>CM068306.1:57547994-57997814 GCA_034768735.1 Schistosoma mekongi | reverse complement strand
AAAGAGTTGACGGAAAAGACCTTCGTCGAAGGTGCGTTGACCAATTACCTCTCGCATGCGCGTCAACATTTCCGTTGCTGAACCACTACCTAGCTCGATGGTGTGGAACAACTCATTAAGCCGTTGTCTATCGGACAAGTCTCCGCGTTTGAGAATCGATCTTTTGAGTTGGTCATAAGGTTCTAGGCAGTCAGGGCTGAAAAAGGAAGGGGTGACGTACCTGTTCAATTCACGCGGAAGTGACCTTACGACGGTAAGGGATTGAACACGTGGATCTGTCACAGCGTGGTCTCGAAACTCGGCTTCTGCGTATCAGAACCAAGCTTCTATGTTTTCTGTCCAGAAAGGAATGAGCTGGAAGTTCGGGGGTGTGGGAGTTTTAATCTTAATGAACTTAGGTGTCTGATCAGTCATGCTATAAATGCAATATATAAAAATATAAAAATAAATGCGATTAAAACGTGCCAAAAAAATGATAATCACACCAAAAATACTGTTAAAAACGACAAACAGGAACGAACTCACAGTTTTGAACGTGTCCAGATCACGTCGGGCTCACCAATGAAGTTGCACACGGTATATGACCAAGTTACGTTTGGATTATTACCAGAGCAACTTCTAACGATTGAACCCACTCTTACGAATGAGAAGAAATCAGAAGGCAATGAAGGATGGAAGAGAAGTTATATTTGATCGGGAATGGAGCGTCAATGGGTTAGCAACGTCTAGGCTGGCAAACTAGAGAGAGTTGCTTGTTTCGGTACGGCGTGGCGAGATCTGGTCGTGATGCGTGACCTAGCGCCTTCAACTTAGTAGTGTCCGCTAAAACAAACATGGTCAGCATCAATGTTGAAACCTATGTAACTATTTATTTTGGGGATTATTTACCGCTACAGTGTTATCAGTATTGCATCCATAAACATATTAACTGCTGTTGGTATGTCATGCCTTACGCTTTGTCATCATTGCTCTGAAATTGACGCAGCTACTTATCTACAACACATATTGAGGGTTTTCAAATTTCAAAATCACCTTTCGGAATGAATGAAATGTTCGTGAAGACCGTCGTTTGTTTCATAAAATGCCCATACGGTGTTTGAAAATTTAGTAAATACTCATTCCACTTAAAATTTTCTTTCCTATCTGATTGATACCTAACATTATTTGGCCATGTGTACAAATCTTTAACTAGTCTGTAAAACAACTGTCTCATTAATTGACATCGACCCACCATTCTGATTAGTATCACTACTTCGTTGTTGATGGGAATATTCTTACTAATCTACCAGATCTCAAGATATTATATTTTGATATAGTTGAAGCTTAGGTAGTGCGTAACATTTATTCCCTTTTATTGATGTATTTGGCACTCATTCACATCATGTAAGTATTGAAAATCCTCAACCGTTATCATTGGCGAATCGAAATTACTGTTTATTACATAGATCATCTTATACTTGTATGTAAATTTTGTTAATTTATTACTTTGTTATACGTGTAGTCTATAAGGGTACACCCTTTCATTACTAATCAAAACCAGCTGAGCAGATCATATTACCTTAGTGAAATATAAATAAGAATATAATTGAGAAGCCGGTCTTTTCGTTCCCAAATACTGTTACTGAGTGATACTGACATTATTTAGGGTACAATTAATCGATTTTGATAATAAAACTTTCGTGGTATTTATACATTCTTTCGTGCTTTTAGATAAATGGAACCCCAAGATGTATTTTACTCCAAATCACAATATATTGAGACTGCTAGTGGCAACAAAGTCAGCCGAAAGTCTGTTCTATGTGGAAGTCAGAACATTGTATTAAATGGCAAGACCATAATTATGTCAGATTGTATCATAAGAGGTGATCTTGCTAATATACGTATTGGACGTCATTGTGTAATTGGTCGAAAGGCTGTTATTCGTCCACCGTTTAAAAAATTTAGCAAAGGCGTTGCCTTTTTTCCTCTTCATATTGGAGATAATGTTTTCATTGAAGATGATTCTATTGTCAACGCTGCACAAATAGGCTCTTATGTACATATTGGTAAAAACTGTGTCATTGGTCGTCGTTGTGTTCTAAAAGATGCTTGTGCATTAAGAGACAATACAGTACTCCCTCCAGAAACAGTCGTACCTCCGTTTAGTATATATGGTGGCTCACCCGGTGGATTGATCGGAGAGTTACCTGAATGTACTCCAGACTTAATGGTGGATCTGACTCATGGATTTTACAATAATTTCGTGCCTTTGAATGAACCTAAAACTGATTCTTGATTTTGTTGCTGGCGAAATCTGAGTGGTTCAAGTCGTTAGGCGTGTCGGTACCTACTTTTTATTTTAAATGGTGCATTGGTAAAATGAAGCTCATGTGATAACATCCTTATCATTCATTAAAATTCAGTGTTTTCAGCATACCAATTTCTAGAATTTTGTTTTTATGATACTTGGGACTTAATTATTAGGTACTTATTTTTTGAAACTACACCTGTATTCGTCTTAGATATTATGCTAAATTTAATTAATATAATATATTACTTATATTCATGTTTGATGTATAGAAAATCGACACGCTAATGTTTCAGGTTATAAATTCCAAAGTAGGCCATAGTGGTTAAATGAATTATTTATTTATTTTATTTATTACAGAAATCACGCCAGTTTACAGGCATGGTCATTATGATACAGAAAGTTTAACTCTTTCACAATGGAACACAAAGTTTTTGCGAAATGAATGCTTGACTAATAATACCATTTACAAGACAAGCTGGAAGATACATTTCATTCTTGAGTTTTCAGGAATGTATTAGTAGAGAACACTTATTAATATATGTAATCAATTCAAAAAAGGAGTGTCAAAGACGCGACACAAGGAAGATTTAGATACCACACAGTTGTTTGAAATAGTCTATTGTGGCGTCAAGTACGAACATGTCCCTGTGTGGGACGGCACCTTGTAGGTGGACGATGGAGATTGGAGGTAACACATTAAAGCATCATGAGTAGATCACAAAGATGCAATTTCCTTTCCAGCGTGGACTTTGGGTTATATTTTCAGCGTGCCACGATAGTTGGGAACTGAAAAGATAAAGAAAAGGAACAAGCGAAAACGCGAGAGGGCACAGAATCAGTTAAGTACATCTGATTATAGTGAGACCTAAAGGGTACATATTGGATTAACTAAATCTCATTTGTTATTCGACTTTTTTATTCTGGAAAACGTCAACTGATACTAGAGATAACTATGGTAAATTTCAGATCTACTTTATCCTATAAGATAAAGTATGGGGGAATAAAGACATACTACATCACCTCTAAGAAGTGCATAGACATTACAAGTTTCCAAAGCACTCTCTTCTAGGTAGAAAAACGTTCTATTGCCTGTAGGTGAATAATTAAAAAGCTTTTAAGGTCTACAAGTGCCTTTTATTGTTTAGTCGAGTTATTAGTAGAATTAAATGCCAGGAGGTCCATTGATAAATGTACCATAGTCTATATAAGTTGTGTTAAGTAAGTTACAGATGCCGGCATTGTCCAAGTGTAGGTTTATTGAAAATCTAAACTGTGACAATGAGTTAGATTGTCGTATGCTTTCTGGTAACCGGTTCCAAAGGTTAGCATAACGTGCAACAAAGAAGGAGGATTTTAGCTTACTAGTGGCTCTCTGCACTGTTACCAGAGAGTTTTGGTTCCGCAAGTCATACTTATGTTTTCCAGCAAATGTCAAGGCAGTACAATCTGTTATAATATCTTTATGAAGAATTTTATAGAGTATAGTAAGATTAAGTTTAATCCTTCTGACCCATAAAGGGTCTAACTTCCAAGCACAGCATCTAGCATCATAGGGTCGGCCAGGGGTTAATAGTCTAGTAAGATGCCGTTGAACTTTCTCTATTTTTTGCCGATCTAGTGAACGCATGCAACTATATATAATTGGGCAGTACTCAAGTAGAGGTCTAACACAAGTTTTATAAAGAATAACTTTAGATTCGCTAAGACGATAGTTACGATGAATAAAACCAATAAGTCTGCGAGCTTTAGAGACCTGTGATGAAGCATGCTCGGTAAAGGATAGACTTTTTGAATACCTTACTTCTAAATCACGGACGTCATTTAGATGACGAAATTCATGTTCGTTAAGGTGTAGGTTAATCTCGGGGTTAGATTCTCCGAAACATAGGTACCCTGACTTTTGTGTGATAAGGGGAAGAAACCATTTATCACACCATTTGCTTAGTTTATTGAGATCTCTCTGTATTATGTCGTTAATATTTCGACCTTCATCTGGGTTGAATGTATAGACAACTTTGAGGTCGTCCGCAAACATAAAGGTCTTACCCTCTTGAAAACAGTGGCATATGTCATTAACATACATAATAAATAACAATGGTCCAATGACTGAACCCTGGAAGACACCACTGGTGATATTTTGAGGACGTGAGAGATATCGTCCTAGTTTCACTAATTGAATGCGATCTTTCAAAAACGAAGCTAACCAATCATGCAATTTGCCCGTTATCCCGAAAGCTTGTAATTTATATAAGAGAGATGAGTGATGTACTTTGTCAAACGCTTTAGTGAAGTCAAAGTATAGGGTAACAATTAATTTTCCATCATCTCTATTGTTTGTTATATAGTCGAAGTATTCTAGGTGGCAAGTTATGCAGGATTTCTTAGACACGAAGCCGTGCTGGGAAGATTTAATTAGCTTGTGCTTAACGATGTGAGTGTAAATCTCCTCTTTTATAACTTTCTCCATGACTCTAGATAAAACGGAAGAGTGATTAATTGGACGGTAATTTTCAATGCTAAGTCTGGTGCCTTTTTTGAAGTGAGGGATTATATACGTGGTTTTCCAGGAACTAGGAAAAATTCCATCTTCCAAGGAGAGATTAAATATTTTTGTGAGCAGTATTGGGAAGGCTGAGCTACCATATTTAATCAAATTAACCGGTATTCCATCCTCCCCGCTATTAAATGAAGGTTTTAGTGATCTTATAGCATTTCTAACATTAGTAACTGTAAACTTCATGCCAGTTAATTTATGCTGGTTAAAGTTGCTGATCATCCCTATAAGTGGACTGTTTTTAGTGAAAGAGTGTGCAAATGATTCACTAAACGCTTCGCAGATCTCCATAGGGTTACTAGTTATTTTATTTTTGATCTTGAGAGTAGTAGGAAGACTGGACTGGGCATAAAGTTTCTTTCTGAGGGTGGCTGCTAAATAGGCTATTTTGTCAGGTAATTTCAGAAGCATTTTTTCGGCTTCTAGTTCTCTCGTTTTTCTGTAGTTTGCTATATTTGTGAATACTGAATGGATACTGGAAATTACGGAAAAGTCATGCTGAACAAATAATCTCTTTCGTAACTTCCTTAGTTTGTTTTTAAATTTAACAGGGATGTATTCACTATTTGGGATGTGCGGTTTAATCAATTTAAAAGGTGCAACACTGTCAAGACATAAATTTATATTATGGTAAAAAGCATCTAGTGAGTTATTAACTTCGTAAGAGGAGAAAAATATATCCCAATTAAGATCATGTAGTAATTTCTTGGTATTAGACCAGTTAATTTGAGCATAGTTTCTACGAGAATCAAGAGGATCGTTTGTTTTACTCTTAGTACATGAACATTCATTGACAATTAACTGGCAAATGACAACTTTGTGGTCGCTGCCAGGAAATTCAAGACTAGTACTGACTGAGTAGTTTGGGGCATTTTGTAAGAAGATTAAGTCTAATAAGTTGGACTTTCGTGTAGCTTTACGTACTACTTGAGTCCATGCATTACTTTCAAGTATTCCAAAGAATTTATGAAGGTGTGGAGGTCCATGCAAGGGGTTCCAAGTAACAGAAGGCATATTGAAATCTCCTCCTATTAACTTGGTCATAGGAAGCAATGATAATGATGCGAATAAATGACCTAATTGTTGGGTAAAAGTATGGGTAGCATTAGGTGGTCTATAAATACAACCTATCAGGAATTGATAATGGGAACAGTTGTCAATACTGACAAATATAGCGTCATCTAAAAGTTCACTACCTTTTGGGGAGATAAGAGATGATGAAAAATCGGATCGAACATATATTATACATCCTCCGCCTTTTCCTGAATTCCTATCTTTGCGGTATATGACATAATTATCAACTTGAAGTGTAAGGTCTGAGATATCGGGAGTACACCAAGTTTCAGTTATTAGGACACAGCATGGGTTAACTGAGTACATTAGGGATTTAAGATGAGTGATTTTATTGAAGAGGGAACGGGAGTTAAATAGAATAGTGGAGAACTGTATGGGACTAATCAAATTGGATAGGTCACGGGTTACCTGAGTTAGTGGAGAATCCTTATGAACGCTGTTTGAAATGGAAGAAGAAAATGGAGTATAGGGGAGTGATAGCAGC
This sequence comes from Schistosoma mekongi, assembly GCA_034768735.1. Classification (NCBI taxonomy): domain Eukaryota; kingdom Metazoa; phylum Platyhelminthes; class Trematoda; order Strigeidida; family Schistosomatidae; genus Schistosoma; species Schistosoma mekongi. Next base: position 57,991,412 of record CM068306.1, on the reverse strand, counting down.
GAGACATTAGCCACTAGGGGGTTGGGAGAGGGTACTTTGTCACTTGGCAGAGTACTATCTATATGACGATGTGGAATAAGTGAGGACTGAACAGGGGAGGAAGTGAGGCGAGTATGGCGGGATAGTGAGAAGGTAGACTTAAGGGATTCATTGTTTGTAAAAGGTGCGAAGTTACGATTCGAGGTTCTATTTGAGTCTATTGGGGAAGAGAATACTGTGGATAGCGGTTCATATGAAAAAATTCTGGTGGATTGTATGTGGGCAGCAAGCAATTATACGTTGGCACATTATTATTGTATGCCATAGAGGCATAACGAAGCAACCCGTGGTCATGATACACTGAAGTCTGAGGGGGATTTATTAGTGATTTGTACGATCTCGGTGTGACCGTTGGGCCGCCAAAGGAAAGTGCTGGACTATTAGTGTAGGTGTAATAAGCCTGTTGAGCAAGGTTTGTAGGTATCTTGTAGGCGGATCCCATGGGGTTCTTATGTTGGTTTCTGTTGTTTAGTGGTATGAAATTCGAGTACATTTGGTTGGGATTTAGGGAATATGCTCTAGGGAATTGTCTCAGTTGTAGATTTTCGTATCTATGTGGCCACTTATATTGGTGGTGCGGATATTTTCCATGGTTGTGGTGAGCCATGCTACTGTTCATTTGGAACTGAGATGGAATAAGTGGTAATGGGTGGCTTCTTTGTGTAGTAGTGTCTTGGGCCAATAGTATTTGGTACTCTGGCACTGTAGAGTGTGTCACTCCGATTTTTTCTGAGTATTTATTTGGTTTAGCGTAAGGATGGGAGGAGAGAAATCGTTTACTACCACACTGAGTATTAGTTTTTATTTTAGATGGCAGAGGCTTAGTTTGCCTAATATTTTGGGGTTTGTCGTTAATTTTATTATCTAACCTATTAAGGTTCCGAGTATTTTGGGTCTTTTTAGTGCTGTTGGTTTGAGGTTTGTTGCCTGATTCTAAGAGAGAGAATCTATTCCCAGTGCGTAGGTACTCATTACTATCGTTATGCCAATGTTTGAGTTCCTTTATTGTCTTTGCAGTGCAGCGATGCTTTGCAGTGTATAACGTTTCCTCGCACAGCACTTTAGCATGAGGATCGATCGTATTCTTCAGGGGAGTAGTGTCTAAATCGATAAGGTCGGCAGCTATTTCCGTTGCTAATACCATAGTATAGTGGTTTACACAGGGCGAGCTGGTTAGTTCATTTAAATCATGTGGCCCTTCAGTTTTAAGTTTAGTCGGTGTGGTTGAAAGTTCCGATGGCATATTACGTTCACCACAGGTTACTGTAGGACTAGCTTTGCTAGGATTGTTCTGATTTGCTAGTTCATGTTTAGGTTCGTTTAGATTATGAGCTGTGGCGTTATGCCTGCTGCGAGTTCTGCGTTGTAGTGGTGTTTTATCAGCAGATATTAGTACATTCTTGTACTCACTGCCAGTTCTTATACGGCTCATTGACTTGATAAATTTCTCACAATCCTGTGTGTATTTAAAGTAAAAAAGAATTGGGCAGCTACTTTGCCAGTCTTTTTTTCTTAGTCTTTTGCACTCACAAAGCACTTGGGACATGCCTGAAGCCTTTAAGAGAGTTGTCTTTACCTTATTTAGAGGAGAGTCCTCAGGGATGTTGTAAACTATTGCCTTATGGAGAGAACTAATACGCTTCACAACTTCGGTCGAAATGAAATCTAGGAAGGTTTTGGCTTGCTTAACTTTTTCTATGTCAGTGTTATTATGTTTACCAAATAGGTATGATATTGGGGCTAGATCTTGTAGGACATTCTGCAACTTGGTTAGTGTTGACTTAATGTCGTCCACTTCCATTTTATAAGAAGCAATATCAGTATTCTGATCGGCAATGTTGACTACCCTAACAAGTGGTATGCAACCGTCAGACAGTTGCTGATTGGTGATAAGTGCTTCGTTAACAGATGCTTCAGAGTGTACAGGGAAAGGGCTATTAAATATTGGTCTTTTAGTTTTGCTACAATTTGTTTGTGTGTCTGACGGATTAGGAAGAGAAAAACTGGTAGAGGAAATGTCGCTCGGTTTAGGAGAACAAGTATTAGGCTTTGAACGTTTTGCCTTAACTCGTACCATTTTGTTATATCTAGATATTAAGATACTACAAGCTTGTATGTAAAGTTAGGTAATACTGCTGGAGTACTACAAATAATATAACGAAGTGAGAGATGTGCAAGATAACTCGGAAATAAGCCAAACAGTTAAACCACGTGGAAAAACGTTACCGTTTTCGAAGTTCGCGGGTTGCAGTCCAGTTGTTAATCCGCGTCATGTACGGTACAAATGTGTTAGCCCAAGTTACTTTAACAGGTCACAGTGAGATAAAGCTGACAATGAGTAGTTGGTGGTCCGAAATAACGGCAGTGTAGCAATAGTAGTAAGATGAGCTAAACACTACAAGTATAATTTGAAGGTAAGTAATAAAAAGTAATGTTTAAAATCAAGGTCTAGGGGTGGATAAAGTATAAATGCTTCTGTATCATTTCCACTAATCCAGAGCTACGGGACACTGGAAGTTGTATTAGTTTGTAGACCGTGTAATGCAAGAATTCGTCGTAACTGAGGCATTCCTGCGTATGGATGTCTATTTTTCCCTCGTCGCTTTGAAGTATATATTCATTAAGCAGTACCTTCGAACACTTAAGTAGACCCAAGGATAATAATTGGTTACTTTCTTATATTTTCGTTTTTTTAAAATAGCTGTTCTCCGGAAAGTATGTAGATTAACTATATTAAGACTATTCTCAATTATCTACTTTTTAAGACCCTGAAATAAAATATACCGCTAAGTACTCAGCTATGCGACGCATGTTGTTTGTGGGTTAATAATGTGTAGCCCAGATCGAAGTAGACAAAGTATGGCTCAAACCTATAACTTACTAATTGGTCGTCAAGTACCCTGAACAATACGCCATTGTCCTTTACTTAATGACCACATATTTTGATATTACCAAGCTAAAAGTATGCAATCATAATAAAGTAAATCAACAAGGCTAGTGCGTAACTTTCCTCTTATTTAATTAGCCATATTATATTAGTAATATGTATGGTGTACAAATAGGCTTTCATTCCAGGATTTGATTTGGAACTGTGTTTTATGTTAGTAAATCAATGTTCACAACGATCGGAAAAGAAGTGCTAAATAATAGCGATAGCTAATCTTGTACTGAGAAAATGATAGTGTGCTATTTTGTCGTTGGCTTCGTCAGTGGCGAAACTGTCGAGAACAATTATGTCTATGCACTAGTTGGGAATACGGTTGCGTGCCTATATCTGTATTAATGCTCATTTTTAGCTATATAACGATATGTTGGTGACTTTATTGAATATCCGTGGTAATTGCCAAAATGCTTGATATGATTGTTGCACGTACATGTATTAAATGTATCTAAGTACAGTCTGATGACAATATTAGCAACCAATTTGGATACACTAGTCTGAATAATAGTGGAATGGTTTATCGTTCATTATTAGCTTTAATTTTACGTTTGATGTTTATTATAAAGCTCGAGGTATAACATGAATTGGAAATGTCATAACGTAAACAAAAGGCTGTTATAATGATGAGAGAGTATGACAAATCAATATGGGCACATACGCCTGCCCTGCGATTGTTAGTTCCCCCCCCCCAAAGCCGAAGTGAAGAAGACGAGACAACTGAGCTGACCACCAGACGGAATCCTATCGTGTTTCAAGCATCTTATATATACATAAAACCAGACCACGCAGCCAGCCAGTTAGGGAATTTACATTAATGCAAAACGAGGGGGATAGTGGTTGTGAATCAATCAACTAGCCGTAGTTCATAAATGAGAAACGATATAGCAACAGTTAATGCACAGAACGGGAGCTTAAGGCATGAAGAACGAAATAATGTTTTATGATTCAAGAAATTGATCGGTCAAGCGAAACGCTAATTGGGTGTGCCCAGTCGACGGATGCGTATCTGCCCTATGCCTACTCGGTCCCAAACCACAGATAGAAGACGGTAGACCAACCAGACAGAATCATATTATATTTTACATATTCCTTTATATATACATAAAACTAGACCGCACAGCAAAATAATCAGGAACCTAACATTAATACAGAACAAAAGAGATAGTAGTAGTGAATAGGGACAACTAGTACACAACCAATTAACTGTAGTTCATAGTAAGAAAGAATATACTAAGGGTAAATAAACTAAACGGGAGTATAGGGTAAGAGGAATGTAACAATCATAGACATAAAATGCTTACACTATCCACAACTAAAATAATTGAAATAGTATACTAATACATAGTTCTGAAAGTTTGTTACTGTTCTTTGATCGCCCAACATAATGATAAGAATTAAAATACTTATTTTAGACGCAACCAAAGTAACTGAAAGTCTCCTAAAACATAATTCTAAAAGTTAGTTATTCTTTTTGAGTAGCCCAACATAACAGGAAAAGTCCAACTTTACCTAGGAATGATTTGTTTAGTTGAAGTAAAGCGGAAGTAGCAGTTGTGCCAAGTGGGGAATTATGGAAAATAACTCTGTATTGAAATTCTATGTATTAATTGATTCTGATTAACCCTATCAATGGATTACTAGTACTTTCCGCAATACAAAAAACAAAAGACGATAACAATGGTAAACTTTAATAGGTCAATACGCTACTTTAATACATTACTATGCAAAGCTATTCAAGTTATAGTTTGTTGGATTTGAAAATGTCGAGTAAACTAGGACTAATAAAGCAGTATAGTGTTATTTATGGTGAGAGTCTGAGGCTATTCAAGTAGCATCAGTTCATCAAATCTCTGACTATCGGCCTAAATCATGTTGATAGATACAAAGTAAGTGGTTAGTGTTCACGTGATAATCGCGACCATTTGCTAAAGAAACTGGATGATATGCCCCAAAAAGGGTCATAATAGTAAAACCGTAGTCACTCTTAGTTTTTCTAGATTTCGAGTTCTACTATATACATTTGTTTAATCCCTTCCCACCTAATGATATTTTTATATTAATCCTGTAAACTTAATCACGTAGTGTGATTGTGGTATGGCAACTTGGACTTGCGCATATGCCAGATTTTACGTTCTTGACTGATTGACTATTCAAGTGAACTTGAATCGGGGCAATATTACTTAAATGCCTTACAAAAATCGGTTTGGTGTGGCTGTTCATAAATGGATGGTTTAGTGGGAGGAGGTGACAGATGGAGAGCTCATTAATATTGGCCAATTTCCTAGCCATTGATTGCTATATGTAGCCTAAAAGTCCTACATCATCATAAAATTTCTCCCTTGTACTTCTGAGAACCTGTTTCTTAAAACACCTGTTACTATTTTTAGTGTATGCATAAGATCGCACATTAAATAAAACTCATGTGTCATGCCTCACTACCTTAAATAAGATTGTTTTACATTATAATCCGCGTAAAGAAGAGCTAAATGTATAGTTGAGTTAAAAAACGAACCTTACGTGGCACGACTAGAAGTATTTTTCAACGTTGATATAGTGAAAATACTGAAGAATCATATGTAGATCCTGTTGTCAGAAGTGGCGATGTTATGATACGGTTACCTACGTCCCGATTAACAAATACAATTTGGGTAGATAATCCTGACTGTAGCGATCCGATTTCATGTACGTATACCAGTAATCAGATGTAAGGAGAATAGAGAAGGCGATAAGTTAGATGTATAACGGTATATTTAGAAGCAGTAAAATCCAGCAATTAGCAAGAACACACAAATTAATCTACAATTTACAGTTGATATGTCCAGAGGACAATCTGGTTCCCTGAACATTAAATTTGCAATCTGTATAGTATAGGAAGATCAATGGGGTACAATATGAAATTGATGCTTCGTATACTAGCATTAGCCTCTCCACACTAATATGTCGCCTGTAAAATTCAGCTTCAAAATAACCTACGAGGACACCCCACAGTGAACACTATTTTAACATGAAGACGGAGGCAAAATAAATGAGTGAATTTAAACGAACTCAACCTACAGATACTGGACATTTATCCCGCGTCGTTCGGTTCGTGTGTTGTAACTCTTTTGGGGATATCTACAAATGTATTGATGCTAATTTATATGTTCATTCTTTCCTAGAACATAGAAGTGTTAACGTGTCAGAAGAAGTACGTGCCACGATTCAATTAGACATACATAATCACAGCAGCTAGTCTTCTCACTCTACCTATGCGTTGCACCCTGCATTATTAAAATTTTGAAATAACTATTACTGCTGTCATCCCATGTTTTACCTGTAACGTTGTCTAATACTCGCTGTGTGTTTGATTTGTCGTCTCATTTGGCGAATAACTTGTTATGACTGTTGTGTAAAGTCTCAAATTAGGATGTTTGTCTATCGCTATCGTGCGTAATGCTAAATTGTTCGATCGTATTTAGCCGGAAGTCCGAATCCTGATGCAACTGGGTTCTACATGTATCAAAATTGCGTCCGTCAGCTCTATCTGTTATCGTGAAGCTTAATTTACTCGTTAGTGTTATCAGTATTGCATCCATAAACATATTAACTGCTGTTGGTATGTCATGCCTTACGCTTTGTCATCATTGCTCTGAAATTGACGCAGCTACTTATCTACAACACATATTGAGGGTTTTCAAATTTCAAAATTACCTTCCGGAATGAATGAAATGTTCGTGAAGACCGTCGTTTGTTTCATAAAATGCCCATACGGTGTTTGAAAATTTAGTAAATACTCATTCCACTTAAAATTTTCTTTCCTATCTGATTGATACCTAACATTATTTGGCCATGTGTACAAATCTTTAACTAGTCTGTAAAACAACTGTCTCATTAATTGACATCGACCCACCATTCTGATTAGTATCACTACTTTGTTGTTGATGGGAATATTCTTACTAATCTACCAGATCTCTAAATATATTTGGACAGAGCGCAATAGTTCCAAGATTTCCTCATTGGGACCTCGTAAAATTTGGCATGGATTTGTGTACGTCCTCTTCTATGCTTTGTTTTAAAACTGTGGTCTGCTTAGGTATAATTTGGGATAGAATCACACTGGTTAAGTGATGCTGAAGAGGGTTATTGGCTGTATGATGCATCCTCCCCCCCCCAATTATTCATAATTGCACTGAATGTAAGTTTAGTGCTGTAGGTTAGACTGAGTATCCTTTTTGGTAGCTCTATGAATGCGTCGTAAGAGCGCAGTATCCTTTTCAAGGGTAATCGACATTACATAAAAGATTTTTCAAAGGAGTGATCTTAGGCAATGAATGTCCTCATGTGCTATTAGATGTATGAGGGTGGTTATCAATCCATGGCTCTCTATACCACGGTTTACTTCTTGATAAACCTGAAAAAAGCTCAGTTAGTGTTGATTATAATGCCTTGGACGGGTAGCGTGATCGCAGAGCCCAAGAGACAGCTGCTTGATCCCGATTACGCAGGTACATTTAATGCGTAATGTTTAATTTCACAATTTTGCCACTGAATCCTGAATTATATTCCTTGTGCAGATACCTGAAATTATTCAACAACTTATAGTTGTTTTACGATGAGAAGTGATGTGGTTTCTTCATAGTAGGTCAATAAGTGAATGTATGTAGGGTTGAATCACACTGAATCCATAACTAATTAAATTTATTAATTTTATAAAATCAGTGAGTAGCCGAAGTTCAAATGCATTTGCCTGAAGAATAGAGATCTTAACTAGAAAAAATTTATAACTGATATCTAATTAGCTGGAAGTCAATCTGAAAAAATTCAGATAGAAGGGCATCTGTCTTTCAATTTAATAAATATTTGTGAAAACGACCTATTAAACAAGGCCAGTGCACCAGATGGACGACAACCGAGCAGGAATCCAGATTATCTCTCCTAGTACACTACAATTCAACGAAGTTAGTCTGGAAAGCCAGATTTCATAAATTTGGAGACTGCTTGTCGCCTTGGTATCGCTAGGAGTCATGAAATTGTGACTTCATATCAGCGATCTTGTTATTCTTTGAAATTTTTCAGAAAGCTATCAAACTGTCTTTTATGGCGTTTTAGTAATCTAACTTTGGTCATTTTCTAAAATAAAATCCTAACATTTCCAAGCAACGGAATATTGAACGAGTGGTCGTTTTATTGCGTTAAGTGTTTAGTGTAATTCCACAAGGTGTAAAACTGCCATTCGGATGATAGCCTACTTCAGTTTTCGGGTTTCTGGTTAATTAAGGGGTATTCGAGATGCTTCCATCTTCATTTAGTGCTCTAGTGTACCATGTTCATCATCTGGTGGTTTAAAGTAGAAATCTGATGCCAAGTTTTCTTCGCCGAGATATGTTATGATCAGTTCCATAGAAGAACATATAGCACTCCTTAGCACTTTGTCCTCTTTTCTTATAAGTCTTCGTCTGCCTTTGCCAGTCTCGCTCTCCATCGGAAAAGTAAGGTACTTATTATTCAGGATTGAAAGAAAACTGTTGCCGTTTCCATGGAATCTAGTGCTACAACGTGTAATTTTAGGCTCCAGAGTATTATAATTTTATAGTCTGAGGATCTCAAAGATGTAAGTTCATTGACACATGTCTTGCTCTAGCTAACTGTCTTCTGTCTCATACGGAAAAGCACCAAAATGGAGTAACCAAACGTTACACCGATTCTTGTAGCCAACCTAACACTGTGAGTCTGGAAAAACCTGGTATGAATGGTATCACCAAAACATGACTCATCTGGATTTCTCTACTCATGTGGTTGACAATTTAGATAGTAGAGGAGGCTGAATTATTTTTTGTGAAAGATGGCTTATGCAAACGGCTTATGAAAACGGCTGAACATAACGAGGAAAAAATATTGAATGAGATAATATTGTTTGAGAACGGTATGCCAGGACATAGATCTAGTTTTGGCAATTGTTGTCCATAATACAACTCTGATGAATTCACCACTGACCAACCGTAATCCTCGTCAAGATGCAGCAGCCTTACGGTGGGTGATTTCAATGACCACAAGTTTTTATTAATTGCAATTTCACTGTCAAAAGTCTCCCGAACGATATTCACTACTTTTGCTCTAACTTCGGTTTAGTCCTAACCCATGTAGATGGTGCTGGATAAATCAGTTATCTCTCTTCGACTGTAATAAATGGGTGAGGAGATAATGCCTTTAGAATAGTATGGGTCTAAAGAAGAAGCTGCACCCGGTCAGATCTACATTTATTCACTATGACTAGCAAAACCCTAGTTGAATTTAAACTAGAATAACGTGTACGGCCGACAAGCTTCTCTTTAAATGACATCACTGACCTATAAAAAGTACAAAAGATTGTTAATCATTAATTGCAGTAATTGCGCAGCCTACCGTATAAAACATAGCTTGAGAAGTTAGACGTGTACGCTCTGTGTTATAAAAGATCAAGTAGTGGTTTAATTATGATGTATAAAATACTATGAAAAAATGGTGGTCCTGTTGCACTTTCTTTCAAAAAGGTCAGGGCGTCTCAGAGGATAAGTCAGGCGAGTTCAGGAGACAAGAACAAGTAAGACACCTGTAGCATACAGGCCCTTCCATATAACGACAAATTCTTGAGGTTTACTGCCGGAAAAATTTTTATCAGCGCCCATAATTGACTGATTTGAAAGATCAGAAACTCGCCAGTTTACTAGTAAAAAACGTGCTAACATCATTGGCCTTCTCTTCTCCATTCTTACAAATCTGAATCTGACATATCTAAACTGATTGTTGATTTATTCCTGTACCCTTGATTTGTAATCCTATAACCATTTTCTTACAACCAACTGACGGTCCGAGAAAGTAATCGCAAACTCATCGCTTTTAGACATGTTCTCTCGCCTACTGTTAAGTCATACCAGTTAACAAAAATTTAGCGCCGTGACTAAATGTGATCATGTAGCAAAGCCAATGAAATTCTCCTTGTAAACTTTGCCAGTTAACCGATACGTCACTTCTACGTCAAATGTAAGCTCAAACAAAGCAAATGGTTAATAACTACTCATAACCAAAACTTTGGATATGTATATTGATATGTCCGTTATAATACCATAGAATTACTTCACCATTCGGATAAATATAAGGGAACAGTCAATTCTCTATTTTTGTACATAAAACATAACCATTGTTTCTATGCACTGGGAGTTTTTCAATCTAAAGGTCGTCGGGATTTCAACCCGAATGTTGTCTTGCGCCGAGCAGCTTACGAGTCCTGTTGTTCCAATAAAGTCGACGGAACCTCCTTGGGTTGAGAAATATAGACCTCTAGAGTTGAAAGATATCGTGGGGAATGAGAATACAATTTCCCGTCTATCCGTATTTTCTCGAGAAGGGAATCTGCCAAACATCATTATAGCAGTAACGTTGTATTTATTCCTCCTGATGTTGTTATAGGGCCCTCCAGGTTGTGGTAAAACTACCAGTATTTTGTGCTTGGCTCGAACAATGTTAAGGGATGCCTACAAAGACGCTGTTTTAGAAATGAATGCCTCAAACGAAAGGGGTATAGAAGTAGTTAGGACTAAAATCAAAATGTTTGCTCAAAAGAAAGTCAGTCTTCCTGAGGGGAGACATAAAATGATAATTCTTGACGAAGCTGATAGGTAGTCATTTTGTCTTGCGGGATTTTTTTACCGCGTTACAACTTTGTTTAAAAAGTTATGACTCCTGCTTTAAAGTGGTGACTTTGTTGTATGCGTTATTGTTTATATAGCTGCCAATTAAACTTTCCCTCCAGGTTGTATGTTTCTGTTGATAAATGTGCTGTCCCATAGAAGTACTGCCACATATAACTACCTTTACCATGTTAGTGCCATTCTGCGAACTAGTTAAATATCATAGTATGTTTTAACAGTAAATAATCCTAAATTGATTAGGGTGTTCATATTTTTGATTGTGATTTAGTTATTATTTCTGGAGACGGCTGTATTTTCCACCTTAGGTCAGGTGTGAAACCGTCTTTCTGGCTTCGTTAACTAGCTTGTTAGTGTTGCAGAAAAAATTCTCGTTTTATCCGTCTATCGTAGACTAAAGCAGTAATCTATCGATTATGTGTATCTGGTTGATTGGAAATAATTACTTAAGGCAGTGATAATCTTGCAACTGCAAATTTAATCTTCTTTGGCAGGTTCGTGTTAAATTAGGTTGATTGGACTAAGTTGTTCCAGTGTCTTAACAACAATAATCAGACAGGAGTTCAATCAGTTGCATTGTAGAGAAAAATGTAGCGCTCGTGATAGTGCACTACTCATTGTCACGGCTGTCAGTTGTCTAATATGCATAGATTCTCCAATCTACTTAACAATTACTATAACTCATCGCCCCATTTATGAGATAAGCATACTAATTTCCTCATAATCCACGTTTCTTATTATTTGGTTATATCTCCAGTATTAGCTTTTCTTTTAAGGCTATTTGAAAGTCAAAGTCTCAAGTCATGCAGACAGATCATTTCACCAAACTTCTGAGAACTCATTACTAAAAAGCATAGGAGCTAATGTTTTAGTTCATTAGCTTTCCACACAAATATCTCATGAGCTACTTAAACACCAAAATTGAGTACTGGTGTTTAGAATCTTATTTCCTTCCTTGAGCATCACTAATAATTATATTATCTTCCAGCAATTTTATAATATTTAATGACAGGGTTCATTAGAAAGCTCTACCATGCAATATATGAAAATTTAAATTTGACTAACAAGCTTTAGGTGAATGCTCTCTGCTTGAAGGTAGTAATACTGATCTTCCACACCAGGGTATGGTGGGAAAAAGTCTGGATTTGCAGCGTACTCGTTATCCGTGATCATTGTGCTCCTGATTCATCATCATTTGGTCACCGTTTCTTCACCATTAATAAATACCCCGTCATATATTCAGTATGCTGCGAATCAACAGAGCTCTAAGTCTGTAGATATTTGGCTATTTCTTTACCGTTTACTAATAATCTCTTTACGGTTAGGTGATACTAAGATTGCAGTAAAACACTTCAAAAGTTCCTTGTACATATATATTGTAATTACGTCTAACGTTTCTGGTATTTTGTACTTCAGCATGACTGAAGGTGCTCAGCAGGCACTTCGACGGATTATGGAGTTATACTCACGGACAACTCGTTTTGCATTAGCTTGTAACGACTCATCTAAACTCATTGAGCCAATACAATCAAGATGTGCTGTTTTACGTTACACTCGTCTAACGTCTGCTCAAATAATGGCTAGATTGTTGGAAGTCTCTCATTCTGAAGGTATATCGTATACAGAAGAAGGTCTGGAAGCCATTGTGTTCACAGCTGATGGCGATATGAGACAGGTGAAATTCGACTGGATTCTTTTGAAATGTTGAGGAATATTGTTTTACCTTCCTCCTGCATGCTTATGTAAAAGATTAATGACAGACTTTGTAGTGTAACCCAATCAAATCTGACCACATTTTATAAAGCCTAGTGGTATCTGGTTAATCATGTATTGGAGACAGGTTCGAACTTACAAGCCAATTGGTTATGGTCGATACTACTAACTTCAGACGTTTGATATTCGTGCATATTATGCCCATATCCTATATAGGTAGCTTACGTAAAAGGCTATTAAAATGTTAACAAACCTCACAGGTACCTATCTCAGATAGTTACTGAGCTAAAACTTGTATGGCATGCGGAAATTACTATTTGTATCGTGAACAATGTGTAAGCACATAATTGACAACAGCTTTACTATAGGTAACTACATATCAGACTTACTATATATACGCTAATGATTCTATTACTTTATCATCAATCTATTTTTAAGCAAAGATATCTACGTTTTAAAGGGATGCTACAGTTAAGTGTTATATTACTAAGAATTCCTTTAAAATCGTCATTTTGTCAAGTAATGTGGTTGAAAACGACTTTGAAGCCCGAAATGCTATTTGTAATTTGTACAATTGGCCATGAAGGTTTCTATTATGTAGTTGTTCTGGTGATATTGGCTATTATCCTAATCGCGTTCATATTAAAGATTCCTGCTATAACTAGATTTTAACTGGCAAATAGTCTGGTGAAATGAAACGAATGATGGTTGTCATTTGCCTAACCTATCTATGGCGCAGTGTTCACTACGTTTCATGGTTTTTTTTTCATGTGTTATAGTGCTTCAAGGACACTTATAAGGCAGTATTGTATTCACTACTACCAAATATGGTTTATTGTGGTACACGGCTTCTGGAAACGTTAAAAATGTGTTCACATGACACTTTAAATCGAGATTGACTTACGTAACTTAGTCATCGAATCCACTGTTTGTTCACGTTTAGTGGGTTAACTTCTCTCTATATTGTATTCGATTCCTCGGTTTGATTCTTTTAGATAACAAGTGCACAATACTGAACAGCCATAGGCTAGAATGTAACAGTTGTCCACTGATTTGTAACTCTAGTTGATAGTAGTTTGTGTTAAGAATCGCTTTTAGATAAAATTCTGTCATAGCTGTTTTGACTACAGAAGTTTTTTTATGCGTAGAATTGAATTATATTGTGTTTAATTTTCTTCGGTTTTAAGTGATCTGATCGAAAGTGAAATTCAGCCGCTGTCGGAACCTAAAAACCAATGGTTGTGACTTCTACGTAAATTATAAATTATTCAGCTAACATGGATGTTAATGGGCCATCCATAGTGAATCAATTCCAAATTTCATAGTTCATTTGAATTTGTTTTAAAAGAGATTCAATAAGCCTCTGTTAAAATTAAATGCAAATTTGTTAAACGTTTACAGGCTCTGAATAATCTACAGTCAACGTATCAAGGTTTTGGGATGGTCAGCAGCGAAAACGTCTTTAAAGTAAGCACTGTTTGTATTTGTAACTTGGTATGCCATTTACTGTTTGTAATGTGTCTTGAGTAATGCAAATTAATTGTCTTGTAGAGGATTCGAATTTTAACCAGAATATAATATATAGATTTCACATATATATGCTTGCATATTTTGCATCTAATATAGTCCTAATCACTAGCTTAATATTTAATATTTTAGCTTGTCTTGAAGCTACTACCTGACCTTGTTATCAACCATTTGTACTCTATTCACAAATGAGCCAAAAGTAATATAAATCTGTAGAGGAATTACATTTGTTTTTTTAAAGAAAAGCTAATTGGAAACTCTATATATGTAGCTTAAGTAACTGAATACTTCATTATTTCATAAGTTTTTCCCAGATAAAACATTTTCAATTGCATTCAATGACGCTTCTTCACTTCCGAATCATCATAGAAGTGAAAATAAGTCAAGTTATTTTCCTTCCTAACAAATCATATTTCATTCTACATGCTATCATTATTTTATTTTTCTTATCATCGCAATCAACCCGATGTGCCATTCCTCTTGCTAGATTATTGTAATTTTTTACTGAATGTAACTCAATACCTTATGGTAATTATTTATTTCACATACCCCTGCTTTTATATGACCTTTCAAATTTACAACCGACAAATTTGGGATATATTTTAGCAGTATTCGATGTAAAAGTTCACCATTCTATCATATATTATTGTCTAATTATGTAATCTGTCCAATATATTTATGTAGACGCCATTCCAATGAAATTTTCACCAGTGGATAACTGTAAGAGCTTTCTGATAAAGTTGTCGGAAACGGTTGTTCGCTCGAATATTTCTTATTTATAATTAAATAAGGATCCTTAAATCATTTTCTTTTTGTTTGAAAGCATACCAGCTGATAATTGTTTAACGTTATATTACTGATATGAAAATCTTCAGTGCTATTAAAATCCTCATTATTTTGTGACCATATTTATCTGAAAGGTTTGTGACGAACCACATCCTATGCTTATTAAACAGTTGATAGATCATTGTTCTAATGGCGAATTATCACCTGCTCACAAGATCTTGCGTCATTTATGGACTTTGGGTTATTCAGCTGAAGATATTATCACTATCACTTTTCGAGTTATAAAGAATCATCCAATGGAAGAATATCTCAAATTAGGATTTATAAAAGTAAGTAATTGCATTTAAATTTCTTTTACAGTGGCATGCACATGGTCCCATGTTAATTTATACGTCTGTTTTTCCATAAGGTACAGTAGTTATTGTTAAGCGAATTTGAGGTAAGAATTAGTTTTTAGTCAAAAATTTTATTACTGAAATATTTAATATACATGTATTTTGGTGCAGGGATAGTATTCGTTCTTCATTTCGATCATCGTATATTTAAGGTTGTGTGGAATTTTGATGTTATAACAAATTTGTCAATCAACATGAAATCCAAAATTTGTTGTAGGAAGCATAAAAGTGATATGGATTTATAGTATTTTGATGAGGTAATATGTAATCCTAACCTACTAATAGGTTGTGTGAGAAAAGCACGGATTGGTCCTTCATTTGCAGTCTTCTTATTCGGGGTGATAGTTTGAAGAAGAGAAAAACTAGGGAACATTTGAGTACACAAAATGCAATTGATTTTAGTTAATGCATAAGATTAAATCCAGAACCATTCGGTAGAATGAATTAGAACGTGTTGAATATTAAATAGATTAACGTTATCTGATCTTTTGTAATGTATCATTTGACTATTGATAATGCAGCCTCAGGGAAGTTGGTGATACTCTTGGTAATCCCTGTGATGTGAATTTTTCCGCAGTATTATGGCATATTACTTAAATATTTTAAAAATTTTAGAAACTACGATCACTCCTAGTATCATGGTTCTAAACTAAAGTTATTGCTTTCTTTTGCAGGAAGTTGGTCTTACTCATTTACGTATATCCGAAGGACTAGGTACATACGTACAATTAGCAGGTCTTCTTGCTCGTCTGTGTAAAACAGTGTTACTGAAATAGAATTACTTAGTTGTCAGTATATCGTCTGTCTGTACAGTCAATAACTGTCTTAAGGTGCTTTTAATTAACTGTTCTTACATCTTAGATTATTATTTTTGCATTGCAAAAGAAGGTTATTTGTAATAATAAACTTGCCAATCTGGTTGACTTCATTGTATTTCTTAAATTCTGTTACCAAATATGTTGCAGAAATGACACTTGTGTAAGTTGTATGTTCCCATAATGGAACAAAATTGGGTAACATATAACTATATTTTTCACACAATTCCATAGCCAATTAAACGAATTCACAGCAAAATACCTGCTCATGTGTTCACAACAGAAATAATTCTGTTTCGTTAAATTACATGTATATTATATACAATAATCCCCTTCTATACATAAGATATAAATAAGTGGTATGTTTTAAGAATTTCTGATTACACTACTTCGCAAGGGACAGCGCTGTGGTCCAGCGCGCTAATTCTGTCTACAACTCAGTAAGTGGACGCAACGGTATTTTTTTGATACAATTTTGATACAATTAGCACACATTGATTTCGGGGCATCTGTACAATAAACCGAGATACCGGAAACGTCTAATCATTTTTATACATAGAAAATTAAAAACCCAAATGGAACTTAAAATAAACTTAAATGTGTCTAATTTCATTACGAAATTTCCTCTTTTTTAAGCTCTAATGTGACTAGAGGAAATTTAGTCAATATAGGGTAGTAGATCGATATATAATCAATTGATCGACATTAGTTAGTGGGTTTCCTTATAAAGCTATTTTCATAGCGTGGTTTCAAATGTATCCAGATTGGTTACAGGAAAAAGCGAGTGACATAATTAGAAGTACACGCAACATTAATATCGCTGCGACTACCGATTTTCGCATAGAACAGACTCATTGAATTGAGCCGTAGCTCACTGCATTCAGTCGGTTTCTAAGGGTGAACGAAGGTTAGTTTGTAGCTCAAACTTATTTGCATAAATATTGGAGTTGAAATTTTACTGATTCTTCGTGTTTCAGCTATTCATAAGTACTTTTAAACTATACATAACAGGTGTTCTACGCAAACCTTAGTATGAACCTGTTTTTGACGATTAACATGATTCTAATATCCAGTTTTAAACTTAAGAGTATGGTGTAATTCAACTTCTGCAAAGCGGAAGAGTTAATATATTATTTTACATTACAAACATTTCATTGGGATGTGTTGTCTTATAGATAGACTGAAAATGTCGGTAACAATTTCCAGATTATTTTATAGTCTGCCAAAATGTTTGCAAAGAAGCACTTCTGCGGATTGATCAAAAAACTGCAGACAAATCACTGTTTGCAGTGAGTAGGAAACTATATGCTAAAGTATCCTACTTCATTAAATAAACTTGCATACTAATTATTCTTTAAAATAAACAAGGGTGATAGTAATAATGATTATTGGTTTTCTGTCACTCATAGAAACAATAATCAAATCATGAGCGGGGTCATCGATTTATAACGTATATCGTGGCACATTATGTGGGTTAGTCCAAGTTACCATATCCCATTAGCACAGCAAAATGAATACGAAGTGGCAAAAGTCGTAGTAACGCCAATGGTAGCAAGACATAAAGAATAATTTTGGACGCTCTTCTGAATAGATTGAGAGCAGGAGAAAATTTGTTACTGAGGGCGTGTGGAATTAAAGTTTACATGCCGAGTATTGTGTTGGCCTACGGTAGACTGTACGACTTAAAGTCTCATTGGAGTTCTTCCTCATTAAAGAATCTAAAAATGGTAGTTGATTCTATACATTTTCGAAGGCAAATTGAGTGTGTTAAAAGTACATTAATCTGTTCAGAACAGGTTCTTAGGAAACTTTTGATAACAAACACATCATCATATATAAGCCAAGTACGTTGTCTGATAGTACTAGAGAAAATGTATGATTCTGTATGTGACATGAATAGGTTTACCAAAACCAGGGTCACTGGGGTGATCCTAATACTACACTATTTGTTCGTGTAAAGTCCCTTTGAATGTGAATAAAGCGGAATTCAAACATTTTATGTGACTTCCTAATTAGTCTGGTGGATAGCGTACATCTGCTCGACAGAGCGTGATCATTTTATAGTAGCCTGTCAAGTATTAGTAGAAATACTAGCGTATAAAGATACAATATCGTAGCTTAGATTGGTTTAAAGCCAAGCGAGCTTTCTGGATCCGTGCTGAGATTTTGTTAGACACCGAACCACCCACCAGGAGTGATGAGACTTCAGAGATAAGTGAAGTAATCAACACACTCAACTTCACTCCCTATAACCAACCTAGACGATAAAGCAGACCAGTCCTGGAGTAGCACTTTGCATTTGCATGGAGAGAAACCCATCCCGAATATACATGCATTCTTACTCAAGGTGTTCGGAAGACTGCATATTGTCAGCGTCTTCACCGAATATGACTATATCGTCTACGTATACCAAGTCAACAAGTGGGCTTCCTGGAAGGAGGTCAATTGTGGAAGAGTCAAATGAGGAAAGTGAGACTTTGCGAGAACGTCTATGATAAAACCAAATAGAAAAGTAGATGAGAAGCAGCCCTGACGAACACCACTTGAGACTGACAATTGTCATGACAGCTCGCCATAAGCTCTAATTCGACCAGTTGTTTTCGAATAAGGAGTCTTTATGAGGTTTATGCACTTTTGCGATACGTCTTCTAAAGGGGTGAACACTGATATAGAATCTCTCGGTATACGGAGTTGTCTTTAAGTCAGAGAATATCACTTCGTTCTAGAATCTGACGCAGATTGAATAGTTGACTAGTGCATCCTTGCTCAGATCTGAGACCAGCCTAGGTCATCACATTTTGTACTTCCTTAGCATCAGATAAACATCTGATGGTTACAGGGACTGTTCCTGATAGTGTTTCGTGTCGGTCCAATCTCCTAGACTGAGAGAAATAGTTTGCCGATTTTCCAATATAGATGTCCTCGATGAGTTAGAACAGCTATCTAGGATTGCCTACTGCTGCCGCCGCCTTAACCAACTTTGCTTTTGCTGCTCACGGCCCTTGCCCAGACTCTCTATTAGTCTACGTTTCAGTTGTCGTTGTTAATCATTCTTGGGCCTACAGGAAACGAGTTTCGGAGCCCCCATCAGTTCACTAAGTTTCATTGATTTACTGACCCTTAATAACTTTTGGATGCAGATATCACTGCTGCATTTACAGCTGCTTTAAAATCGGTTCAGGCTTCTGAATCTGCTGTATATGAACAATTAGATTCTCAGCTAAACTTATGAATACATTTGTTGATTGAATTCTTCACGGATTGATGTTTGTAGGGTACCACTGAAAACTAGGAAGTCCTAGTATAGGACTGCTCAACGGTGCACACCCTAGACTCAGCCCCAGGGGATTCAGGTTGGCGGACGCCCAACCCTCTGCACTACTAGGCCGACATCTAATAATAAAATCCTTACTTCCATCAATCTGTGATATGACGCGACGATTATCCATTGTCATTAGTGATAGCTGTACCATTTTGAAGTTAGTTAGTAGTGAGCTGATTATTGTAATTGAATTAAGCTGTTTTATGGAGATTAGTATCAAGTTTTAGTTGATTGAATTTGTCAGAGATTTATATTGGTAAGGTACTAATGAAAAGCAGAGAACATGGGGTAGCTGTTTCACCTCAGTATGGGACTCCTCGACTGTATACACGCTAGACTCCGACCCAAGGGCTTCAGGCTGAATGCATTCTTGAATTGAGGTTTAAGTGGTCTTCCTGTTGTGATTTGTGTCCAGTCAAATGTATGAGAATACCTACTCTCGCCAGGACATGGTCAGAATCCAAACGTTCCCCAGAATGAGTAACAGTCATCTACGAAGCCTCACCAACCATAACTGATGCTGACATGATCCATTTGTGTCTGTCATCAAGTTGATGTTGGAAACCAGCATGTTACATAACTTCTCTGTATGCTTGAAGTTGGTGCTTGCTGAGAATAAGTGGTAATCCTGACGTAATTATAAAAGACTATTTCCTTGTCTCTCCTTTGGGAAGGAATGCTAAAATAAACCTACCTAAGTGTTTTTTAGCCCGGTTTTCTGGACTGGCTAGCTGAAGTTAAGTGAATGACTACGCTGGGGTCCTGTGTGCGTGTTTCGAAGACAGAATACACCAGTCTTACGACATACTAGTGTTTTAGCTAACGGGGGTTATCAGCCTATTTGACACCATGCTCGCACACTGAAAGCTTCAACACAAAATGCAGAGCGCGGTTTCAGGAAACCTGGGACAGCATCTCAATAACTCGGATAACCAGTACTACTAGCATGCATAGGAAGGATGATGGAGAAAGTTGAGAGTGAGAAGTGAAAGTACTAGAAAAATAAGGAGGAGAACAGGTATGATCGTGAACAAAGTGATCTCAAGTGTTGTTAGGTGTGTGGGGTTGGTTAACACTTCCATGGGAGGGTTTTTCTCCATGAGGCATCTGAAAAGAAAAATAGATTAGGTTTCGACAACCCGAGAATGTGACTGCAGTCCCAAAGAGACAACTGCTTGAAGGTGGTCGCATGTGACTGTTTTACAAGTGGTTTTCGTTGAGTTAGGCCCGTATTTGGTAAGGCTTTGCCGACGGAGAAGAAAATACTTCCGGGTTAGGTGTGCACTTCTAGGCCCGACCTATTCTAATCTTATTCTGCCTCTGTTGGAAGGTAGCATCATTGTTATACAGGTTGTCTGGTGGAATCGTCTTACTGCCGTTACATTTCTGCAGTCGACAGTATGACTCCGCCCTCTAACGATTGGCTTGCTACTTTGAGTTCTACCGCTCTTCAACCGACTCGCCTGGTAGGATCGACTGTTCCAGTTAGTATATCTCGATTACTTTGTCACGATAAGCAACCTGACTTTCACGTCAAAGTAGCGGTAACGGTCAGGTAGATGTAATGTACCTTATTACAAATAATTCTTAAAAAAGATATGTGAAAACAGCCACACCAAACCGATTTTTGTAAGGCATTTAAGTAATATTGCCCCGATTCAAGTTCACTTGAATAGTCAATCAGTCAAGAACGTAAAATCTGGCATATGCGCAAGTCCAAGTTGCCATACCACAATCACACTACGTGATTAAGTTTACAGGATTAATATAAAAATATCATTAGGTGGGAAGGGATTAAACAAATGTATATAGTAGAACTCGAAATCTAGAAAAACTAAGAGTGACTACGGTTTTACTATTATGACCCTTTTTGGGGCATATCATCCAGTTTCTTTAGCAAATGGTCGCGATTATCACGTGAACACTAACCACTTACTTTGTATCTATCAACATGATTTAGGCCGATAGTCAGAGATTTGATGAACTGATGCTACTTGAATAGCCTCAGACTCTCACCATAAATAACACTATACTGCTTTATTAGTCCTAGTTTACTCGACATTTTCAAATCCAACAAACTATAACTTGAATAGCTTTGCATAGTAATGTATTAAAGTAGCGTATTGACCTATTAAAGTTTACCATTGTTATCGTCTTTTGTTTTTTGTATTGCGGAAAGTACTAGTAATCCATTGATAGGGTTAATCAGAATCAATTAATACATAGAATTTCAATACAGAGTTATTTTCCATAATTCCCCACTTGGCACAACTGCTACTTCCGCTTTACTTCAACTAAACAAATCATTCCTAGGTAAAGTTGGACTTTTCCTGTTATGTTGGGCTACTCAAAAAGAATAACTAACTTTTAGAATTATGTTTTAGGAGACTTTCAGTTACTTTGGTTGCGTCTAAAATAAGTATTTTAATTCTTATCATTATGTTGGGCGATCAAAGAACAGTAACAAACTTTCAGAACTATGTATTAGTATACTATTTCAATTATTTTAGTTGTGGATAGTGTAAGCATTTTATGTCTATGATTGTTACATTCCTCTTACCCTATACTCCCGTTTAGTTTATTTACCCTTAGTATATTCTTTCTTACTATGAACTACAGTTAATTGGTTGTGTACTAGTTGTCCCTATTCACTACTACTATCTCTTTTGTTCTGTATTAATGTTAGGTTCCTGATTATTTTGCTGTGCGGTCTAGTTTTATGTATATATAAAGGAATATGTAAAATATAATATGATTCTGTCTGGTTGGTCTACCGTCTTCTATCTGTGGTTTGGGACCGAGTAGGCATAGGGCAGATACGCATCCGTCGACTGGGCACACCCAATTAGCGTTTCGCTTGACCGATCAATTTCTTGAATCATAAAACATTATTTCGTTCTTCATGCCTTAAGCTCCCGTTCTGTGCATTAACTGTTGCTATATCGTTTCTCATTTATGAACTACGGCTAGTTGATTGATTCACAACCACTATCCCCCTCGTTTGCATTAATGTAAATTCCCTAACTGGCTGTTAATGTAAATTCCCTAACTGGCTGGCTGCGTGGTCTGGTTTTATGTATATATAAGATGCTTGAAACACGATAGGATTCCGTCTGGTGGTCAGCTCAGTTGTCTCGTCTTCTTCACTTCGGCTTTGGGGGGGGGAACTAACAATCGCAGGGCAGGCGTATGTGCCCATATTGATTTGTCATACTCTCTCATCATTATAACAGCCTTTTGTTTACGTTATGACATTTCCAATTCATGTTATACCTCGAGCTTTATAATAAACATCAAACGTAAAATTAAAGCTAATAATGAACGATAAACCATTCCACTATTATTCAGACTAGTGTATCCAAATTGGTTGCTAATATTGTCATCAGACTGTACTTAGATACATTTAATACATGTACGTGCAACAATCATATCAAGCATTTTGGCAATTACCACGGATATTCAATAAAGTCACCAACATATCGTTATATAGCTAAAAATGAGCATTAATACGGATATAGGCACGCAACCGTATTCCCAACTAGTGCATAGACATAATTGTTCTCGACAGTTTCGCCACTGACGAAGCCAACGACAAAATAGCACACTATCATTTTCTCAGTACAAGATTAGCTATCGCTATTATTTAGCACTTCTTTTCCGATCGTTGTGAACATTGATTTACTAACATAAAACACAGTTCCAAATCAAATCCTGGAATGAAAGCCTATTTGTACACCATACATATTACTAATATAATATGGCTAATTAAATAAGAGGAAAGTTACGCACTAGCCTTGTTGATTTACTTTATTATGATTGCATACTTTTAGCTTGGTAATATCAAAATATGTGGTCATTAAGTAAAGGACAATGGCGTATTGTTCAGGGTACTTGACGACCAATTAGTAAGTTATAGGTTTGAGCCATACTTTGTCTACTTCGATCTGGGCTACACATTATTAACCCACAAACAACATGCGTCGCATAGCTGAGTACTTAGCGGTATATTTTATTTCAGGGTCTTAAAAAGTAGATAATTGAGAATAGTCTTAATATAGTTAATCTACATACTTTCCGGAGAACAGCTATTTTAAAAAAACGAAAATATAAGAAAGTAACCAATTATTATCCTTGGGTCTACTTAAGTGTTCGAAGGTACTGCTTAATGAATATATACTTCAAAGCGACGAGGGAAAAATAGACATCCATACGCAGGAATGCCTCAGTTACGACGAATTCTTGCATTACACGGTCTACAAACTAATACAACTTCCAGTGTCCCGTAGCTCTGGATTAGTGGAAATGATACAGAAGCATTTATACTTTATCCACCCCTAGACCTTGATTTTAAACATTACTTTTTATTACTTACCTTCAAATTATACTTGTAGTGTTTAGCTCATCTTACTACTATTGCTACACTGCCGTTATTTCGGACCACCAACTACTCATTGTCAGCTTTATCTCACTGTGACCTGTTAAAGTAACTTGGGCTAACACATTTGTACCGTACATGACGCGGATTAACAACTGGAACATATTTGAAGGTTTTCACCACAGTAATTAAATAAGAGTGCAAAATAGGTAATATCCCCATTGACTTTTCGAAGCATAAAATATCGTAATGATTAAGGTATTTGTGTTTGTTTAAATTTAAGGCTATCCCATTCCATTAATTCATTTAACCACTATGGCCTACTTTAGAATTTATAACCTGAAACATTAGCGTGTCGATTTTCTATACATCAAACATGAATATAAGTAATATATTATATTAATTAAATTTAGCATAATATCTAAGACGAATACAGGTGTAGTTTCAAAAAATAAGTACCTAATAATTAAGTCCCAAGTATCATAAAAACAAAATTCTAGAAATTGGTATGCTGAAAACACTGAATTTTAATGAATGATAAGGATGTTATCACATGAGCTTCATTTTACCAATGCACCATTTAAAATAAAAAGTAGGTACCGACACGCCTAACGACTTGAACCACTCAGATTTCGCCAGCAACAAAATCAAGAATCAGTTTTAGGTTCATTCGAAGGCACGAAATTATTGTAAAATCCATGAGTCAGATCCACCATTAAGTCTGGAGTACATTCAGGTAACTCTCCGATCAATCCACCGGGTGAGCCACCATATATACTAAACGGAGGTACGACTGTTTCTGGAGGGAGTACTGTATTGTCTCTTAATGCACAAGCATCTTTTAGAACACAACGACGACCAATGACACAGTTTTTACCAATATGTACATAAGAACCTATTTGTGCAGCGTTGACAATAGAATCATCTTCAATGAAAACATTATCTCCAATATGAAGAGGAAAAAAGGCAACGCCTTTGCTAAATTTTTTAAACGGTGGACGAATAACAGCCTTTCGACCAATTACACAATGACGTCCAATACGTATATTAGCAAGATCACCTCTTATGATACAATCTGACATAATTATGGTCTTGCCATTTAATACAATGTTCTGACTTCCACATAGAACAGACTTTCGGCTGACTTTGTTGCCACTAGCAGTCTCAATATATTGTGATTTGGAGTAAAATACATCTTGGGGTTCCATTTATCTAAAAGTACGAAAGAATGTGTAAATACCACGAAAGTTTTATTATCAAAATCGATTAATTGTACCCTAAATAATGTCAGTATCACTCAGTAACAGTATTTGGGAACGAAAAGACCGGCTTCTCAATTATATTCTTATTTATATTTCACTAAGGTAATATGATCTGCTCAGCTGGTTTTGATTAGTAATGAAAGGGTGTACCCTTATAGACTACACGTATAACAAAGTAATAAATTAACAAAATTTACATACAAGTATAAGATGATCTATGTAATAAACAGTAATTTCGATTCGCCAATGATAACGGTTGAGGATTTTCAATACTTACATGATGTGAATGAGTGCCAAATACATCAATAAAAGGGAATAAATGTTACGCACTACCTAAGCTTCAACTATATCAAAATATAATATCTTGAGATCTGGTAGATTAGTAAGAATATTCCCATCAACAACGAAGTAGTGATACTAATCAGAATGGTGGGTCGATGTCAATTAATGAGACAGTTGTTTTACAGACTAGTTAAAGATTTGTACACATGGCCAAATAATGTTAGGTATCAATCAGATAGGAAAGAAAATTTTAAGTGGAATGAGTATTTACTAAATTTTCAAACACCGTATGGGCATTTTATGAAACAAACGACGGTCTTCACGAACATTTCATTCATTCCGAAAGGTGATTTTGAAATTTGAAAACCCTCAATATGTGTTGTAGATAAGTAGCTGCGTCAATTTCAGAGCAATGATGACAAAGCGTAAGGCATGACATACCAACAGCAGTTAATATGTTTATGGATGCAATACTGATAACACTAACGAGTAAATTAAGCTTCACGATAACAGATAGAGCTGACGGACGCAATTTTGATACATGTAGAACCCAGTTGCATCAGGATTCGGACTTCCGGCTAAATACGATCGAACAATTTAGCATTACGCACGATAGCGATAGACAAACATCCTAATTTGAGACTTTACACAACAGTCATAACAAGTTATTCGCCAAATGAGACGACAAATCAAACACACAGCGAGTATTAGACAACGTTACAGGTAAAACATGGGATGACAGCAGTAATAGTTATTTCAAAATTTTAATAATGCAGGGTGCAACGCATAGGTAGAGTGAGAAGACTAGCTGCTGTGATTATGTATGTCTAATTGAATCGTGGCACGTACTTCTTCTGACACGTTAACACTTCTATGTTCTAGGAAAGAATGAACATATAAATTAGCATCAATACATTTGTAGATATCCCCAAAAGAGTTACAACACACGAACCGAACGACGCGGGATAAATGTCCAGTATCTGTAGGTTGAGTTCGTTTAAATTCACTCATTTATTTTGCCTCCGTCTTCATGTTAAAATAGTGTTCACTGTGGGGTGTCCTCGTAGGTTATTTTGAAGCTGAATTTTACAGGCGACATATTAGTGTGGAGAGGCTAATGCTAGTATACGAAGCATCAATTTCATATTGTACCCCATTGATCTTCCTATACTATACAGATTGCAAATTTAATGTTCAGGGAACCAGATTGTCCTCTGGACATATCAACTGTAAATTGTAGATTAATTTGTGTGTTCTTGCTAATTGCTGGATTTTACTGCTTCTAAATATACCGTTATACATCTAACTTATCGCCTTCTCTATTCTCCTTACATCTGATTACTGGTATACGTACATGAAATCGGATTGCTACAGTCAGGATTATCTACCCAAATTGTATTTGTTAATCGGGACGTAGGTAACCGTATCATAACATCGCCACTTCTGACAACAGGATCTACATATGATTCTTCAGTATTTTCACTATATCAACGTTGAAAAATACTTCTAGTCGTGCCACGTAAGGTTCGTTTTTTAACTCAACTATACATTTAGCTCTTCTTTACGCGGATTATAATGTAAAACAATCTTATTTAAGGTAGTGAGGCATGACACATGAGTTTTGTTTAATGTGCGATCTTATGCATACACTAAAAATAGTAACAGGTGTTTTAAGAAACAGGTTCTCAGAAGTACAAGGGAGAAATTTTATGATGATGTAGGACTTTTAGGCTACATATAGCAATCAATGGCTAGGAAATTGGCCAATATTAATGAGCTCTCCATCTGTCACCTCCTCCCACTAAACCCTCCATTTATGAACAAGTAATATTTTTTATATATTTTAATCCCAGATTAGCCTGTCTGCAGACAAACAGTAGTTAAATTAAAAGGAGACGATTAAGCGGAGGATATCCGTGAATTTTCTAGGGGCTTAAGAACTGGCTTCTGGAAGAAATCCCCAGACTGAGACATAAAACATCTCCCAACTTCGGGTCCTTAGGGTCAAAATCTTAAAGGAGAAGACCAACGAACACATTTCACCGGAAATCGAGCGGTAGATACCAAGAGAGTGAGTAGTACTTCGGAACGGTTGAAAGGAAGAGCCTAGGAGAGGGTTGGTTTGGGGATCCTCGTAAGCAACCTTTTCTCCACGAGGAGCAACAACTGAACGAGTGAACGAATAATACGAAACCCTCCCGGTATAGGAAATTTTTGTGAATTCTACCGAGGTAGGTTCTCTTCATTTTTGAGAGTCCCTAACTCTACATTGCTTTAGCCAACGTTATAGACGGTAGGGTAGCTAAAGACTAATATACGCATGTTAGTTTGGGAGGAGTCGGATCGTGTTACATTCAAATGGATGCTTATCCCTTTCTCTATGTTTGACCCCAGCACTGCTTTTCTCGGATCAATTAAGACGTATAGGCTGTTATGGGGAATTGCACACCTCATCAGGCCATTATACATTTGGATTTGCGTAGTGTAGGGACGGAATGTTTTCCATATAACTGGTGACATATTTCGTGCCACATTAGAAAAGTAACTAGTACGGAGTCGCTTCATCTGTTTCTGATGAATGTTTTCCAAAAATTAGCGGGTAACTAGGTAATATGATGAAATCGAATTGCTAATGATGCGAGGCATCTATGTTGTGCAAGCTAACTCCAATATGACGAAGTCTTAAAAATAATTGGACTTTCCCAAGGCGATTTATCTCACGAAAATCAATGACTACATTGATAATTCCATTGTTTGACTTCATATTGATTGTCTAATAAAACTCACCACATTGCACTTACACATCCAAATATTTCAACCAAGACACTCCTCTAACTTCGATTTCTGCATATATGAGGTGCCTTCTTAAGCACTGCTCCTAAGATAAAAGTCTTTTGTTGAATGTTGACACACTCGTGCTAATCCGATTGATTGGTTGTTAAATAACAACATTCAGTTGAAACTTTCCCTACAATAATCTTTTCCTCTTGTTGTAGAATGCGGTGGCTTAGAACTGCGATCCGGAAACTAAATATGTGATTTTGCTTAACTTAGTGAGTGTCTAAGTACTGAGCAAAGCTGATCTAACAAATAGTTGTTACCCCTCCAATGTTTCTTTACGATAAACGCATGTATATACGCTGGAAAAACCCTGAGACGACTAGCATGGATTTATTGACAAGTAAGTATGAAAAACCAGGTTTGACAATTGTTATATCCGGTAATATCATTATTCGTACATCAACATAGGGACTCAGATCCTAGTGTAATGACAGAGCAGATTCCCAACTTCATATAAAGGCATTTTTGAGTGTTTACTTTCAAATAGTTTTGAATTTCAGAATGTTTACTTTGGGTCAGGGTACTAAACAGAGAATCTGCTAGGGTCTAATTTATTTCATTAAGACTTTGAATACCTAAGTTGAAAGTCAAGTCACGAAAGCGCATTTTAGGCCTGCAATATATCATAGGTTCCCGCTAATAATTGTAGAGACCAATCAGATACATGTGATTTACGCAGAATGTACTTAACATTCCTGTGCTTCCGAGCCATTTTCGTTGTCGTTTCTTGCCCCGTCATATGCTTGGCTCATTGTAGTGTTTTGAATGCAGTTTCAGGCGTTTGGTTGGTGTGAATGCCTAGTCGTTTCTCACTGATTTTGAGGGTCGCGCGTCTGTTTGCAAATTGGGTAGTTTTGTGCTGTTAATAATAACCGTAAAATGCCTAACCTCAACATGTCCCCTTGTTTCTTGTTTTAAAGAGTGAAAAATTGACGAAAATACCTATGAAAAGCCGTAAGACCAAAACTAAATATAATGGCGTTTATTCTCAGGTCTTACTTTGTTCGTTAAAGCGTGTCAATTAACAGGCATGAATAAAATGATGAGGGTTTATCCATAAACAAGGATTTCAGTGAAGTCATTTTTAGGACGTTTGTATCATATTATGAAAAACAACCAACGACAGCAAAGTTTACAGTGCTAGAATGTAAGTGGTGTGGATTGTATCATGAAATTTCAAACAAACAACCACGTGCTTTCCGTTTATGGGGTGTTGTGTTTTGGAAAACGACTGAGGGTAGAGAGAACAGACCATAGGGCACGTCCGGATACAGGATAAGTCAAAGGATATTTAAAATTTGGGTAAGGGTACCAGTGAAAAACACGTACAATGGGATATGTTTCTGTGATTCTGGAATTCATGTGTATTGATTTTGAACGGTGAGTTATTGAAACATTATGCTTCTAACCAGAGTTAAAGATATATGCCTAAACGAAACCAATTTTTAATAAAATCAGCCAATATTATCATGTAAGTCCATATTTGTATTTAGGGGAGTAACAAGGATATACCTTCACTAGAGTTTTCGTGTGAACAACGTTGTATGGAGCACAGTTTGATTCATCTTCAAGGAGGCTAACATGCCCCAATGTTTAAAAGAGAAATAAATAATACTATTTCGGTAGGTTTCATACTTGCTACATACATAGCCATCTACAACTAGAGAGAAGACGAGAGCAGAGAGAAGAAAATGACATCACCAGTATCCTGTAATCAAGGAAACGAATGGGGAGAATTAGTGTTTATACGGGTATTTGAAGACAGGACTTACCTCAAAATCTCATGAATTGACTAAAAGAAAAGAACGTTAACATATCTCCAAGTTCGGTGGGTGAATTGAGTGGTGCTCACACATTCAGCGTAGTAAGAAACAATAGTTGACGCGTACATTCTAAGCGAGACACCAGAAGAGAAGAAATTACCATTGTGTAGTACAAATTTGGAAAACAAATCTGTTGCGCGAATGGGTTGAGGCGAATTGTTCCAGATCCTTGAGAATTCCTTTGCAAAATATTTCATATAAAATGTAGACAGAGTGAATCCTGTAAGAAATTAGATGTTGAGCAGGCACCGCCATGGAGTGTCTAGTCCTAACTTAGTGTATCTAGCTTTGTAACCCAATGCGCAATTAGTCCCAAGAACATGAAGGATAAAGAGACATTGGACACTCTAGTATGAGCTTGTCTTTACTACTGACGCTACCGAGGATAAAAGTACAGTATTCTAGTAGTAGTTTGACGCATACTTTATAAAGCAGAACACGGGGGTCATTGTTATAGAAGTTGAGTCATATGTGACCCAAAACTCGATAAGACTTAGATGGCAGCATGGTTACCTGTTTTGTGAATGACAGATTATAAGTGTACCTAGGTCACCTACTGATTGGAGCCTTGATCGCTGTTTATGGAAAGACCTGAATTAAGGCCCTTATCATCGAAACACATTCGGCCACACTTAGAGGCATTAATGGTCTACTTTCCATTTAGAACAGCATACGGCAACTTTGCTGAGTTTGGCAGCAATCCCACTGAGTGTATGATGAAATTAATGAGAAGGGAGTGAGTACACAATTTTAGGATCGGCGTTTAGCAAATCTCTACCCAAACTGAGGCGCCAGCATACATCATACATGCAAACTAAATAGAGCATTGGGCCTAAAACACTTTCTTGTATAATGCCACTTGTAGCCGATTCGGCCTTCTACAGAAATAGTTAAGTTCAACAATTTGATATCGACAACTGGGGAAACAGTTTAGCCAAGCAAGTAATGGATTCCTAATCCCGTAAAAAAAGAGTTTGCATACAAGAAGCTTGTGGTTAACCTTGTCATAAGCTTTAGATATGTCTAAGTACAATACTAATACTAATTTAACAAGGCTTCGTTTAATGAAGATTAAATCAAAAAAATTCAATGCGACAAGTCATGCAAGACCTAGTTTTGAGAAAACCATATTGGCAATTAAGGATAAGTTTTTCGGAGAATAGATAGTCAGACATTTAGTCACAAAGTATTTTTTCCATTACTCAAGAAATAACTCGGTGATATTTATGGACCTATAGTTAAGCAAGTGTCTACCCCAATCATCTAGGGGCTTAACCCGGTTGACGTATAAATCACCGGACAAGTTGGTTATAATATTATGGTCGTTAATTACCAAGCGATTATGTGAAATGCAAAGAATATCACTTCAGGAAGAATTGAGGCATTTATTGTACAGCCGTACCAAGTTTTGTACCTTGCAGCTACTGGGCATTGCTAATAACTCTTAATTAGTCGCCCTTAACCTGTGAACTTCTCTTGTTTGGTCAAAAACCCCGGTAATTTTCCCGAATTCTGCGAGGTCACTTGACTTAAAATATCATTTCTGTAGGCATATTAGCTTCGCACGGTAATGAAGTGGTGTTTGCAAATGATTGAACTTAATTATATTGCTTATCTTCATAGGTGCAACGGATTTCATACACAACCCACTAACTTGATAAAAAGATGTCTGGTGCATTTGTAGAAACATTAGACAATAAAAAATTGTCTCAGTCAGACCATCGTATAATAATAATTGTTTATTCTCAAGTAGCATTTAGTACATGAGAGCATACCGGTCTACAGACATAATCAGAATGATATGGCCTGTTTATAACAAGATTTTGATATAGTTACTGTTATGGAATTCAAACTATATGAAAGTTTTGACCAATTAAAAAGCCAACGGTAACAAGCTTCACAGTTTATAGTGCTATAGTATTAGAGTCATATTTTGCAATATAGAGCACTTCAAACAAACGACCGTGCGCTTTATGTCCGTAGCACTATAATCCCAGGAAATGCTTATGAGTAAGCAGAAAAAACCGTAGAGACTATCCAGAAACGGGATAAGGCTGATAATTCGAAATTTTTGGTTTAGAGAGCCAATTTATGTACGTTGGTCTTGAGCGGCGAGTTAGTGATGCATTATTTAAGTTCCTAGCCAGCGTTTGGAGTTAATTGCTTAAAAGAAGACCAATTCCTTGCGAGAGCAGACCACAAACTAATGAAGACGGTGACATTGAAGAATATATGAAGTGGAAGGACAAATACGGAGTTAATTAGTGGTACCAAAATAACCAGTTGTAAACCAGAATTTTCTTTTTTTCCGTTTTTTTACTACAACGTACATGATTTTAGTGTTTGCAGTTTTGAAACCCTAACAACCAATTGTTGATTAAGTGGTAAGTCATCAAAAGATTTAGTACAAGTTTTCAGATTCTAGATATGAGGAGGGTGATCAGTCATTTTAATTTTAGGATAGGTTTAGTAGTGCGGATATTTTGTGGTAGTTTATTCTAGAGTTTGCTGTAGAATATGATAAAGAACTTACCATTTATGTAGCGTCCATTACAAACATGACCTAAGGATGACCATATACTGCAAGAAAATGGCAGGATGGATTTATGTCTCCATTTCGAGTGGTTACATTATGACGGGAAATGTAGATGTTTAACTTTTTGCGTAGTGTAAGGCGATTTTGAAATGCCGATATGAAAGAAGTAAAACAAACAGCAGGACGGAGCAACAGTATTATGATAGCTATACTTTTTTGATTACTTAAGCAGTCAGGATAGTATAACTATTTGAATTGGTAAAGGCTTGGATGTTAAAGTTCATTTGGTGTGAGCTAATTTTTAACCTTTGATAGGTTGGCTATTACGGCAGGTTACAGTAGTATCGTTTAGACCGAATTTCTGTAAAAGGTGTGGTTTAATAAAGGGCATATACTTAGTATTTGAGGTAGTTACAAAGGGAAATTGATGATCATTAATTTTGTCCACAGTATGTCATTAGATGCAGTAGATGTTTATTTATGTGGATAATCTTTATTAATCATAACTTACTAGGTATCAGCAACATAGTCTGTAGCATAGACGTCCCGTTTTTCTTGCAGTAGGATTCCTTGATAGATGGTGGTGTTAATTAGACTTTATGTATGTCCGTCCAGATAGCATATATTAAGGCATATCAAACGTCACTTTTTAATGGCTGCCAATGTTAGAACTTCGGTACGGAGCCGTAAACATTAAACAGATTTCGCCCTACAGACATCAGGAGTTTGAAGTTATCGCCCATACCATCACGTCCACTAGCCGAAAACTCTCCCCTCTATCTTTCTATGATGTTTGGCTCGTAAATTTACTGGTTCGATGGAAATTGCCACCTAGAGTACTTTAACTATGTGATAAACAATAGAGATGACGGAAAACTAATTGTTACTTTATACTTCGACTTCATTAAGAAGTTTGAAAAAATGCACCAATTACCTCTCTTATATAGATTGAAAGCTTTCGGAATAGCTGTCAGATTGCATGACTGGATAGCTACGTTTTTGATAGACCACATCCAATTACTAAAACGATTTCTCTGACGTCCTCAAATTATCGCTAGCAGAGTTTTCCAGGGTTCAGTCATAGGATTATTATTATTTATTATGTATGTCTATGACCTTTTCCAATGTTTTCAAGATGGTAAAACCTTTATATTTGTCTGTACATTCTACGTAGATGAAGGTTGAAATATTAACGACATAATTCAGAGAGATCTGAATAAACTAAGTAAATGGTGTAATAAATAGTTTCCTACGCTTAACAAATACAAGTCAGGGTACCTATATTTCAGAGAATTCGACCTGAGATCAACCTATACACTAACAAACGCGAATTCCATCAACTAAGCGGCATCTGTGATTCAGCAGTAAAATATTCAAAAAACGTACCATTTACCGAATAATATTTATTATAAGCCTCTAAAGCTAGCAGACTTATTGGTTTTATTCATCGTAATTACCATCCTAACGAATATAAAGTTATTCTTTATAAAACGCATGTTAGACGCTTAACAAATACAAGTCAGGGTACCTATATTTCAGAGAATTCGACCTGAGATCAACCTATACACTAACAAACGCGAATTCCATCAATATTCTAAAAAAGACTATTTACAGATCTATTGTATTTAGCTCTAGCTAGCGACTTAATTATCTCGTATCCCTAACGAATATAAAGTATTCTTTATAAAACGCATGTTAGACGCTTAACAAATACAAGTCAGGGTACCTATATTTCAGAGAATTCGACCTGAGATCAACCTATACACTAACAAACGCGAATTCCATCAACTAAGCGGCATCTGTGATTCAGCAGTAAAATATTCAAAAAACGTACCATTTACCGAATAATATTTATTATAAGCCTCTAAATCTAGCAGACTTATTGGTTTTATTCATCGTAATTACCATCCTAACGAATATAAAGTTATTCTTTATAAAACGCATGTTAGACCTCTGCTTGAGTACTGCTTCATTATATACAATTGAATGCATTCACTAGATTGACATAAAATAGAGAAGATTCAGTGGCATTTTGCTAAACTACTAACCGCTGGACAACCATATAATGATAGATGCTGTGCTTTGAAATTACACCCTTTATAGGTTTGGAAGGATTAACCTTGATCTTACGATACTCAATAGGATTCTTTATAAAGAAAGTATAAGGGATTGTAATGCTTCAACATATGCTCCTAAAGTTTGATGCACGGAACCAGAATTCTCTGGTTAGAGCGCAGAAAACCTCTAGTTAATTGAAATCGTGCTTCTTTGTTGCACGTTATGCTAATCTCTGGAACTAGTTACCAGAATGTATACGACAAAGTAGCTCCCTATCACAGTTTAGAATCACAATAAACCTCTGCTTAGACAATGCCGGTATCCGCAACTTACTAAATTCAACTTATATGGAATGGAGTGCATCTATCAATGGAAATTTTTGGCATCTAGTTTTTTTAATAACACTTCTAAAAAAAGTAACCTGCTGAATTCTGCAGGTCTTAAGAGCTTTTAAGACTACCCACCTGCACGTAATAAAACGATTTCCTTCCTAACAAATAGTGATATGGAATGGCGTAATGCCCATATATTTTTAAGAGGTGATACCGTTTTCTTTCTGTTTCCACATGCTATAATTCTCTGAGCTCTTTATCCCAAAGCAGGTCTGTAATCTGCCATGGTTATCTCCAGTGTTAGTCGATGTTTTCAGAATAAGGAAACAGAGGAATAACAAATAAGCTTCACGTAACGCAATATGTACACCTTGGGTTCCACTGCAAACAGCTATACTTAAATGATTATTTGTTTCCTTTCGCTCCGCTGCTTGTTCTTTTTCTTTAACTTTTCAGTCCCCAACTGCTGTGTTATGTTGAAATTATCACCAATGATCTTTGCTGGAAAGAAAGGCGCATCTTTGTGGTCTAATCATGGTACCTTGATGTGATATATCCAATCTCCGTCGTTCTCTTACAGGATGCTGTTTACACAAGGCCATGTTCATACTTGGCGCCGCAGTTGACCATCTCAAACAACCAACTATTATTTAAAGCCCTCTAGCGTTACCTTGATGATACCCATTTACAGTGATATGATTACATTTGAATACACAAAACTACTTGCGGTTTTCATGGAAGGACTTTCTACAAGCCTAAGATTACATTCGACAAATTTCTGTATCAGCTGGCCATTCGTATGACCTATTTGACCATAATGTAACATTGTTGTTCATGTAGAAGTAAACGATCCCCAAAATAAATAGTTGCATAAGCTCACAACATTCATGCTGATCAGGACTAGCGGACAGAACCAGTTGAAGGCTTTAGGTCATTCATCATCACCAGATCACGACACTTTACAACGTGGGAAGCATCACTCTCTCTAGTTAACCAGCCTAGACGTTTCTATTCCATCGAAGTTCTATTTAAGATCAAGTATAACTTCTCTTTCATACTTCATTGCCTTCTGATTTATTCCCATTCGTAAGAGTGGGTTCAATTGTTAGAAGTTGCCCAGGTAACACGACAAACGTAACTTGGTCATATACCAGGAGCATTTCATTGGTGAGCCCGACGTGATCTGGACACGATCTGTTTCATTATTATTATTATTATCACTAATACTATAATTGCTATTATTATTATCATTGTTATAATTATTACCTGTCTTCTGTCACCACTTATAAACTAACTCACTACTTCGATGACAATTTGACCTTTTAATTATGTTGGGTTGATTAGTTGTCTAATAATCCTATTCACACCGAATCCTTGCTGTAATTATCCAGTGATTCTCAACACCGTATACTTATTCCTGTACACACACACTTCTTTATTCAGAAATTTTACCCCTCTAGTATCACTTGAGTGAAAATTCACAATTTCATCACACTAATAATTGCACTGTTTGACCTCTCCATTACTATGATTCCCCATGTATTTTACATGGTTAATAGTGCATATTTCTATTCTGTTCCAATCCACTTTATTATTATTATTATTATCATTATTACTATAATTATTACTATTAATAATAATATTATTATCTATCTCCTGTGATCACTTATAAACCAATTCACAATTTTGACGACAACTTGACCTTTTAATTATATTGCGTTTATTAGTTGGCTAACAAACTAATTTATACAAAATCTAAACTACAGCCACACATTGAACTTTTAAGAATTTAATTTATAATCTCTTTCCATAGTGCCATACATATATTTTTATTTAAATGTTCTACATCACATTGACGTTTTACTCTTAGTACTACTTCGCCAATTTGATTTCTTGAATTATTATGCTCATCTGATGAAACCCAAAACGGTTTCTTCACAACGCTTATTGTAAACGAGTAGTATGTGATTAAAATAAAATAAAAGCTGATTGCAATCATGGATACGTGTTCTCTACTTATGTATCCCTGAACACCCTGGATTACAAAGTACCTTCCAGATGATGGTTGACGGTTTTACTAATTACATTTCGTCTCCTTAAACTAGAATCTAGTGATCTGTAAATGTTACTGCTATTCAGACACATTTCTGTAAAACTCCATGTTTTATTGTGTAGGAGTTAGCATTCCTGTATAATTATGACCATGCCTGTAAACTGGCTTGAATTCTACACTAAACTCCAGAATAATGATAATACATTGTTTTACTCGATGCCTAACGACACAAGTTTCGTTTTGGTTAACTTTATCTGAAAAAGGCATCTTATTACAGGCCATACAGACTACTAAGGCCACTAACTAGAAACTAGATACCTAACTGTTACTGCATTAATATGACTGGGAACAGTTAGGAGAAGTGTGAAGTGTTTCTGGATGTGGGAAGGAGTGTAGTATCTGGCTGTAGCACGAGTCTTTACAAGAAACTAGCGTAGCGTTAGTAACGCTGTTGGTTTAAGGAGTCTAGTATGCCATTTGAGTAGCAGGTTTGGACAAAATGTAAATGATACAGTTATAGATGGAAAACTGACTAAATATGAGTGGAGAGTAAAATGTGTGAACTCACTAGGTTCTGGTCACTAATGTGCCCTGGTAGTAAGATACTAGGCTTGGCGGAAATCAGTCGTGAGGTATAGGAATCTGAAAGGTTAATATTCAGGTGAACTCTCAGTAAAAAATTAAAGAGAAAAGGAATTCTATGTGTGTCTAATGTACAGGTATAAGGATTGTCAAAAGCATGATCGGATTGATTATGAGTCGTTTTTTATCTGGCAGGTATAGTGTAGATAGAGGTTCAATGGTCAATTGGTATCTTTAATTCAGACAGGTCATCGTGGTGTATGTCTTAGATGTCCAATCAATTTCTGATATTAAGTGGACCTATTATTCCTAGTGTCCAAATAACACTTAATTTTTTACTATAAAATAGTGTCACAAAAGAACACAAGGCAGCTGTGCTGTCAAAAAACACATGAATAAGCCAAGTAAAGAGTTCATGTTTTATTGTTTGTATGTATAAATTATTTAATCATACAGCATTGCGACTTTTTGAATTGAATAGATGGGGAATATTCATACGGTTGGACCTAGTGAAGCCCTTGTTATTTCTGGTATTTGATTGTTCCAAAACTAATGTTTAAGATTTTTTATGACTAACACTGACTTTTGTGGTTTGTACAACGTCATTTTCTAGAATTTGCACATTTAATATTAAATTAATTTACTCGGGAACAAAGTTTCGTCCTTGAAAAGCTACTACAACACGCAAACTTTATGCTTTACGATTATGTAAGTACATACCTTTATCAAAATCGGACTGTTTTCGTCACAGTTGTTTAGCTGTTGACTTCTTAATTCACAAATGTCATCACATGATGCTATTTATGAATATACGCGCGTATAAACGACTGATAGTAGTCTTTGTCTAGAAAATTCCAGCAGCTGTAGGGGCATAATATTTATCGGGAAAATTGATGTATGCAGACAAATGACGACTACGCGGGTAACGTTCTTGGGTAAATTACGATACGTAGTGTGAAAATTGAATCCGTTTGGAAAACTCGACTATTCGGAGAATATCTCGAGGAAAAGTCGTGACATCTTGGTGTGAAGTCGAATACGTAAGGGGCGTGTTGGTGGAAATCTTATTATTTATAGAGCATTTAAATGCTCTATAATACCCAAAATAATAGCCTTTCTGCAAAGTAATGGGAAGACTTCGGGGAAAGTAGCTTTTTTCCCAAGGTTGATGAAAATCGTTTGAAGTGTGTAGTTTACACAAAATTTCCCCATTGTGTTCTTGTCAGAACTTCCCCAAAGTTGGCTGCCTGGGTTCATATTTAGGCCATATGTTTATGTATTATTTATGTTGACGCAAATCAAGACAGTCTTATCCACACTTAGTAGAATATTTTTCTTAGCTGTAAGCTGATAAAGCACCACAAAATGCCTTTGTATGAATCTCGTGTTCGTCAGATAGTTCGCATTTAGTTTTGTAATCTGATTCTTAAAACAATTAATTACCTTTTTTTTGTCCTAAATAAGTTCTTATGTTCTACATTTTTGTATCACTTCCATACCTGTTCATCTTAAGGTTTCACACAAATCTGCTTGCAGTATCAGATAAAAAAATTGCAATTAGATCTTTAATGCATAGTTTGCATATTTAAATATTTATTTACTCGTTTCACTCCATTTTCGATTTGACTGATTATTACCTTCGGTTCGGTTATTACGTATTGCATCGCAGAACTGTATAAACTTAAAGTTATTTCAGTGATTTAATTTTACGTTGAATCACATTAGTTACTGCCCTCAACGATCGAGATCATTTCTAGCATTAATGCTATATGGACATCTACCTTTTGAACCTCATCGCTTTTGCTATGTTCTCGATAGTTATGTTTTATTAAACTTAACTCATAAAATCTTACTATCGGTTAATCATGGCTTGTCCCTACTGGCTTAAGAACGGTGCAGTATGTTACTGAGTTTGTTGCAATGTAGTGCTTTTCTTGAATCGAAATAAGTACATTCTTAATATTTATAACGCTTATTTTTATAGGGGGATGCTGTGGAGCAGCAAAAGTGCGTACGATAATTGGTGGATGGGGATGGGCTTGGTGGCTGGTGACTCAGGTTCAAAAGTAAGCCCTTTGTGTATTTTATATACTCCCAGAATTTCACTTGGGGTGATGACTTTGAATCCAGTTTGCGAAAATGTGGAGACATCAGAAGGTGTTCCGTTAACTGTCACAGGTAACATGCTACTTCCGAACCTGCTGACAATGCTGTTTATTGGTAGGCGTGGCACAAGTCAAAGTTATGCGAGATGATAAACTACTTGAGGCAGCCTGTCAACAGTTCTTGGGGAAAAAACAGAGAGATATTCAGAACACCATATTGCAAACAATGGAAGGACATTTGAGGGCTATACTAGGTACTTTAACAGTAGAAGCCATTTACCGTGTAAGTTACTATCTTGATCAGATCTTTAATTTTTACCAATAGTAGCCATCATATTATCTTACAAACAAGGTAAATTGTTCCTGTGTTCCTGTATGTTCATTAAGATATTTTTAAATAGCTTACTAGGTTAGGTTCTGTTATACATTTAGCACACCAATTATGCCAATTTGTTTCTGAGTATTGCGCTTAAAGTCTTATATTACAGTTTGTACTAAATTTACAGTACGAACCTCATTCACATTCAACTTTTAATCAGCTACTTGTAGGCTGGAAACATTTCGGTCTATTCTTTGGTAAACGCTTAATTTTTTCCATTGATGCCGCCTTAATAGCGCAATTTGTAGACTTCAAGTTATCTTTGTACGGAGATTTTGTCATCTGAGAGCCAAGTGTATATTCTTATGTACGTTATACAATTACTTTATCCAGATATGTGAATCTTTCTTGATAAACAAGTCATTAGTCTGGATCGGTTTATTCTATGTGCAAAATGTATGTTACTTAATTAGTTGCTAACATTTTATGGCTTTTACTTGTGTTTAAATCACATTATTTTGTTCTCATCTCGTATCATTTGTAATACTTTTATGTACGAATAACTTAGTGAGAATAATGAATAAGGATTTAAAACCTCAGTAGTGTTTATCTTAATTGTAATAAACGCACCCGATGTACGCCTCGTTTTTTGTAATGAAGCAATTACTTTTAGGTTTTCATCACTTTGTTTGTGAATGCTTAATTTTCAAAGACATGATAATCTATGTCAACTATCGTTTCACTAATAGGAATCTAAGCTTGATTACACTAGCGGTTGTCTCATTCCTCGAAATATGTGCACACATCTCAGCCTGTTTACACTCGAGTATTAATTTTATTCTAGATAATCATTCAATGATTCTAGGAAGCCCTCATTAACTTATCACTTTTATAGCTATCTGCCTTTAACGTGTGAAGTTGCACTTATCTGTTCTCCCATTTTTTACAATAGTGTAAATTTTTTGTTGAAAACAAATAAATGCAACAAAGTAAAGAACTACCTCAATGGTCTGATTTATCGGTTTGATTGTGGTTATGGTTGAAGGACCATAGGGAAAACCTAACTTGTACTAACCTTTCTCGGTTTATGAATCCCTGTTACTGATTAGAGAACGTTTCAAAAATCAAAGTACTTGTTAACTGTATCAGGTTGAAAGCATAATAAAATCCCGAACTGTAACATAAAATACTGTAAATTTATTTAAAAAACTCTTCTATTATGTCCGCTAAACTTAAAATTAATTGTTATAAACATGTAGTTGACCAGCTTTCCGGATTTTTATGCTTGTTTTAGGATCGTGATCAGTTTGCTGCCCTAGTTCGAGAAGTAGCAGCGCCAGATGTAGGACGGATGGGAATTGAAATATTAAGTTTTACCATAAAGGATGTTTATGATCGTGTGGAATACTTGAATTCACTTGGACGTGCACAAACTGCAAACGTCAAGAGAGATGCTGATATTGGAGTTGCTGAAGCTGAGCGGGATGCAGGAATTAAGGTATGACATAGACACATCAATGTCTTTTTGTTAAAAGAAGTTCTTGAGTTGTCGCTTATTTCAAATTTACAACATACGTTTTGTTATTTTTACGTGTTCGAATATGCAGAAAGCATTCGTTATGGCCATTGAATGGAACGATTGTCAATTTAATAATCGTTATATACCCACGTTTTCGCATTTGATGGTGTCATCAGGGAAGATTACTTTTGAATTCTTATTTATTGGTGTTTTTTTGCACATAATTCCATAAACCTATGAGGCCATTTTCATATTGAAAATGAAATATTTCCCGTTTTGAAATTCATGATTTTTCTTAGGAGAAAGACTTCGTTTCGATTGAGTTATATTGTTCTGTTTTTCATAATCCCCATAGTCCGTCAGGTGATTTTAGTTTGATGAAATTTTAGGAAAGTTTAATGTAATTTGTAATTGGGTTAGTTAGTAGATATGTGATAGCATAAAACTGATCTTCGTTAACCTACATCACTTGAAAAACCTTTGAGTATCCAGAAGCTCACTTAATCCTCATTGTTCTCATTGTCATTTCCATATTTTGATCCGTTCCCTTTAAACATTGTTACACATAATTTTAGCGTTTAAATATATTCAATCATATCTATTTATTGTTTACGAACTAATTTTTTTTATTGATTTTTCTGGA
This sequence comes from Schistosoma mekongi, assembly GCA_034768735.1. Lineage (NCBI taxonomy): Eukaryota > Metazoa > Platyhelminthes > Trematoda > Strigeidida > Schistosomatidae > Schistosoma > Schistosoma mekongi. Next base: position 57,949,480 of record CM068306.1, on the reverse strand, counting down.
TTAGAAATCTTTTATCAATCGTGTATTATGCAGTAGGCATTAGCCTATCGATATTAAAGTGTGCGCTTCCCTATCTTGCACCGTAGCAGTTCAGTGATAATGTGTTCACGATTGATTTCTAGTTCGACCATGCTGATATCTTGACGTAGTGGTCGGGGTATACTGGTTGGAACAATCGTTCCTCAAGGTCTCACCATGCCAGGCAGGTTGGTTGAAGAGCAATGAGACCAAAAGCAGCAAATATTAGGTCCGAGGACGAAGTCGTACTGCTTACTGTACAGAGGTGTGACGCAAAAAAGGAGGGTGGGATTTGACCTCGAGCAAAATGATCTCTTGTGCTGTTAGAGGTATGAGGGCGGTTATCACTTCCCGGTTGCCCACACCGTGGAAGGGTCATTCTTGAGGAACCTGAAAGAGAAAGAGGATTAGAGGAGGTCGTGATGACCTGAGAGTGTGACCGCAGTGTCCAGGGGACAGCTGTTTGAGGTCGGTCGAGTGCATTAATTGTTGCTCCGGTTGTCAGAAGGGGAGGCATCGGCCTCATGGCTTCCGAGGGAACTCGGCTTTCACCATGGAGCGTCATATTGATCCTTCCAATTCCCAGGGCAGAGTTAGAATTATTATATGAGTTTTTACTCGTGAACTGTTTTTTAGCATGATAGTTGTTTTACGGGACGACAGTAAGGTGTTTTCCCCAGACAACCAGCATAATAGCGATGCTGCCTTCCCACAAAGAAAGGGTGGGGTTAGAAGAAATCGACCCTAAAAATACATACCTCACCTTACTCCACGAGTTTCCGTCTCTGATAGTAAGGCTCTAACAAGTACAGAGCTACAAAAACGAAAGCTTCTCTCAAAAAGGCCGTGTGAGACCGGCCCACAAAATAATGTCCCGAGTATACTAAAACCACGCTCTAAACTTCACATTGGTGCATTCAATGTACGAACGCAGAGTTAAATAGGACAACAAGCCTTCCTGCCTAAGAGATTGCAATCTCACGCCATTGATGTATGTTGTGTCTCCGAAACACTCATACAGGATCCTACCGTGGTCATTTACTTAATCTCACCTAGTCAGAGTAAAGAACCTTTGCGATACACTCTTCGTTTATCTGGCGACTCAACAGCAATTTCTCATGGACTAGCCAGTGTAGGTATTGCGTTAAGTATGAGAGCAAATCAGGCACTTTTTGAATGGATTCCTGTCGACAGTCGCCTATGTGTCGTCCGATTAAATCGTTCAGTAAGAACTGGGAAAGACGGGGACATAGATTGTTGTCTTTTCGTTGTTTCTGCCTACGCTCTCACCGACTGCAGCCTGGATAAAGTGAACGATGAATTTTACAGAGAACTTTCTGAACTTCATAGGGCCAAACACTTAGATTTGGTAATCTTGGCTGGTGATTTTAACGCCCAAATAGGTAGCTTGAACCCATCTGAAAGACATTTAGGTGGATGCTTAGTGTTCCAGCTCAGATAATGGATAACGGTGACCATCTGCTGCAACTTTGCTCAGACAATAGTTTATTTTTAGCAAATACAAACTTTAAGCATAAGGAGCGACATCGTCTAACATGGCGACCTCCTGGCCCTACTCAACGGTGGACTCAAATAGACCATATCGTCATTAATCACCGTTGAAGAGGCTCGATAGAAGAATGCCGTTCTTTCTGGAGTACACGTTTAGATTCTGATCACTTTCTAGTACGAGCACGCATTTGCTTGCATCTTACTGGGTGTAGAAAAATTACCACAGGAAAACCTATTAGAATTCACGTCAGCAACGAAACAGCCAAGATTAAATTCCAAGAACAGCTGAAGAATCACTTAGGCAATTATAAAGATGCGACCCAACTAGATACTGCTTAGCAAGATGTCCAAACAGCTGTGGCATCTACGGTGACATCTACTAAGGACTTAAATCAACATATGAAGAAAAATCAGTGGATCTAGATGGCTTCTGTTGAATTGACAGACTCCCGAAGATTTATCCTGTCAGGCTCCGAACATGATAATAAGCGAAGAGTAATCAGGTACTAATTGACAAAAAGTCTGCTAAACGACCGTAAGTAGTGATGGGTGACGAAAGCAAATGAAATGGAAAAAGCAGCGGCGTTAGGTAACACTAGACAATTTTTAAAGTTAATAAAAGAAACCGGGGTTAAAACATAAAGCGTCAGTTAGATAATCGCCGAAAGAGATAGAACGCTTATTAGCTTTCAGTCTAGACGTTTAAGACAATGAGCTGAGCACTTTAAGGAGCAGTTTAGTTGGCCTTCAGCCGCTCTGAAACTCCCCACTAATTCAAGACAGCCAGAATGGAAAGTCGACTTAGGTCCCGCGACTCTTGCCGAAGTCGAGAAAGCCATAGCAAATCTTAGGCGAGACAAAGTAGCAGGTTCAGATGGATTATTTCCATAGGTCATTAAGGATGGTGGTCCCATTTTGACAATTAGGCTGACTAATATTTGGACTAAAGTTTGGGAACTTGACATAATTTCTCTTGACTGGTGTCGATCGTTAATCGTCCCAGCATATAAGAAAGGGTCAAAGTCGCCCTGCGATAACCATAGTGGAATTAGTTTGACTAATATAGCGTCTAAAATACTAGCTTCTATAATTATCAGACGCTTAACTGCAACTCGTGATTTACAAATACGAGAAAATCCGGCCGGTTCTAGACCTGGTCGCGGTTGTATAGACCAGATATTCACCATCCGTCAGGTTTTACGGCATATACATACTTTCCGTCGCTCGACAACGGTGGTTTTTATTGACTTGAAAGCGGCATTTGACCTTGTAGACCGAGAAGTTCTATGGCAGTGTCTTTCATTGAAAGGCGTACCCCATAAGTACGTACATAAATCTTGTGAAGGCTCTTTATTCAAACACTATTATTCGTGTCAGAGCTCTTGACGAACTGTCTTTCGAACTTGTAACGTCAAGTGATGTCCTTCAGATCTGCTCACTATCTCTAATTTTATTTAACTTCATCGCCGATTTTCTGTTGGAAATTACACTATCATCGTATGACTTTTCAGGAATTGATCTCCTACCAGAAGATGAACTTATTGACTTAGAATATGCTGATGACATAGTTCTGTTTGGTGAAGACGCTGATAAGATGCAGAATCTTTTAACAGCAATAAGCTCCAATGCAAGCATGTCCGGAATGCGTTCTTCCCCCTCTAAGTGCAAACTACTGCTCAAGGACTGGTCTTCATCAACACCTGACCTGAGCTAAAGATAGGGAGTGAGGTAGTTGAACATGTCAACCACTTCACTTATCTTGGAGGTCTTATTATCCCTAATAGGTTTATCACTGACTAAACCTCAGTACGGATTCAGAAAGCTCGTTTGGCTTTTATAAACATACGTCACCTACGGCGTAGACAAGACGTTGACTTGGAGATTAAGTGTAGACGATACTCGGTTATTAGTTTTTGACCATCTTTGTCTTCGAAACATCGCCGAGTAATAACGAGGTTAAATGATGGGTGTTAGGCAAATGTGGTAAATCAGTCGATAAGGTTGTGAATTTTCATCGACTGAGGTGGTTGGGACATGTGTTGCGTATGCCCAACCACCGTCATCCTCGACGCGCAATGCTGGCTGATATAGGAATACGATGGAAGAGAGTTAGAGGCGGCCAAACTAAAACATGGCATCAATCCACGAAGTCACTGACTGCCGGTTTGAGTCGTGTCGGTAGCTGCAGACTACCTGGATGGGGTCCTCGCAATTACCGTAACCAGTGGCTAGAAACACTGAGTGACATGGGCCAGAATCGGTCACAACGGCACAGATGTATTTACTCATTGTCCTCCCTTAAATCATGAGTTTTAAATTATTTCATAACTTTCTTCCCACGCTCTTTAAACCATATTCTATATGTTCACACTTATTATTATTATTATTATTATTATTATTATTATTATTATTATTATTATTATTGATGTAACTTCTACTAATGTGGTGTTAATCTTGTGGTGGATCGATGCACACATGTGCCAGATTCTATGTTGATCATACTTTCATACGTATGTACATTGATTTCTAGACCTCTGCTTTCGACTAGTGAGAGATACAAACAAGTGAATTTAAAAAATTATGAAACAAAACTGCTTTGTTTCTTTATTCGTTAGTCAATTTATCATGAAATACCTCCTAAATTATTTTCATTGACAACTTAAGTAGATTGATTTCGTTAAAAATACCGGATTACTGCTGAATGTAACCATCCTTTTATTAATTAAACTAGAGACTCGGAATGAGGAAAATATTTATTAGTCACACGATTAATCACCTTTCTAAGCTTTCTAAATGCGTATATTCATCAAATAGTTTGTCAATAGCTTGAATATCTCGTAAACTATAAGATCCGTGTGTTGATGTACCGTGCACCACGTTTGCTCACATCCGGTAATCTAGATTAAACTGTATAAAGATTGGTTTTACACGAAAAGAAAAGAAGTTAGATGATAATAATAATGTTCAGTTGGTCAATCGACGTCAAATAAGTGTAAGTTAATTGACAAGTCTGGAAACAAATATCTGATTTGTGTGTATTCAGTGTAAATTCGTTTTTTTAGCCTACTGTGTTAATATCATTCGTCGTCTGTATTTTTAGGAAGCAGAATGTGATCGTAGTCGTTTGGATGTTCGTTATTCAGCTGATACTCATATTGCCAATTCAAGTCGTGAATTTCAACTAAGAAAAGCTAGTTTCGATCAGGAAGTTAATACCGCTCGCGCAGAGTCCGAATTAGCCTATAAATTACAAGTATGTAAACCATCAATATAAATGTGTGTACTTCGTCACTATACTCCATGAGTCAGATTTTTTGAATGTTTTATTTTGTTCCTTGCATTAGTATCCCTAAACAGCATAATCTTTTTAGTATATTTCGCTACACTCGCGTTATTTATTGTCATATTTGGTTAACATTGTTGACTTATTGGATAATCTTACTTGATACTAGTTTGCAACTCATGGTGTCCTATTACGATTTCTTAGTCTTATAGTAATTTAGTCAGTCATACATTACGATAGGACTTAACGCTAGTATGCATCTGTTCAAATTTACTAATTTTCACATGATTACATTTAGAAGGTGAAGTAGAGAAATGAATATAGTAAGATCGGTTGTAATTGGGAACTAAGCACTAAGAACGAAGAATTAAACCTCTCCGCTAACCCTAATGAGAGATAAGGATCGAGTGCATCTGAAACACCACAAATTGTTGACTTATATACTGTAAAGTCTCTAACTATAAATCATGATTATCACACGTCTTAACTTGAGACTATTCTACTTTCCATATTTCTCAGACGCTTAATCAATGACTTCCCGGACTGGTATCATGCCTTGTGGACTTTTATATTTCATTCATATATGCTTGTTTAACAACTAGAAATTCACGTGAATACAGTTAATGCTAGAGGATATTTGACAACTATCTCAATCATCTAATTCCTTCTGGATTAACAGTTTTAGTGAATGGTGATTTGCTGTTTACTGTCTTATATGTACCCAACTGTCATATTGGTATTCGAACTATATCTGTGTAGTGCCATTCACTGTCTCACCACTTGTCTCTACACGCGATAACTACTGTAGGAGCAGAATGAATAAAAATTTCAAGGGGTGACCTGAGTAAAACGTTAAAGCAATCTATGAAGTTGTTGACTGTTGGCCTGAACCCTGTTAGTAGATCCAGACTGCCTGGTTGGGGTCTGCTCGATTGTCATAATCAGTGGTTGGAGACAATGAATGACATAGCTCAGAGTCAGTCGCGATGGCGCTAGCTTCTTCACTCTATCTTCCCTTAGTTCCTAAGTTTAAAATCACTTTATACGTTTCTTTCTGCAGATTAATTCTTTCACCACTACTAATTGTACTATTTGATGTTCATTTTGCTATGCTGATGTTGTGGGGCAACATGATCCAACACATTTATGTTCCAGGTTCTACTTTGTACATGATTGACTGACTTATTTTTCAGTTGTCGTGAAAGCAGATACTCAATTTGATTCATCAGGTGTGTATACATAGTATACATATTTTCACTTAGCTTTAGTACTTTGTTTCCTTGCATAATGGTTGTCATCGTACTCATAATAAAACCGTTTGTATTTCCGAATGAATAACACTTGTACATGCTAACGCATGTACGTTCAAGTGAACTGTACTATACATGAAAAGCCTTGGAGTGAATGAGTTATAAACACATGGAAATGCGAAGTCACTTCACGTAAAAATTAATTACATTTGATTTAGCAGCATATGTCAACATTTAGACTAAAATGCAACATACTGCGCTTGGAAATCCCTGGATATTAAAGTCAAGTAGTTACACAGCGTTTTCTCTGTTTTTCTCTATTTCAGTTTAATTTAGTATTTTTCACCACATTTTAAAAATAATTCATTGTTGAATAGACGTTTGTTAGCATTTTCCTAGTTTACTAACTTTGAGAAATGAAAACCGTGATTTCTATTTCTCACCAATCAATATTCGCGATACAGTTGATAGGAAATATTTTCATTTTTGTTATCAGTTGAGTGCATAACTACCAAAAAGTTAGGATGTTATATGGTTTTTACTACTGGGAACAACTCTGTCATTATCTGGATTTTCAGGAATTGGTCTCCTATCAGGAAACCTACTAATCAACTTAGATTATATAGATAACATAGTTTGGTTTGGTAATGATGCTAATAAAATGCAGACTCTTTCGATAGCATCGAACAAAGGTGGAAGTATGTTCTGGATGCGTTTCTCCCACCCCCCCCAAATGCAAACTGTTGCATCAGGACTGGTTTGCGTCAATACCTGAGCTAAAAGATAAGGAGTGAAGCAGTTGCGCGTGTTAGCCAATCCACTTATCTTGGAAGTTCGATCAACCCTGATGGGTTGGTGTCCAACGAAATATTGATACAACTTCAAAAAGCTCGTTTAACTTCCATCAACTTACATCGCCTTTAGCATAAGTATTAGCTAAGTATTCGTCTATTAGTTAAAGGATAAGTAAATTGCACATTAGTCCACTTTTTCTTACTGTATGGATACGAAATGTGGCTATTAAGGATAGACGACATTCTTAAGTCGTTTATATTTTATCATCGATATCTTTGGAACATCGCTCGCGTTTCCTGGGATCGCCGGTTAAGTATTAGTGAAGTTGGACTCCGAGTATTAGGTGAAGATGGTAAACCAAGCGATTACGTTGTAGGCTTTTACCGACTGAGGTGGCTAGAACATGTGTTACGTATGCTAAACCACTGGCTACTTCGACATGCAATGCTAACTGTTATTGGAGTAGTGTGGAAGTAGGCTATGGAAAGCCAAACTAAAACATGGCCTCAGTCCACGAGGTCATTGACTGTTAATCTGAGTCGTGTTGGTAGATTCAGACTATCTGGTTGGAATCCCCTGATAATCGTGATTAGTGGCTGGAGGCACTGGGTGACATGGCTCAGAATTGGTTACAGTTGCACAACTGTATTCACCCTTTGTCCTGCCTTAAATCATGAGCTTACAATTATTTCATGCCTTTTTTTCCCACGAACTAGTTCTTTCTTCCTAAACCATATTCTATGTGTCTACTCTTTTTTATTGTTGTCATTGTAGTAACTACTACTATTTTTACTAATTTAATGTTAACTTTGCTGTGTTATTGAGGTGTGATGACGTGGAACGATGCACACTTGTGCATACTGTTCATATATACATATACATATAAACTACGTATGCTGTAAATTAGTTGGATGCATTCATTTGTTTCAGGTATATTGTGGTATTCATCATTTGGGCATATTTATGACTTCGTAGAAGAATTAAAGTTTGATTGAAATCGGCATGCCATTTCAAAATGTTGCTGGTGACTTATTTGCCTTAATAATAATAACAAACTAATGTATTTCCTTCAGTACTGACAATTCAAGTATAAGTTTAATTATTCTCCTATATTTGACTAGCTAACACAAGACACTGTGGAAAGCCACAGTGTAATTTCAACAGTTGAAAATACTATTATTTACTATTATTGTTATTATTACGATTGTTGTAATAGTAATGTTTTCTGTCTTCGCTTAGGAATTTGGTATGCGTATACTTTTAAATTTATTTACTTCGTAGCTAGCTTATAAGTAAATACTTGGCACTTTATCTCTACTTTTTTTTAGAAAGTAAATAGAAAATGAATTAATCAATAAATATTCACGTAGTTTAGTTCAGTATTTTGACTGTGTAGATCACAGTCGTCGACAGTATTATCAGTAGCATCAAAGCTACAGCGTGAATGAGAAAGTACAATCTCACTCAGTGTATCGTATACAGATACGATACTCTCCAAGTTGTAAACGAATCGTAAACCAGAAAAAAATATCATCCTTATATCTTAGAAATTTTTGATTATATTTAAAAGTAGGTCATTTATGGCATTCATTAGTGGTGCCTTCAACTTAAATGTAATTATTAATTTGTGCATGACTTCATTAAGTTATCGATCGAAAAACAGTTAATTTATTTGTTAGGTCAGTCAACTAATCTAAATGTCTATTTACAGAATTTTATTTTTCTAAATACTAATAAATACATTTTACTATCTTCAATGTATTATGTAAGAATGTTCATCCTGATTTACCTTTAATGCCGATGCTAATGAGTGTAGTTAGTTGATATATTAAAGTAATATAAGTGCAAACAGATAGTTTATTAAATGTATTAAACAAAATATTATTACTTATGACATACATATGAATAACATACTGCTTGACAACATTTTCTCGTAGCTAATGAATGTACAGTTTCGTTCAGCTTTTTTAACACTGAAACCAATTAGTGTTTAGTCCACTGTGGTCTATTCTAATTTCACAAACCCTTGTCAACGTGATTTATAACTGCTTTTATTTAACTCATTGTTCTGTAAACATATGTTTTTTAATTTACAAAGGTAATCATAGTCATTTATTATTATTGTTTACCAATTTTTTAGGCTGCTAAGGAAAGACAAAAAATTCGAACAGAAGAAGTTAGCATTAATATTGTTGAACGACGTAAACAAATTGAAATTGAAGAGAAAGATGTATTATGTACTGAGAAGAATATGGATGCTACTGTACGACGTCCAGCCGAAGCCGAAGCTTATAGGTTACAACAAATTGCTGAAGGTCAAAGGTAATTTTTATTTGAATGAATTAGATATTTTCTAATTTATGAACATCCATATTGTCTTACACTCTTTTGTACATTGTTCTTATCATGTGTGTTTGTGTGCAGTTAATTGGTATATTTTAATGTATTTACTAAACTAACAATAGTACAAATAACATTGGATTTTCGTCATACTTAATTCACAGAAATACTAGATGAAATCAGAATTATATAACAACTGCGACTATTCAACTTCCTCTTCAGTATACCAAGTTGTCTTTTGTTATGGATTTTATAGTCAACTTTTCTTAAAAGTCAAATTTAAATGTGTTAATGCCATTACAATTTATTTATCTAGATATTATTATTCTTTCACATAATGTTTGCATGCTTTAATGCCTATAGTAGTAAAAGGGTCCTCGAAACTAGGATGTTATAGTGATACAAGCGAAACAAGGAACAATGACCAACGACGTAGCGACACAGCGCAGCTAAACTTATTATCTGTGTCCCAATCCGCTAACCAGAGCAGAAAGTCCAGAGTGAGCAGGAAGATTGTAACCCACAAGCATCCAGGAAGACAAACAAGCAGTATACAACTCATGCGTAAATATGTCAACAAAATTGCAGTGAACTGTTAAGTAAATCATCAATTAAGTAAACATCACAAACTTATTATGAACAGTTATGTAAAAATTACATAGAATTAATATAATGATTACAACTAAAGCTTCCACACTGGATTAAATTGATTGTTATGAAAGTTAATCAAAAATTTAACTAGCAAAAATCAGTACAAAGATTGTAACTTGATTTTCTGGTTGAATCTTTTGGAGATCTAGGATCCCCAACAAATAGAGATACAGGCATATATGACTCATCGCAATGCTGTTGACAAGTGTAACATAATGTACTGCAATATCTCTATTTACTTAACTGCTTAATTAGTATGGAGCTTTAGGACTCACGAGTAACATTGTAATATCTAGCTGTAATCTAGAGTTTGTGACTAATCAAAATAGTTTGGAAACATTCTACAGAACTTCTTAATTTGTATTATTTCTTTGTAATTTCAAAGACGATTTATGTTTTAAACAAATGTACTGCTTATGATAATCTCTTATATTTATTAATCACAGTAAGTAAATATATTGTGAACAATGTTTCATGTATGTATATTAGTGACGTCGTTGAATAGAATAGAGCTTTAGAAATAAATAAAAAATACAAGAAAGACCGACTTACAGGTGGTGGTAGAATACTTCTATATTTCTTACGTCAGCTCTAATGTGAACTAAAGAAAGAACAAATGGGATGGAAAATAATGATTCTATCAGTAGAGAAGAGCTGAGGAATACAAAAGAGAGGAATCTAGATTTTTGATGTTTCTATTATTTTTCCCAGTTTTTCTGAAACTTTTGGATTAACTTCCATTAAATATCATAATATAACTCGTGTACACACGTTAATTGATTTTCTTATAAAATGTTCTTTGAATTAATCTTTTGGACATCGAATATGTTACTTATATGCTATGGTATTGCTGTATGTTGGCGCATAAGTCGCGGAAAATATTTTTTCACAGACTGGTTTTTTTAAAATGCCACTAGTGAAGAATGCATGAGCTACTGTTCAATTCTTGAAATGCGTGCCAGAACATTTATATGCCCTGTTGGTATAAATGCAAAATGTTTGGTCACAGTTCTCGAAATTTTGTCACCTAAATTACTTACTTACCAACGTCAGATGATAACGGTATTCGTTGACTCAAAGGTAGCTTTCGACTCTGTAGACCGAGAAATTCCATAGCAGTGTTCACCCCTTTAGAAGACGTATCGCAAAAGTGCATAAACCTTATAAAAACCCCCTATTCAAAAACAATTCGTCGAATTAGAGCTTATTGCGAGGTGTCATGACAATTGTCAGTCTCAAGTAGTGTTCGTCAGGGCTGCTCCTCATCTATTTTCCTCACTTAACTTTCCTACAATTGACCTCCTTCCAGGAAGCCCACTTGTTGACTTGGTATACGTAGACGATATAGTCATATTCGGTGAAGACGCTGACAATATGCAGTCTTCCGAACACCTTGAGTAAGAATGCATGTATATTCGGGATGGGTTTCTCTCCATGCAAATGCAAAGTGCTACTCCAGGACTGGTCTGCTTTATCGTTTAGGTTGGTTATAGGGAGTGAAGTAGTTGAGTGCGTTGATTACTTCACTTATCTCCGAAGTCTCATCACTCCTGGTGGGTGGTTCGGCGTCTAACAAAATTTCAGCACGGATCCAGAAAGCCCGCTTGGCTTTAAACCAACTTGCATCACTTGTGGTGTAGGTGAGGCATCCATCTCAATCAAAGTTCGAGTGTACTGCTCAGCAGTTCGCTGTTTTGCATTTTGGGTGCCAACGTAGGCCATAAAAATAGAAGTTATGTATAGGCTCTAGGTTTGTGATAATAAAAATTTAGTAGTATTGTCCGTGTATCCTAGAATGACCGAACAAGTAATATTAATGTTAGACACAAAGTACTATGAAAACATGGAAAATCGGTCGGATAGGTCGTATACCTTCATCGACTGAAATGGTTGGGACATGTGTTGTATATGCCAGACCACTGCCTACCTCACCGCACGATGTTCGCTGGAATGGGAGTAGGATCGAAGAAGAGTAGGGGCGGCAAAGCCGGAAAATGACGTCAGTTCATGATGTTATTGACTGTTCTTCTGAGTTGTGTTGGTAGATGCGGACTACTTGGTTGGAGTCTGTGTGGTAATCATGATCAGTGACACTGGGTGACATTGCTCAGAATGGGTCACAGTAGCACAAGTGTATTCACTCTTTATCTTCATCTGGATTTTAAGTTCTATTCTCCTTTCATACACACCTTTACTTTATTCTTCCTTATTACATCCTATTGTCGTGTTATTCTTGTTAATTGGTTCTCGTCTTGCTTATGTGGTATAATGACTTGAACCTATGCACCTGCCAACCGGGTTCTACGTTTTTAATTTCTGTTTGATGACATAAGAAGTATCCAACCATTGTATACGCGTGGAATAAATAGTTGTATGGTATACGCAATACTTTTACCATATTACTCTAGTGCCTTTCTCTTATCCTCAGCACTACTTACTCAGTCGTCTGAAGAGAGTGTAAATAAGAACATACTCAAATTCCAATCGATTAATATAGGAGTGTACTGCGACGTAAATTTGTCTATTACTAAATTCTTGTGTATATACTGAGTCATAAATGAATCCAAGATTATTCAACTATGAAATATGTTAAATATTTATTGTAAGAAGATTTCGCAGTAAAAATAACATAATTGATGTATGCTCTACTCGATTGCCCAACTTGTTTGAACTCACTTGTGATACTTTTCACCATCATTATCTTGGAAGTGTTCTCATATCTGGTGGAATCGTCAGTTAATTATAAATTATCAACAGTATAGTATTAAATCCAGTAATTTGTATCATTTTTCCTTTTTTATTTCAAATAGTACATTTTAGTCTGTAATTGTTACTTATTTGGTGCACTTTCTCATTGATGTACTTTTCAAAGTATTATAAAATTAATAAGATACTTTGAAATTCCTACTCGATTTGTAAGTAGAATAGACTAATTATTACGATACTAAAGGGCTTCTAATATTTACTTTGAATAAAAGTGACATCTGTATATTTTCATGTCTAATGTTATTTCAGGTCACAGAAAATCCTTTTAGCTAAAGCAGAAGCTGATGGCATTCGTCTTAAAGGTATTGCAAAAGCTGAAGCAATGGAAGCTGTTGGACGAGCAGAAGCAGAGAGAATGCGTTTGAGAGCTGAAGCTTACAGTAAATACGGTGATGCAGCCATTCTACATCTCATATTAAACACTTTGCCACAAATTGCTGCTGAAGTCTCTGCTCCACTTAGCAAAACTAAAGAAATTGTCATTATGAATGGTTCTAATGGTGAATCTGCCGGTTTACAAAGTCTTAGTAATCTAGGCAAAGATTTTACAACATTAGTAGGAACTGTTCCACAAGCTATTCGAGCTTTGACAGGTGTCGATCTTAGTCAGGTTAGATTTTTGTTTATTGCTTTTTTGTCAAATTACCATTGGAATTACATTGTAAATATAATGCTTTTGTTTGGTACATACTTCAGATCATTGGGAATATACCACTGGTTGTTCACATTTTTTGGTAGTATTTGATCTGTTGAGCAATTTTTCAAGACACCATTTCGTCATTCTGATTGATTAGATTTTTGTTCAGCAACAAAGCCTAACTTTCTAACTCAGGAAGTACGAATTTTCGCACTACTATTTACCATAATAAGTGCTTCCATGATTTACCATCCCAAACATAAGTTGTGTGTCGAAGTAAAGCGTCTGTTCTTTCTGGGATGAAAACAACGAAGCCCAGTTCCGAATGTCGACAATTAGTAATCCGAAATACATTGGTGGATTATTAGCAAATCAATAATCATGGAATGTGAATAGAAAAATCTAACGTGGCTTTGCACCATTTGACCAACCATTTATACATTTAGAGACAGTATTTCTCGGAGTGGTCAGATTTTGGTAATGAATCTTTTGACTTCTATATTTATTTCTTCGCCGATTAGAGTCATCTAAGGACTCATTAACAGTATGGAAGCTCGGTACGATTCAGTCATTTCCAAACTTTTAGAAGATCTTAAAGTCTGGTCTCCATACATTCAGTAATCAGACCGTTTTATGTTTCATCGACAATTTAAATACAAAGTCTACATTTTCTAACTTAAGACTGCAACAACATAATCAACATCAATTATATAGTATTGTGAAATGTCAGAATATAAAGAAGCTATCGTCCAAGCTCTTTATTATTGACTTACTGGGTCATATCAAGTGATCGAATTCGTCGTTTCCAATTACTACTAGATATACCAGCTAATGTTTGTTTGTGGTGTTCATTATAATTATGTCTGCAGTTATTCTTTTTATTTTACATTGTGTAACAATATCACACTGTCTTAGTAGTATACACCAATAAAAAGACTTTTGTTCAAATATGTTCTGGTTAGTTTTGTTTGTTTTAATAATGTACCGCAATTTTTCATGATTGCCTTCGAGAACTTAATAATACTATTAAATTTCAATGATAATCTACAAATTAAAACGTGGTATCATGTACTCGCGTCTTCAGGATTCCAATTTCCAAAGACTGTACAGGGTGTCTAGTATGGAGCCTAATGAATGTTGCAAGTCCAAATCCTGCAATAATTATTTCTATATGGGCATCCTAGTATTATCGCTAGCTTTCATACAATAGGTATGGCTCGGAGCTAAGTACACAAAACTGTACTTGTTTGATGGCCTACATTACTCATCATATTTTTCACTACATTTTCATTAGATTTCACATCCAGTTGCATCGCTGATAACAATACCATTTCTTGAAATTTTTTCCTTACTCCAAACTTAGTTTTTTTTGAATGCGTTCAAACTGGAATGTTTAGCCAGTCAGTGTTTAAGTTTGGGCATACGAATATGTTGTTTGATAAGCATCTTTGATTATCTAGGTATTGATGCCAGCGTTTTTGTATTTACCGCCTGAATTTCAGTTGCTTTCTTTGTATGTCGATTTAATGTGGTTGCAAGAATGAATTTTTAATTACGCATTCCTTTACTTGGAACCATGAACTATAATGTTTCTGCTAAAATCAGTCTGTTGAAATTAGTGTTGCCATAAAACATTTAAATATACTGTAAATAATATTAAATTTCAGTAGTTTAGTATAGGTATTGTAGATCATATATATTTACAGAGTTCTGTGTCGTGCGATCCACCACCTCGTACGTTTGCTTTCAACTGTAGTCAACTTTTCAGAAGCCTGAATATATTTTGTTATATTTATAGTTTACTGAGACATATTTTGGCTTAAATTTAAGCGCAATTTTCAGCCTATTCACAATATTAATTTTTTGTTTTGGTAAAACTGCCGAAAAACTAAAAAGACAAGCACCTTTGAAACATAAAGTTCATAAAACAGTATATAATCCTATTATTACCTATTGGTTCTGACCATCTGACTAAAAAATGTGAAACTTTTAGTATGTCAGTTTTGTGATTCAGTATGTGAAGTGACATTTCGTTTGTTTTTTCTTCTGTCAGTCTCTTTCCAGGATCCCTGGAGCTAAAACTGTCCAGCCATAAGAGATGCAACTCCATTTTGAATTTCAAAGAAGTATCACTAATTGCAAATTAACCATTTAATATGCTTTAAAGTTGTTTTTGAAGTCTTTTTTCATGAATGTATCTTTGAATGAACTAACTTTCATTAACATGAGGATGCCAGTGATAATATGTGGTACCCAAAGCTAATTGATTTTATTTCGGTTTCGTTGTTTCTAGACTTTTCTAAACGTTAATTTCGTATTTTCCTCAGTGTCGTATCAACTTTATCCACCCTAGGTATTTTAACAAAATAACTTGATTTATTCTAAGTTGAATGTTTCTGTACATTTAACGATTCTGATAATTATTCGTATTTATTACATATAGAAGAGGTACGCATTTGTAACCGATTGTTTTATATTTTCGTAATACTAATTTCAACTCTTACAGGGGTCCTTATTTTTCATATATGTGCATAATTTGATTTTGTTTGCTACTAGATAGCCTAAGTCGTTGCTTATGGCTAGACCTGGTTTATTTGTTAGTACACTTGACTAAATGTGTGCGTCTATAGATTTATCTGGGCGGATGAGACAAATGGCTAACCGGTAGGCCATTAATGTATCTTATGTTGGGAAAAGCGGCAGAATAGCCTTGCGATTCACAGTTTATCTTTTGGTGCTCCAAATGTGACCACCCTAAGAAGCTTCTTGCTTGTCAGAACATGGTGTTCTGTGATTTTATTATAAATAACTCGCTGAACAGGCAGAAAAACAGGTACTGTTGTCATGAATCTTAGGATCAGGTTGTAATTTGCAAGAATCCTGAAGGGTCACGATTCGGTCTAATGATGCTACTTAACTAAATAATTCGATAATTGAGTTTCCATTTTTAATATTGCTTACTTGGGTGAGTCTCCATTCGCTTAATTTACTTAGTTCTTACTGTGTCCGTGTATCATACTCGTTACGAAGTGTGTGCAGACACTCATGAGGCGGTAATGTGTCGAACTTCTTACTTCAACCGTCGATACTTTGTCAGTTTTAGGCAGATCGTAAATTAATTTACAGGAAAAGCCGAACTGTAAAAATATTTCTGGTACGTTGTAAGTGGTAACTAACTTTGGTAATGAGTACTATGCTATGCACACTATGGGTAGTCCATAACAGGATGGGTTGTTAAACGCACAGTTATTTTTGCATCTTACTGTTACAGTACAAACATGGCAGGAGTCCTTTGGTGATTTTTTGCATAGTTTATCAGTGGTGACATGTGCTTACTGAAAAAACACAGAGTTAGTGCAGATCCAGATATCTGGTCTGCTGACCAAAATTTACGTTCCTCAAAGAGTAGGCGAGTCACTACTTATCTTTGATAAGCATTGTGGGCATATCAAAGAATATTCCGAGGTACGATATCATGGGAATAATTTCGTGTGAAATGTCTTTATACTGTACTTTTCCGTGAACCCCACTCAAGGCGTAACATACATTTAGAAATAGACCTTTAGCGATTTCGTTGTGAGCAACACTTCTCAAAATTCTACGGATTAGGAGTTCACATTTATTGATGTCTTTATGTAACTTCGTCTTGTCAGGTGCATACTCTGCTTTACTGACGCGTAGATATACAGAATGTACAGATTCTAGACTGAAAAGTCTACTGACCGTGTAGATTTTTGCCTCTGTTCATATTTTTTAAACTTGTTACTGCTTTTTGCGTGTCATTGCGTTTTAATTGTCACTAAACATAGTATACCAGTAGCAAATCAGATTACACTTATTCTTTTGGAGATACGAGTACCCTTTAAATTTACAAGCTTGTACATTATGATACGACAACATAATACAATTCCATACAAGGAGGTTATATAGATTAATACTATGATATATAACAAGTATGCGGTAATTAGAATTAAACGATCGGATAGAAGGTTCATTGTAGCAATGGAAACTTACGTAGCATGATAAGCATGGAGAAAAATAAAAGCTGCACTAATGAAAATCAACAGGAGTAATGAAGTGAAAACTACAGCAGTCATAGTCTTAAGATCAAAATTTCAACGAACAGTGTACATATTAAGTTAATCATTAGACAAATATCGTGAGGAGTAAAATATTCCAGATTTAGGTATTTTACAAATCGTCAGCAAAGTTTTCGTTTTAGGTGATTTTGAGAATTGATAATTGTGATGGATCGGTTAAAAAGGAAACGTGTGTAATTTTTAAAGTGTCTTTAAAAATGAGAGATCTGTTTAGTAAGTTTATTGTGGGAGATCATAAAAACGTAAGGTCAGCAAGAAGCCTTATCCGTTAATTAGAAATGTAACTACGAAGTGGGTTAGCAATTATTTTATAATCCTCTGTAGCACTTTTAACCTTTGAAAGGCAGAAAAACGCATGTTATCCTGAAAAACCGGAATAGTGCTTTATTATGGGTACTGTTAACTTGAATATACTTAATGTTTTTTACTCTTTAAGACCCATACAATCATCTGTGATCAGTTAAGTTGCAAGTTTTTAACCAGCTTTTATTCGTTTGTTCGTCTATACCAAGAATATTAGGAAGAAGTACGCCTCATCATTTACACTAATAAATAAGAAATTCTAGGATTGTTTGTGTCGGTTTCGAAATACTGTATCCTCTTTCTTGAATGCAAGAACAGCTTGTAACTCTAAGGAGCTAGAAATCAAAACTTAAAAAAGTGTGACAATTACAAACTCAGAACGTAATCTAAAAGGTGATAGGTGACTTATATTGCTTTGTAACATGGTTATTGGACAAAAAGCTTGTTTTCATATTCTACATTTACATCGCTCTAATAATAGTTTACTAATGTCAAGGTTTAGCGCTCGTTTTGAAAAGTCTATCAGTAATTGTTTTGTAATTATACCTTCATGAGATTACATCATTTTGGTAAGGTCTTTGTGCATTTTAAATTAAGTTTATGCAATTTAAAACTTGTCAATATTGCTACAACGATGATTTAATTGCATTCATCTACAAACGGTAATGATTCATCAGTATCCATAACTGAGAAAGTTATTTGTGTAATTTTCAGGATTTAAAAACTTAGTTTTGTTAGAAATACTTTTTTGCTTTATTTAGCGTTATGAGATCCTTAAATCTTTGCCCTATAAAATGAATTTTCTACCCACATTTTTATAATATTCTTTGCATTGCTGTTTTGTACTGTGGTATTCTCCCAAGAGCTCGAAATTTTGTCTACAGTTTTTTTTACCATATACTGCGCCTATACAAAAGAACTAGTAATAAATTGTCCGAAACGCTAGATTTGTTGTGTCGACTTCGAATTAGTGTGATGTTTAGTTGTGGTTCCTATTTACCTAATGCTTAGTATCTCTCTGATTCGTTAA
Source organism: Schistosoma mekongi (assembly GCA_034768735.1). Classification (NCBI taxonomy): domain Eukaryota; kingdom Metazoa; phylum Platyhelminthes; class Trematoda; order Strigeidida; family Schistosomatidae; genus Schistosoma; species Schistosoma mekongi. The sequence continues at coordinate 57,930,795 of CM068306.1, read as the reverse complement.
ATATAAAAGACCTTTGTAAATCAGCAACTGTTTTTAGCCAATGCTTGGACGCACAACTGAGTTTCTTGCGTTACATGAAGGGTGAAAAACTAGTTGGTAAACGATATATTTCAGGATTCGAAGCTTAACAAAAATAATTCTATAAAGCTTAAATGACCAAAGTTATTTTGTTCATCTATGCCGTAACATACATGCCAAGATAATAATATATAACAAGTGAAATATTTTTATCGTTAATAATGGCTGCTACATAGTTTTAAACTAATAAAATGATACGGATTAGAATATTTACTTATTTTTATGGTGATAATTTATCAGCAAATTAGGTGGTTATACATACTAATTTTTTCAGTGATTTCAAATTAGATACTGAGCATTGTGAACTAAATAAGAATCTATCAATCTATGCATTGCAACCTGTAGCTTGGTTCATTTTGATGGATGATATCACCTTTATTCTATGCCAAAGTTTAAAAGTATTAATACACAATTTAACACTCACATAATATGATAAGCCTCAAATACGAATAGCCATGTCAACTTGTAAAACCGTTGACCGGAATTGATTATAATGGTTACAGTACATGGCATAAATTTTATGTCAAGCACATCAGAATGTCCATTGTTAATCGTGTTAGGATTCTGCTACATTTTGCATTCATTTATTTGTATTGTTACAAGTGCTGCTCATCATATCTATAAAAAGAACAATATAGGTTTTACACATTCATACCTTATTTATCTGGTTCTCACACTTCAGCTGACTTTTTGTGGAAAGTTTGTCTTATAATCTTGCTACGTTGACCTGTGTATACACGTTCTGTAGGTATGAGTTTGTTACATCTTTTGTAATTTGAGTGTTATAGCCAGATAAATAATTATGTCTCAGGTAACACATAAAAAGCCGTCGTGAATAAACTAGATTTCTCGAAAAATTTGAGCCAATACTGTTTTTCAAAAAATTATTTACGATTGATAATCGCACTACGTTTCACTTAAATCTCTTTCTTTAGTATGTATTCAAAAATGTATTTACAAATCAGTTTTGTCAAAGATATTAATTAACTAATGTTTTTGTACAATTATTTCACTCGTTTATGACCCACATAACAATATTAAGTCCGCAATTACTCATAAACGTGCAGTAGTGATGTACAAGCTATGCTTCATACTAAATGTACCAAATTTATTTACAGTTAATTTTACTTTTTGACAGGTCCTTTACCTTATGTCAGTATAAAAGTAAACCCGTATGTGGTGAAAACCTTCGACAAGTTTAAATATTCTTGTAACAGAGATAAATTTTATTTCTACAAGTCATCATCTGCGTGTGTTCAAAGGAGGCACTTCAAAAATTGAAATGGATATTTTTTATTTGTGATGGGAAGCAAATCGTAATATACGACAAATGGCATGGAGACAAGAACAGATTGTTTTTATAAAACTTTAACATGAAAACTACGCATGCCTGTGAGTGAGATGCTTAGTAATATTGAGAGTAGTTCTATGGTTCGATCATTTTCGTTGTTCTCAGATCTTCAGTATTATAATTCAGTTTCTGAACGACGTTCCAAAAGTTTGACAAATATATTACATTTACATCGCAAAAACCTTCCTAACATTTATTTTAACATGATTTCAAATAATAATAAATATGAAGTAAGTTACAGTACTCAAAGCAATATTAACAGTAGTAGCAGCTGTGACAATAGTCACAAACACAAAACTGATGCGTTTATCATTAAATCCAGTAACACTCAAGAAGAAAATCTTAGCAATAATTCAAATTCACACTTGTTGCCCTCATATAATGTAGATAATATTAGACGTCACTTGTATTATCTAAGTGATAACCGTGATGGAATTTTTAACAGTGTATCAACAACATATAGTCCGAATAGAAAATTTTATTGTCGTGAATGGTTGTGGGAAGAGCTAATGAGGTATTTGAATAATAATAATAATGAACTTACAATCGAACATAGTAGTCAAGATAATATTTGTAGGCGTAATGGAGATTGTAAAGAATTGACTAGTAAATTAGTTATTTGCGGTGAATCAGGATCTGGAAAGACTAGTATATGCCGAAAAATTATTCAAGCTAAAACGGATTTGTTTAAACAGTCAAAAATTTGTGATAACACCAATACTCACAGTTTCGATCGAACTTTTAATACATGTGAACGCGTAGCTTCGAGAATGCTTGCTTATCATTTCTGTGATGCGCAAAGTAAAAGATCACTACAAACTGAGCTTTTTGTTAGCTCTTTACAAAAGCAACTAGTGTCAAATGGCAGTTTTATTAGTAACGCTTTTAAAGAGGCTTCAAATTATGGCAATAAACCCGACAAGTTAACCAACAATTCTTCACCCAGCGATGCGTTTTATTATAAGATTATTCAGCCATTAAGAAAGATAAACATTTCACATCTTAATGGTTGCTCAGATACGGATCGTTCTTCAAGTGTGTCAGATTGCTATAATTTACGCTTCTTCATTTTAATTGATGGAGTAGATGAAATTTTCACGGTTTTGGCGAAATTTAAATCTGTAAATGGAAAAGCTTTAAGTGTTAACAATTATAACGAACACGATGGTAGCCGAATACCAGATGGGAGTATTTTAGAGATACTCGCAAATCATGCTCATCTTTTACCTGACTGGTTAGTCCTGATAATTACCTGTAGACGTAAATATCGGTCGACTATCAAACGCACTTTCCCTGGCATTAAGACAATTACAATAGACGATCTGCGTAAACCAGTGATTGCTCAGGATGTACAGAATTATATGACTTATAGGTTTTTTGATGAATCCATTCAGTGTCCAGCTGAAGTGAAATCAGATATTATGCATTTTTTACGGATTAAAAGTAGTGCTTGCATGTTATATTTGGAAACTGTATTAGACTGGATCAGAGATGAAAAAATTACTCTTCAGGATATAGCTTTTATTCCAGGTACGCTAAATGGTTTGTTTCTTTGGTTATGCCAACACATATTTCCAGTAAATATAAATGACTGTGGCAGTGAATCATTGTTTTCAACAATTAAGCCATTAATAAATGTTATGTTGGCATCCTGCGAACCCTTATCTATTAACTCACTGTATTCTATATTACTCGTTTCAAACCCTGATTTGAACAAATCCACTTATTATTATCAAATTGAACGACTGAAACCAATATTATCTCTATGCTATGGATTATCATCCGAGTATATAATTGATAAAAGAAATAGTACAGTTGATTTTCAGAACTCAATAATTATACAGTTTTTTCACGAAATGTTTGCTGAATGGTTAGTTGATGTAAAACACTGTACTTCTATTTACTTATGCAACATAACGGATGGTCAATTGTTGATTGAAAAGGCAAGGAGAGTTGATAATACTAATCTCAATTCCAACAGTGAAAATTACCAGTATGATACTTCGTTCATTGATTCGCTTGACAAATATGCTAAAAATCATATAGTAATATCTTCAGAAGAATGTTTGTTTTCATATAAATCGAGTGATTATAATAATAACAAGGATTTTGGCGTATGTGAAACAAATTTTGTGATTAAAACAAGTGAATCAGTTGACAAGTTAAATGTAAATCTACACTACATAACGAATACATTAGATTGTACAACAATATCATCAGATCGTCATCACTTCGTAGATAAGCACCAGAATTTGCTAACCAATGCTGACAAAAATTACGAGATAACAAGTTATGATTATTCAAATTATCCAATGAAACAAGATACACTGGATGGTTTAGCTGAATCAATTGAGTACAAAAGTCTTAAAACTGACAAGTCATCAGTATGTAATAAATTAATCTCAGAGATTAGATTAGGGCAGTATGAAAATGTGAAATCACTACTTGAATCAGAAGCTGACCCTAATGCAATAGATCAAGATGGTTGGTCAGCTTTAAGAACTGCGGCATGGGGAGGATACTCAAGTAGGTTAATATTCTTTTGCATGAAATATGCTCAGTTATTTCATTACTTTTATTTCTAATAAAAATGATAAAATTAGGTTATATAATTGGACAATACTGTTTTTAACTAAACTGTTCAAAATCTTTAATATAATATGTTTATTTTAGTTAAACCTAACAGGAATCGTACTGAAAACAAGACTTTTATATCATATATATTGTCTCGTTTAAAATGGTTACAAATTCCAATATTATAAAACTAAGAGTTTATTTTGGTGAAACTGAAGTAATTTTATTCACAGTTTGTTTTAACAACCTTAATAAGCAGGATGAGTTCACAGCTGAGTTTTAGGGTAAGAGTTCTTCATAAGTGTTTGTTGATCATCTTTGTTAGCAATTTACTCCATGTTCATATTTTCGGTGCCCTGCAAACATGCATATATTTTCTATCTTAATATATAGTCGAGTCAACTGCATCTAATATATTACATCTTTGATAGGCGTATTGTGATTTTGTATGTAATTCATTGTTTATTTTAAATGATACAGTACCAATTAAATCATTTTATTAGGTCACATAAATTGCGTAGGACAACTACTGAGTATGCTAGGCTGTTGGAAGAAATCAACAGAATGCTGTAGTTCTAAGTTACATGCAGGCTGGCGTTCGTCAGCAAGATGTACTTACAGATTTGAATTACTTGATGCGTAATTACAATAAAAGTAATATAATATAATGAAGGGAGAAGGGAAAGGTTATCGAAATACATTAAAATAATGTGAACACTTACTAGTGGCATAATTTATACAAGAGATTTCAAGGTATTCTATTATATTCTGAAATATTATTGAAGGCTTTACAGTATGCTGATAAGAATTAACACTGATTGTTACATTCATTTTATCTATTCTGTATATACAGAATATTGTATATAGTAGTTATTACGATATATTCTGCACTAATTGCAATTGCCTTATTCTAGTAATTTTACAAAAAAAATTCTGTTTTGTAATTATGGTTAGTTAATCAGTTCATCTTACATGAAAATCTGCATGTGTTTACTTTATTTAGCTTGCTAATGGAATACATTTACCATTATTAATATTATTATTCATTTAGATTGTTTCCAATACATAACATTTTGATATAATCTCTATTGTTGTTAATTGTTCACTCAATGTAACCATTAGTGTTCTACAACTTAATGTTCTCTTTTATTCATTCATTTTAGTTACAAATTCTTACATTTTCTTGAAAAAATAAATAGGAGAATTGTGTATTTTGCAATTTTTCTTTAACATCAAATCCTAAAGAAGCTTCTGGTATTTTAAAATATGTAATTTTGTTTTAAATAACTAAAACTTGGAAAAAGAAACTTTCTCTTCTTGGCAGTGTCATTTTTCAAATCTGTACTTTAATATTTATAGTAAATTTTAAAAAATAATAATCTGTTAAAAAAACCCCAATGAGAATCCATCATAAAGAATGTTGTTTATTGGTGAATATCATGAAAAATTCCTGGATGAAAATTAATTTGCAAATCAGGAAAATGAAAGAAAATTGTTCACTTTGACAAGAAAAGAGGCATACTCTACAAATAATAATAATTATGTAAAACTATAGAATGTTTATAACAAAATACCATTTTCAAAGTGTGATATATTGAAAATGAAGTAACTAACCAAAACAACAAACAAGCACATCGAAATAATGTTGTGGCTATAGTAAAATTAACGATTACATGCATTAATGTACGCAGGATTCATGCTAAAACTGCAGTAATGCCAAAGATTTTGAAATGCTCAAGTTTGGAATTTATGTACTCTTCGAGCCTACTCGTTTGACTATCTAAATGATGTTTTAAATCTCTGTAAACCTTCGTGACATCAGCTCTCTATAGTTTTTATTAGGTTAATATGTTTTTAATGATTCACTCTAAATAAGTTTGTGTAGCTAAAGTAAATGGTCTTGTTGAAAGGAAGGTATTTTTCTTTGAGCAGTGTTTTTCCCTAAGACAAGAAATTTATTGTGAAGAAAATGTTAATTAACATAATGACAAAGCTAAAATTAGAAAATGTCGCCTAAATATAGTCACTTATTTTATTTTATTAAAATCATATTTATTGGAACCATTTGTTTGCAAATGGCTTAATTCCAACTGAATTTAATGATATAAGTTGTATCTTATTTTGTTACTCAGTTATAGATATTGACTAAATATGTCATATCCAGTATTTTGTGTCATTTTTTCATTTATTCAGTTATTGTATGCTGAGTATTAAAGTTTAAGTACAACTAGAGATTTCATTCCATTCCAATACTTTTACTACTTTAGTGTTTTTTTCATCTAGTAATCAGTTGGAACGAACTCTTTAACAAAGTGTACATTATTAAATGAAAAAGAAAGTGATAGAGAGTGTTGAGAACGGCACACTGAACAATGACAGCATTGAGGAAAAGGTCAACGCAAATTAAGTTTAAATGGAAATAACACGTTGTACTATTTGAGTTGTTAAGATGAAACTCCGTCATTAAGATGATTTAACTCGTCATAGTAAAATCGCTTCATCGTTTTTAACAGGGATACTTTTGGGAGACTTAATGAAATACATCTGATATGTTATTTCAGTTAAATATTATAGTTTCATTCATAAAGAAGTAGTAGTGATACTGTGTCTAATACTTTACTGGTCACATGTGTTAAATGACGGTCTTCGAAATTGTAAATCCAATAATAAGTAAAGAATATAATAAACGTATCCCGAGCTTCATACATTATTATTTGTATATGTATACGATTAACATGATACACTAATATTTATTTTTCAATTCTCTTCATACTTAGGCTAAACTTAAATTGCACAGGTAGCCAAGGTTTTTCTGGTCGACTAAATCTTTTTTGATCAACAAACTCGACTGAGCAGTTTGTAAATTCTTCGAAATTGTTTAAACTTAGAAGACATTGCACAACTTGGATTGATATAATTTTTCTTTGATAGATACCACCCAAATTTAATGAATTTATCCGAAAATCATGTATACCTTGATTAAGATAACGACATACAAAACCATAATTTAACAAACACAATCAATATTTACTGGTAAGAAATTGAGAATGAACAATTCAACTGAAAAAATTTATCGGTTTCCGATTAAGTTCGTACATGATATCATAATCTTAAACATACTGATGGTTGAGTGAAATTTCTTTATAATATGATCACGAACATTGTTGGTTTGATTAAAGCTAATCCATACATCTGGTCTTATATGATAAATCAGTAAATGAAATCTTTTTCATAAGTAACCGCTCAAGAATCACTGTAAATTTTACAAAAAAAACAATCGGTATTAATTGAAATTGTTCATTCGCAATCTACCTTTGTTATACATATAGAGCTATAATACTGTTATTTATGATATTATTCTGCTGTCTGTGTTACATTTAGGCCTATAATTTCAGTAATGACTACTTAATGAAGATGTTGGCAATGCAACTGAAAATGTAGGATTTCACTGGACTACCACTTTCTCACTATTTTTACCTACGTCTATAAAAACGATTAATTTTCTGCTTACTCAGTAAGTGAAGTATAAATAGTAACAGAAAGAGAAAAGGCTAAAGTAAATTGAAATTTATGTCGTCTGTAATTTTTCAATCGAATTATAAAAGAAATGTATTTTGTTTTTTAGTGGGCATAATGCCTTAACCATATATGCATATACATGCACAATACATCACATGCTTGTGTGGAATATAGTGACAGAAATATCGATCAATACAAAGTTTTCACCCATTCAGAATCATTTATGTTTGATAGATTTGTTGTTTTTACTGTTACTTGTTTCTTGTGATCTACTTTTGAACTGAGAGATTTGTGTGTGAGCGTGTATAAAAGTGATGCAAGTAAAGAAACTACAGGAATAAAGTTTCTCTTGAAAAGAATCATTGAATGCCATTTTTTATTCTAAAGTATCACATTAATAGGAGCATTTGGACTGTTTGCACAAAGCACACATGTAATTTATTATTAATATATCAGTATGCATACATATGTACTTACATTTCCAATTACAGAATCTATATAAATAAGCAGGGGTTGTAATGTGTAACACATTATGTATTTACAGTTTACTGATTTGCAGTATAAGCATAGAATTAAAGTAGCACTAGAGACCAGTTATTGTAACTAAGAAGTTCCAATTCACATGTAGATGACTATTCTACACATAATAGTTCCAGAGTTAGAAATATACTTTTTGTATAGTTTATATATGATAGTTACTTTAACTTTTTGAGAGTATCTTTTGTTGCTCACTTATATTAGCTGAAAATCTAATGAAAACCACGAGACTTTGAACAACCACTTAATTCAGAGCAACTTGGCGGAATTTATGCGTAGGTCAATGAATTTGATTAAGCGCATATTGGTTACATAGCTTAGAATCGATCACATGACGGACGTACATTATTTGTCTTTCTGTAAATCTAAAGTTTCGGCATTCTCTCCCACATACCTTATCTAGAATTGTATTCTCAGTGCTTAGATTATTGATTATTGTTGGTGCTTCGATAACGTCTACTGTGTTCTATTAATCTTGCTAATTCTATTTTGTTGTATTGATGTGGTTTGGTGATTTGGGATATTTATATTTGTGCCATGATTTGCGTTGATTGTGACCGATAGTTTTATTAGGAATAAAGGAATTTTTGAAGGTAATCAAGTAATTTCATTTTAACTATACCATGACTTTCGGTTGACTAATCTAAGTTCCTGCAGAATGTATTTCATGAACTACAATTTCCCGGTTATTTACATGCATCCGAAGGATAGAATAAATGAATTAACTTGTTTATGTGCAGTTTTCGCGAAGTTTCTGCAAGATGCCTTTCTGAATGTAAAATTATATATATATATATATATATATATCATTTACCATATTTCCCATCTACCGATTTCAATAAATAACTGTTTCATATCACTTATGAACACTGTTTTTTTTCCAAAATTCATTCGCTCTAATGGAACTAGGTAAAAACGTTCCGTAAGAAATGACGAAGTGCTATTGTATATATCTTATGTCTATGTAGTATCAACTTCTAAGGTAATAAAATCATAGGCTATTTTGTTTATAACTGAACCCATGCAATAACTAAACCATTAAGATATGAAATAACATGACATTCTGTTTAAACCGTTTCTTGTGTCGATTTTTTATCACTATGTTTTTAAAAAAAAACATTGATGATAAATTATTTGCAATTCTATTTTATTGGTTAGTATTTCAATAGTAGTTTAGATAGGACCTTTCAAATTTTTTGCTTTACCGCAAAATACGTATCTGTAATATTTTAATAGTTAATAATTATTTTTCTATTATAATATGTATTACTTTAATTTATATAAACAAACTATCTTTTATTTTTCGGATTGCGTTTATTTAATCGTCCTCACTATCATCATCTGGACTGGTGATATTCAGTGATCGCCAAAATAAATGGCTATGCAATCGGTTAATCTTCAGTTCTTCATTTACTTATATTCTTTCTATATTTAATACATTAAATTTATGATTTAAATTTAATTGTTTTATTCATACTACTTAGAATGTTAGTGTTTTAATGATTGTACGTTGTAAAAGTTCATAAATGGTGAACACGCGCAACTACTATAGTTCAAGTATTGACACAGACCAATCCTGATGCAACAGTTCACATTCAGAGAGGGATATATATATATATATATAAATGTATACAGGCATAAAAATATATTTCCTCAATGAGTATTGGTTACAATCGGCTTTGGGTTTTGATACCACCTTATTGAAAAAAATAATTTTAAATGATCTTTATGAAACTGCCTACGAAATTGTTACATCATGATTTCGTCCTTTTTATATTGATTATTTCTAGTTTCAGAATTAAGCTTTTTGACTGATTCAAATTAAATGCAAAGTGTATCATATTTGTAGTCATTTTTGAGTGTTATAGAGATTGACTAAAATGAAAGGTTGTCTAGATATTACCTTAATACTCACTGAAAATGTGAATAATTACATAATCGTAAATTAAGACAACTGACCTCTGCCTGACTACATTACTACTGATTAATCAGTTACATTTAGTAGTATCACTATGATTATCCTTATTGTTCGTATTGTAATTATTCTATGATGTGCAAACTGGGTTATATTATCTAATACAATGAAGAAAAAGCATTTGAGAATTACATATTCCAGTTCTATTTTGCACTTTTAAATGTGGAAACAATGTAGATTTGTTAAATTTGTTGAATAACTAGTTAAAACCATCGCGAAATGTCTATTTATTTGTTGCGTTTGATAATTATAGGTAATGACTAGAAATTATATAACTCTAAAATTCACAATCATTAGGAAATATTATCGAGATCAATCTCAGATCTTATCGAAATTGACGCATTTACTTTTTGACTAAAAGTGTCAGTTAGTGACGAAGTCGTTAATAATATTGTTGATAATTACCCATTCAGGCCTCGAGTAACTTCCGGCAATACTGAACCCCATAAACAAATCAACCACTAAAGAATAACCAGTGAAATAAAACATATATTTCCTATTTATAATATTTTCTACTTTTATTTTATGAACTTATTGACTAGCATATAATCACTAGTGTAATATATGAAAACTCTTACATCCGTTAATACTCTCGTGCTTTTACCCTTTGTTATTAAGTATACTTCTTATCATATCAAGCCTATACTCTTTAGTAATTAGAACTGAATTTCAAAGTAGATTATGGGTAAATCATCATGACAATAAGGTACATTACTTGTCTTGTTTGTACATGGAAACAACTTGTAACTCCAATAAAGATGCCTTGGGTGATTTTAAAAACACAAATACAAGTCTTTTAATTCATCCAATTTATGCATTTTCTCTACATCCAATTTCTAAACCTAGGTGTTACACATTGAAGCTTATTTAATTTTCACAATTTTTCTATAAGCTTTTACAATGAATGTTTTGCTTACCAATGTTTTACTGTTTAACAGTAATTTAGGTTAGACTACAGTATAAAAACGAGCAAATGATGCATAGACGACTGCCTACATTTCCTAAGGAATCAATGAGAAACGAGCTGTTAGCTTGTGGGTCGACGCGCATTTGGGCATGAAATGCGTACTGTTGATAAACTATTCTGCTTTTTGGAGAAAGACATTATTTTACCTTACCTATGGAGCGTAGAATTGTTAAGTAGGACTTTAGAATGTGACTGTGGTAGACAAATATAGTAGGAAATGTGTGAAACGAAAATTGGAATACTTTTATTTGTAGATGCCACCACTGCTGGTGTAGTAAATGTATTAAGTCAGATTTATTTTCTCATGGTACTAAGCTAAGGTTATTTAGTGTCCAGTTCACTAGCTTTAATAAGTGTCAGTAAAGTGACTGCCTTTCAGTGGTATAATTACTGTCGAAGCATATGTACCAATATATTGATGAGTTTGGAACTGTTGTTTGGTGGTCGGTGAAATTGTTAAAATGGATGAGTGTTTCGTAAAAAAACACAGACTTAATAGGATAAATGTAAAGGAAAAATAGGTAAGTTCCAATGCATACTAAATCTGACCGGTACAGGCTTTCAACAAAAAGGACAGAACTACCTATAAATGTCTCATTTAGTAATTAAAAGATCAATCTAGACGAAAGCTAATACTAATAAAAAGTAAACTAACTCTCCAGGGAATGCCAATATAAAGGTGACTAGCGGGTGCATACAATTACTTTTAACCTGTCAATTATAACATCATCTCGTAGTATACAATAAGTGCTATGTAGACTTTGTGGCCAGCGTTCATACCAATAACAATGGATCTTTCTAGAGATTTCTAGGAGAGTACTTTCAACCATACAATGCTTCCGAATGTTAGCAGTCATTTAGTCATATGGATGAATTTCTTTATCGCAGGAATCCGAAACCATGAATTATTTATTAGTTATGTGAAATCTTTATATCCCATATAAAATATTTATATTTCCTTTAATATAGTTACCTTTATTCCCGATAAACTATTCACTTATAAAAATACTAGCTTACAGTGGCTAATAAATCTAAAATAATTATTGTCACCTCAGTAAACAGAGTACTTACATTTCATGTATCGTGTTTGCTTTTATCTATACTGTACTCTAGTTATATTTCAAAACATTTCTCAGGCTGTTAAAACTTATAGGAGCAAAAAAAATACACAATTGCCTATTTACTGTATATTATTTAATTTATATGTTAATATTGTACAATATTAAAATAGTATTTTCTATCTTGAAAATGTGTGAACCATATATTAAACGTACATGTGGAAAGTCATGATACAGGGTAAAATAAAAACAAATATATAACTAATATAATATGCCATAAAATCTGATTCATAAATGTAATTATTCACTTTGTTTTAGGTAACTAAATCATAAATCATATATTCTAGACTCTTAATAATGATGAAGTCAATTTTTATGTTTGTACACGATAACCGTTACATTTTATGCATCAATGTTTTCTAATCTAATTATACTTTATTTCACAAAAACAGATATACAAGTGATTATGTAACAGAGAATGAAAAGTAATAAACTAGGCTTCTTTTTGGATAAAAGATGGGAACTAGGTGATTTTCAAATTTTATCATTATAACAATACATGAAATTTTGTTAAATTAGATATAAATATGAACATGATTGATCAAAATAAATGTTTATTTCTGTGGTTTTACGGACTTAGGAATATGTACTGAAATAATAATTAAAGGTATATGCAGTAATCTTTTCCTAGAAAACATACAAGCACTTAATCTGATGTAGCTAATAAAATATTTACAGTTTAGCCTGAAAATAGCTGTCATTTTATTTTTCAACTGTTCATGTTTTACTAAGTTGCATTACACCTTTTACATGCATTAAACTGTTTAATCTTCATGTATGTATGTATAATCAACATAGAACCTGGCACATGTGTGCATCGGTTCAAGTTGCCATACCTCCATGACACCGCAAGATTAGCACCACATTAGTAGAATTTACCTCAATAATATAAAATAATAATAGTAACAAGGAATGTGAACATATAGAATATGGTTCAGGAAGCGTAGAAAGAAAGTTAAAGCTCATAATTCAAGGGAGGACAACGAGTGGATACATCTGCGCCATTGTGACCGATTCTGGCCCATGTCACTCAGTGTTTCTAGCCACTGGTTACGGTAATTGCGAGGACCCCATCCAGGTAGTCTGCAGCTACCGACACGACTCAAACCGGCAGTCAGTGACTTCATGGATTGATGCCATGTTTTAGTTTGGCCACCTCTAACTCTCTTCCATCGTATTCCTATATCAGCCAGCATTGCACGTCGAGGATGACGGTGGATGGGCATACGCAACACATGTACCAACCACTTCAGTCGATGAAAAATTCACAACCTTATCGACTGATTTACCACATTTGCCTAACACCCATCATTTAACCTCGTTATTACTCGGCGATGTTTCGAAGACAAAGATGGTCAAAAACTAATAACCGAGTATCGTCTACCCTTAATCTCCAAGTCAACGTCTTGTCTACGCCGTAGGTGACGTATGTTTATAAAAGCCAAACGAGCTTTCTGAATCCGTACTGAGGTTTAGTCAGTGATAAACCTATTAGGGATAATAAGACCTCCAAGATAAGTGAAGTGGTTGACATGTTCAACTACCTCACTCCCTATCTTTAGCTCAGGTCAGGTGTTGATGAAGACCAGTCCTGGAGCAGTAGTTTGCATTTAGAGGGGAAGGAACGCATTCCGATCATGCTTGCATCGGAGCTTATTGCTGCTAAAAGATTCTGCATCTTATCAGCGTCTTCACCAAACAGAACTATGTCATCAGCATATTCTAAGTCAATAAGTTCATCTTCTGGTAGGAGATCAATTCCTGAAAAGTCATACGATGATAGTGTAATTTCCAACAGAAAATCGGCGAAATTAAATAAAATTAGAGACAGTGAGCAGATTTGAAGGACATCACTTGACGTTACAAGTTCGAAAGACAGTTCGTCAAGAGCTCTGACACGAATAATAGTGTTTGAATAAAGAGCCTTCACAAGATTTTTGTACGTACTTATGGGGTACGCCTTTCAATGAAAGACACTGCCATAGAACTTCTCGGTTTACAAGGTCAAATGCCGCTTTCAAGTCAATAAAAACCACCGTTGTCGGGCGACGGAAAGTATGCATGTGCCTTAAAACCTGACGAATGGTGAATATCTGGTCTATACAACCGCGACCAGGTCTAGAACCGGCCGGATTTTCTCGTATTTGTAAATCACGAGTTGCAGTTAAGCGTCTGATAATTATAGAAGCTAGTATTTTAGACGCTATATTAGTCAAACTAATTCCACTATGGTTATCGCAGGGCGACTTTGACCCTTTCTTATATGCTGGGACGATTAACGATCGACACCAGTCAAGAGAAATTATGTCAAGTTTTCAAACTTTAGTCCAAATATTAGTCAGCCTAATTGTCAAAATGGGACCACCATCCTTAATGACCTATGGAAATAATCCATCTGAACCTGCTGCTTTGTCTCGCCTAAGATTTGCTATGGCTTTCTCGACTACGGCAAGAGTCGCGGGACCTAAGTCGACTTTCCATTCTGGCTGTCTTGAATTAGTGGGGAGTTTCAGAGCGGCTGAAGGCCAACTAAACTGCTCCTTAAAGTGTTCAGCTCATTGTCTTAAACGTCTAGACTGAAAGCTAATAAGCGTTCTATCTCTTTCGGCGATTATCTAACTGACGCTTTATGTTTTAACCCCGGTTTCTTTTATTAACTTTAAAAATTGTCTAGTGTTACCTAACGCCGCTGCTTTTTCCATTCCATTTGCTTTCGTCACCCATCACTACTTACGGTCGTTTAGCAGACTTTTTGTCAATTAGTACCTGATTACTCTTCGCTTATTATCATGTTCGGAGCCTGACAGGATAAATCTTCGGGAGTCTGTCAATTCAACAGAAGCCATCTAGATCCACTGATTTTTCTTCATATGTTGATTTAAGTCCTTAGTAGATGTCACCGTA
Organism: Schistosoma mekongi; assembly: GCA_034768735.1. Classification (NCBI taxonomy): domain Eukaryota; kingdom Metazoa; phylum Platyhelminthes; class Trematoda; order Strigeidida; family Schistosomatidae; genus Schistosoma; species Schistosoma mekongi. Next base: position 57,915,772 of record CM068306.1, on the reverse strand, counting down.
GATGCCACAGCTGTTTGGACATCTTGCTAAGCAGTATCTAGTTGGGTCGCATCTTTATAATTGCCTAAGTGATTCTTCAGCTGTTCTTGGAATTTAATCTTGGCTGTTTCGTTGCTGACGTGAATTCTAATAGGTTTTCCTGTGGTAGTTTTTCTACACTCAGTAAGATGCAAGCAGATGCGTGCTCGTACTAGAAAGTGATCAGAATCTAAACGTGTACTCCAGAAAGAACGGCATTCTTCTATCGAGCCTCTTCAACGGTGATTAATGACGATATGGTCTATTTGAGTCCACCGTTGAGTAGGGCCAGGAGGTCGCCATGTTAGACGATGTCGCTCCTTATGCTTAAAGTTTGTATTTGCTAAAAATAAACTATTGTCTGAGCAAAGTTGCCGCAGATGGTCGCCGTAATCCACTATCTGAGCAACTTTTTGTAAATTATAGAACATCTGAATATAATAAATTGGTGAATTGCTTCATATATAGATATTAAATAAGGGATGAGTATGTGAAGGTATGATAAATCTTATGACACTATATTATGATAAATCTCCTTGACATCTGTTGAAATCGTGTAAATAATCACTCACCATATTTGTTAATATACTTAATTGTTGCTAAGAGAATGTGAAATTACTACTGTCACACTGTAAAATTTATTTGATTTCTTAGAAGAATACTTAATGAAGAGGTATAAATTTGGAGAAAGGAGATTTTAATTAAAGGATAGTCGGGAGTTTTACTACATTTTTCTCTAAATTAGTCATTTGTAATCTGTAACGTAACTACAAAACGTGCTATACTGTTTGAATATTTTGTTATGTATGTTTGAAATACTTTAAAGTGTTTAATCTGTCGACTAGTAGTTTTATCTACTTGTATCTTCATCCAGCTTGCATGAGGAAACCGTCAGTTCTAATGTTTTAGTCAATTCAGTAGTTAACCATCCCCAAATACTATCATTACAACTAAATGTTGTATTTTTTTATTTTAAATCAGTGACTTGTTATATCCCTAGGTATGATTTATTTTGAAATGATATTTCAAGCAAATATTTACATACTTAACAAGAATATTAGATAATTGTTTAAGAACGAATAGAAAATGTATATTTATATATACGTAGAGACTGATTGTATAATTTTACTGTTTGATTCGCCCTACACCACTGAGTAACTGAAAGCATCCTGTGATAAAATTGTGATGATTTATTTTGTGATGAGACCATACAAAATAATGGAGACAGATGACGTCTTTGATCTCAGTATGTAAAGTATGTTGAGCTTTAAATTTTCATCCGATCGCATATAAAATATAATCGTAGGACAATTACTAATACACATATTACATAATGAAAACTTATAACTCTACTTCAGACTGAAACATGATCATAATTCGAATGTTGAGTAAATTTATTTATAAACTAATGTTTTTTAATTGTTGGCTGTTTCCTTGTTCTTTTTTGTATATATGCGACCTAGAGTATTTACCTATCTGCTTTAGTTTTATATATTAAAGTAAAGGCCTAATTCTCCTTACTTAGCAAATATTTTACACCTGAAACAGTGATAATCTTCTAGATTTAGAATTAAACTTCATTTGGTAAAAATTGTAAAATTCACTAAACATTTGTCATTATTTGTATGGTTTCGTATTCTATTTGAGAATATTTTTCTTTTCCATTATTTAAATTATTTCTACAGATAATTTTTCAACACAAGGATTGCTTTCATCACAAATACAAGATTTTGAAATGAAACAAATAATTTATTCAAACGACAATTTCACTAGTAAATATATTGTAAATGTATTAATTAAGGTTTTAGTTAATTGGTTTGATATTGGTTGCTAGGTTAATCACTGGGTGATATAATTGCCGACAAATTATCACATTAAGTGCTGATCAAACTGAGTAACTTTAAGGTTTTTAGTTTGTTGTTGAATACTTTATAGATACCTAAACCAGAACAAAACACTTATCTAACGCTATGATCTGTCAATCTGTGATACATAGTATTTTTAGATTTTAGTCTGTGCGTTTGTAATTTCTGATTCTAAGTTACTTATAGTTAATATTGAGATTTTATACATTTAGAAGATTGATTACAGCAAGATACTTTAGTTTATTATTGAAGCGTTTATAGGACAAAACAAAGGAGATAATATTGATTTATAAGCGTAAGTAGTTTAAATTAGGCACTGTAAGTAGTTGACTTGAAAATATGTGCAAATATTAGTCATATTCTCGAAGCTCTGCCTCATTTCCCTCCATCTGTTGTTTTTATATTACAATATTACAGTTATCCTTGCATTAATTAATCCATTACTTAAATTTTCATCCATATTGTCTGTTTAAACAAATTGTATTATATTTTACTTTTGAACAACTGTTATATAATTGTAAAGTGTAAAATTGTCATCTATTAATAGAAAATCTACAATTCATATAATTCATGTGTTTATTTAAAAATATGCTAATTCTGTGGGAAACTACCATATTGAACTTGATGTTCATATACATATAGCACAAATTCATATAAACTACATGTGATCATCAAATATGCAAACTTTAAAATGATCATTTATATTATTTATAAATGCTACATATATGATAGAATCAAATGTAATGACTGTATATATGAATTTACAAAAAGATAGTATGATCGTGAAGTTTATAGTTTTGTATGCAGTAAATGTTTGGTCAAAGCAGTAGGCGAGTACTGGGTTATAGAGATAACCACGTAATCCATCTGCAAACTGACATCATCCTAATTATTATGAATATTATTCAATGATTATTTTTATTTTTTTCTCACTTTAATACAATGCTAATTTATAAGAATATTTTGATACTAATGAGACATAAGATTGTAATTAATATGGTATTGTATTGTTCTTTATACCGACTGAATTCTATTCATTATATTTGCAATGTAGCCACAGATGACAATTAATTGTTTTTAACTTGATAAACAACGATTTAATGGTGATTTTCCCTTTGTAGTAATATATATATATATATATATATATATATATATATATATATATATATATATATATATATATTATATATATATATAAGTATATATTCTGTCTTTTAAGGTCGAGACCAATGTAAATTGATATGATTAAACAAAATATGCATCATTAAGGTGTAAACTGGAAACCTTTTTTAAAATACGATATCCATGTTTCTAAACTAAGCGCTCTAATCACTATACATTTTCTTGCCCTATACATGACTGATACATTTTGTTATCTAATTTGCAACATTTGATCTGAATTATGGACATAAATATTTCGATGTAAATGATAATCGCTACATATAAATATGGTATAAACAGGATTAAATTTGTTATACATAACGATCATATTAATTATTAATTATTATTTTTATCTGAATGTTAAAACGATTATCCTTTGTTTACGAAAGCATTTTACTACAGTATTTTAAAATAACACCTTTTTATATATACAGATATAGTAAAACTGTTAATCTACTACGGAGCTGATGTAAATTTATGTGGGCCTGATGGGAGAACTGCATTACGCGCAGCTGCATGGGCTGGGAATTTGGAAACTGTCAAATGTTTACTTGATGCCGGCGCTGATGTTAATAAATCAGATTCTGAAAAACGTACTGCATTGATTGCTGCAGCTTATATGGGACATATAGATGTTCTGGAAGTTTTACTTCAAGCTGGTGAGTAATTATTTGTGTACATATGCATACATATGTCATAAAAAGTTTTCCATTGGTTTTATAAAGTTTTGAATTTTGGAACAAGTTTCTGAATCTTTATTGACGGTGATGCCTGTAACGTGTCAGACATCAGTAGCTACAGTCTATCTTCGTATGAAATTCATATTGGGTGGGTTGTAGGCTAGGGGCAAACCAGTGGTGATTATGTAAATATATAAGATCACCTTTTAAAGTCATTAGTTTTTGATGTGATCCTTGCTATAAAGTACAAACTATCTAGTTTCAACCCATATGACGTACGTTGTCGGTGGTTAAATAGCTTAGGTGATGTATTTTAGAACTGGTTAAAATTACTTTGATGGATTCACTTTTCATATTCTTAGTTTGGAGTTTAAATGTTGTTATAATCATAACCATCACTTTAAATAAATGTTTTTGATGAAATTTGCTATAAGTTGAATGTTTTTGACATTAATACTATTATTATTACAATATCTTTCATTTCTTAAAATTATTCTTGCTAGCTAATGAAAACTATGTCTATTTGAGTGAGTACGCATTCTCATCAACCCCATAGTTAACTGGGTGACAGAAAATATTGATTCTTTCTCATCTACGGAGTTCCTAACATTACGTAATATGAAAAATAAAACGGGTTCATTAAACGTCTTACTGTTATCATATCTATGAAACTGACATCTAACGTAGTGTTAACAGCAGCATTAGTGCTGAAACACATTGTAAGATGTGTTACATATAGATGCAGATTATGAAGGCAAATATAATATAAATAAATAAAATATTAATTAGCTTAGTTTATATATGAACAAAATCCATTTTATTTCGATTGTCTACACGAATTACAATTAATTATTGAGCCTAGGAATATGAGAAATATAATTATTTTCAATAGTTATTTTCTTTGAGTTTCTTATATTATGACAATGAAGTATAACAAATGCCATCCAGCATATGAAATTCGTTGTGTGAAAGGTTAACAGAAGTTGGAATAATATTTTGCCAGAAATTTACTTAACACAATTGATGACTATTTAACGTATGTCGACATCCTAGTTTCAGACGTATTTCGCATATTCATATTTTATTAGTAAAAAAGGATGAAAAATGTTTATTGAATGTTACATAATTGAACGTTTTCTGAAAACAATGCTCTATAAATACATGTTATTTAATAATCCTTTCATCAGAAGATTTCATTTTCAGACATTAAGTGACAATTTTATTTTGTACCTACTATTTATTAAATGTAAATTGGATATGTTTAGACAAATCCCATTTCTCTTAACAAAGTAAAGTCTATTAAATTAGACATTGTAACATTTAAAACTTATGTTGCCAGCAGATTAATTTTCTGTTTAATTGTAATGTTTATGTTAATCCTAAATAAACGAACATCTAAACAGTAAGATCTAACTACTGACTGTTACTATAGGCTTTTTCGTATTTGATATATACTTCAATAGTTATAATTCGTTACAGTTACACACACAATACCGAATTTATTTTACAAATCTCGTTACTTTTACGTCTATATTAGTGATCAGTTCATATAATGTGTTGGTCGTTTCTTAATACAGTAGCCACTGTAGAAAATATTTGTTTAAGATAATTTATTCTACAGTAGTGAACATACTGTAGAGTTTATGTTTCACTTGATATGCTAATGATTGTTAACAGTGACTTTTTTTCAATAGTTTCGATTGAATTATTCAGTAAATCAACATTCGAAATTATTATTTTGTTTTGTTACTTTTTGTTTTTCATACCTTTTATTATCAATAAGCTTGAAAACTTAGTACAGTAAAAACATTCCGATATTAAGTTCAATTTTAATTTAAACATTCTTATCCACTAGACAAATTATCTATTGAGAATGAAAATAGGATATATTTCCTTTTCCTGTTTATAAAGTTATAAAGTAGAACAGGTGAAATATAACAAATGGTCCATTTACGATAAACGTTAATGGAACAGTCAGCAGATAAATTTTCATAGCTATCCCAAATAGCTATGAGAGTGCAAACAATTAATACTTATAGCGTTATTTATGAAGACTTAACTCTTCGCAAAAAACACTAAGTAGAAAGTTATCATCTTTGGTCTTTTCGATGCATATCTTTCAATTTACTTAGACTTGTGGGTAAGATGTAATACTCGTTCGATGTTCGCCTTTTCTTATACAGTCCATGGACATTATCCTTTGTACTTAACAGCGGTTGTGGTTATTGTGCCATTTTTTAGAACCTTTCGTCATTATTGACCATTTAATCAAAATAGTTTTGTCTTTCAAAGTCTCCTACATGATGATGAGCAGAAAGCTACCCAAGTCAGTATTTTTCCGTTTTGTATGTATTGCTGAAACCCTTATTATACATACAGAGAAATCAGAACTACGTGTTGGAAAGAAACTTGTCCAATCTCTGACCTTACCGTGGACTTAACTTGAGTTTTAAACATATTATCATTTAAATGATGAATATACTTTAATTCGCCCTGATTAATTCAAAAAGTCCTTACGTATTAACTAAATATTGTTTGGCTTAGGGAATTCTTTATTATTATTACTCATTTCTCTTGATCTCTCCAATATGAGCAGTTTTCCTGTGAAATACGCTTCACTTACTGATTCGCCCTATTACATAACCCAACTCCAAAGCTATTTCTCTTGATCTATTTACACGTATAGCCTAACACAACGTAATTCCTATGATTAATCTATCTATTTCATAATTCTATATGTTTACTTAACACAATTTCAAAATTTCTATATCTAGTCACTATGGCATTCTAGATAAGAATGACATTGTTTTTACGATGGTATTTTATTTTCATTAATGTTTCTGAATATTTCTCTACTAGCCTAATTCTAGAATATAGCAAAATTATTGCTTTGTTGTTACAATCAAAAAGATCAATTTATTTATACAAATAATAACAGCACATACTTTTCATGTTGTCAGTTATATTCTAGTCTTTCGTGCTTATATAAATTGAACTAGTATGTTTGTGAAAAATGAATTTTAATTGTTATCCTCAAGCTTATTGCGTGAACAACCTCTGTAAATCGTATCGATTTTGTAACTTAGCCCGTCTTTGGGATATATAAATCATGTAAAACGAAATAAATTTATTTCATTCGACAATCTTCATTGTCATAACAGTGTGAATTCAATTCTCTGTAGACCTATTAGCTTCATTGCATCCTGTTGATCGGTTCAGGTTAACTAACAACGAATACCTGTGAATAAAAATATTTTTATTTTCCATGATTGTGATTTGTTTTGACTAAATATCACTACCAAGCAAATGTTCAAATGAACGAAGAACATCCATTTATTTACAATTGAGGGAAAATATCGCTTCTTGTTATTTTATTCTCAGATCTGTTCTATGATGTATAGATGTTTTGTTGCAACGACGGTTAATTGACAATAACAGTAAAACTAAGATAGTAATATACGATACTGTTATTCGTAACTTTAACAGTTGAATCAAGCTTGAATTAATAGTGTTACAGATAATGTATTGATAGAGGATTATGTAATTAGGTTATGTGATATTCCAAGGTAATTGTGAAAAGTCAGTTTTGCTGATGTTTATACAAAACATGGTGAACCCGTTCTCAATAAGAGTTCAACAGAGTGAATGATTTGTAAAATTGTAAAAGTGTAATAAAACAAATTTAGATGAAACTAAAAGGGTGATCTAAATAACAAAAATTCTCAAGCTATTTATACGATGAAATGGGAGTCTAGATACTTTACTTCATACACATGGTTTTGATTTCACTTATTGTACAGCAAGAGCTTCAGCAATACATAAAAGGCAGAAAAAGACTAATTTTATAGTATAGAAAAAACCTTTATTTATGGGAAGATGCAACTGTCGGCACAATGGATCCCTGGTGAACTAAATCCTTATATTGTAAAACAATTGTTCATTATTTTACATTTTCTTCCATTAAAAGGTTATTTTATTTCGCAACTAAGGTTAACCTGTAAAGATTATTACCTTAATTTGATTGTTTCCAGCTTGACTCCTAAAATCATTAATTCGTCTTCTTGTTTCAGATGAACACATAGTGCTAGACAAGACGTTAATTTCCTCTATATAAATGTATATTTATGAGTATATTTGTCACAAAGGCGCGTGTGTTTACTGTGATAATTGATTTAAATGAACGAAAGTATAAATAAACGTAGTCATAGGTGACATTGTCATCGATTTATACCATCTGAAATTATATCCCTATATTATTTGTGCATTATTGTAATAGTAAATTAAAACATGTTCATGGATATATACACTGTTGATTTACCAGGAGGGGGGGGGTATAATAACAGTGACATATTTCATCAGAGTAAGCCATCATCTCTGGATCCCTAAAGTATATCGTAATTCATAGTTTGTCACATGAGGAAAAATCTCCCACCCTTGCACACTAAATATTTTGTTCAGATGCCTAAAAATGTCTTCATGAATTAGGTGGAAATAATTTAGTTGCCTCCCCTTTTCCTTATCAAAGCTAATATTTAATACTAGATAATTAAGTCCCTCTGTACCACGGAGTATAGAGTTTGTATTCTAGTATGATTTTAATGTAAAAGTAATATGTTAATCATAGTTTTCTAGTATGTGGTCGTTACTACATGTATCAAATTCGACTGTTGATTCTGCTTACAAGCATAGCTTTAAAATGAATCAAGTCATGAGACTTCATTACTAATTTATCGCTTTTCAGTTTCTAACAGACCATTTTTTATTCTTAGAAACCAAAGTACTGTATAGTAATTTGCCAGATTACTTTGGTAATGTATTCTAGTAAACTACCTTTGACAAAAATGAGTGACATTATGTAATAAATTTGTTATAGAAATTCATAAATCATTTGTGTAATATGAACACAAAAACGCATATGATTTAAAGTAAATAGGAAAAGTATTTAATCAGGCTAAAACAGTAATTCACTTTAGTAATTGGAGAATATTAATACGGTATTTTATCCTTCATCTAAATCAAGAATGGAAAATTGATTCACAGGGGTTGTGAGAAAATTAAATGTTTCACTATTCACCTGAATAACACAATTAGTAGTTACATAATAAACTTACTGAACTGTAGATTACATTAATCAGATTCGACTGAATGAAATATCACATACTTGTCGGGTAAATCGTCTACTCAATACACGTAGTACATATTGAGTAATTAAAAAATTGTGAGCATGGTTTTGTTATATCTGAAATATAATAATAAGGTGATGTATAGCCTAATGGAATCTCGTTAATGTGTTGTAATTCATTAAACAAATAAATTAAAAACACCATTAATCTACATATTGGAATTTACTTATAAAAGACAGCAGTCTTACTCTAGATTCGGCAACTTATTAGAAGCGCATATTCATAGTATCATACGTGATGAGCTTCTAAGACCATTACTTTCGGTTCACACACTGTCCAGTGAGATTATTGACCTAGAATTCACTGGTTTATATTATTAAATATAACTAGTTTATGCTACCGACAACATCATAAATTACTTTTCAATGCTATGTATTCTTATTATAACTCCTCCGACATTGTTGTAATATACCATACAAGTAATGTAGTATTACAGAAACCATAAAAGTATTCTAGAGCGTGACCAACCTTTTCGTAGAAAAACACATTCCATAAAATCTTTAACTTTTTGTGATGAAGATTTTTCAGTTTTCCCAGGATAAAATTATTACCAGTTCAAACGTTTCTTAGTTTTATTTTTATCTCTGATGGTCAGTACTAACAGCCATCTATTCCAAATTATCCATCAAGATAGCTAATGAAATATTATTAGTTTACTTTATCATTTTGTAACTGCTTTTCTCATATCTTTCATTTACTCTGTTAAGTGTATACAATAGTAAACATTATATGTAAGTGAAATAAACATCACCGTCAAGAAACATTTCCACTGCCATTTACATTTTGTCAGTGACTTGATAAAACTTTCTTAGTTTACATACTCATATTACTTTTAGTTGACACGATTATATGCCAAAAGCTGGTGAAATTTTCAATATAGTTAAAGAATGCATTTTTCTATAGTCTATCTTTATATGTATTTATCGACAAAATGTACTGTTTAGTATTCTTTTGTCAAATGTCTATTTATTACAACAAAGCGTTTAAGCAACTCATTTTGCTTACAAAAACAGTATCCTTTTTATTTACTAGAACTTCATTAGTTATTAAACTATTACTTCATTTTGCATATTTTATCATTTTCTATTTGCATTCGTCTCATCAAGGTGCTAATGTGAATCATTCTGATTCAGATGGTCGCACTGCTTTACATGTTGCAGCTTTTTGTGTACAAAAGTCCTCTGGACATTCAGATATTGTTGCTTGTCTTTTAAATCATGGGGCAAATCCTAATTTATCAGATAGTGAAGGAATTACGCCATTACTTGGTGCAGCCAACAATGGTAACTATTTAGTTTGTGAATTATGTCTTGAATCTGATGCAGATGTGAATATGCCAGATAAGTGAGTATTTTCTTAAAAAGGTTTCTTGTGTCTTTTTTTCTGTAACATGCATTAACCCTAAAGTTGCGTAATTTCATACTTCATGTAAAATATTTGCAAACATTTTAACACTATTTAAGTTCAATGTTATTTTAGCTGATTCAATGTTTTTTTTCTTAGCCCTTGTACTTAGTAAAGATAGTGCGAAAACTATAACCAATAAACGTTTGGGAATGTTATTAGATATAATATCATATAGAAGCCATTGTATTTATGCAATTTAAGCCTCACGATTTTGTAAATGCTGCCTTTCATACTTGCAAAGAATAAACATGTGCTCTTTCACTATCTACTCGGGAATATTTACAATTTACAGAAAAGAACGACTGTACCTAAATGAATCATTAAAATTTGGAAACAGTGAACAGCTTGATTGTCATAATTGGAGATCCATCAGTGGTGTAAATTCATGGTAAACATAGATTGACTTTTTCTTTCTGTTACCAATTCATAACATACTGACTTCTTTCTCTCGCACATTGTTTTACTGCAAATCCCTGTATGGTGGAAATATTAAGTAGAGTGATATTTATTTTAGTAACTTAAATATATTATAAATAATTATTTCTAATAACTCATATGTATGCATTTACTTTGTATACAATGTAATACTGTATTTTTGTATACCGTAGTCCAACTTTTTCAATCTTTTTCCTACAACCATTGATGCTACTATTACTTCTACCATTTTGCCTAAGTTGGATTGTGATTGGCCAGCGGAATCCAGGACGCGCGTTTCGTCCTATTTGGGACTCATTGGCTGGATGTACCTGGATTCCGCTTGCCCAGTCACAATCCAACTTAAATATATAACTTGTGTAATAACGCTATATCGAGGCAATCCGCTCAGGATGCACATATGGCAACAGTTTCAGTCCATTACAAATCAACGGGGAAATACAAGCTTATCCTAATTCTACCATTTTGGTTTTCATAGTGTTGTAGTAATAGATATTTCAACTTGGATCGATGCATATGTGCTTGGTTTTACGCTGTTCATGATTGACTGACTGATTAGTTGGATATTTAGAAACTTTTAAATCTCTTAAATAAATGTTTGAAATGATAAATGGATTCCAGTCACTAAAACCTAATATGAATTGTTTACTGGAACTTCATTTTATGGTCTTTATTTTTATCAACAAGATATAAATCTCTCAGAAGATGGTTTTTTACTACTCTTCCAGTTTTCGGAAGCTACAGAAAGTATTGATGTTAATAATAGTAATTTGTCATCAAATGTTAAATTGTTTACAAAAACAAGGATGGTTATATTCATTTTTAAGTAGCGTAAATTATTTCTCGTGTAGATAAATATATTTAATCTTGTACGTCAGTCATAAAGGTGAGGTATAAAGTAATTTGACTTATCAATAGTCTGTACTGTATTCTAATTATTTATTGTGATGATTAATTCTTGAAGGAAAAATACTTATTTATTGATAAAATAAATACTTTTGATTAATGATTATGGAAATTGCTGAATTTTATGCCACAAATCAACTTAATTTAAACAGTCACTGTAATCTAGGAAGTACTGGATAACATCTGGTTCAGTAGTTTATGGGTTAAGAGTTTCTATAAGAAACCTGGGTTTCCTAGGCTTGATTAACTGTAGGAACATGAGGTGCCTACTGGTGAAATTCCCAGAGTAGAACAGAACTGCTATTTAGTACTTCTTTTTTAATTGTGACTTTAATAAGGTCATTTCGTGACATAGCATTTAAATTTTAATTTAACTGACATCGAATTAAGTGAACAATTACAATATGTTATTTGTTATATTTTATAATCAAAGAGAAGAAATTACAGCTTTCTTAAAGAATTGAAAGTTCTTGCTAATGTTTAGCCACTACAACCTGTCCGACGATAGCCATATCAAATCCCTTCATTCAGGGTAAATCAAAATTAAGCCTTAATCATTGAAAACATAACTACACTGATTCAAAAAGTTTAGAAATTGTTCTAATTTCTACTTGTCTATATTTAAGAAATGAATGACCACTGCATACAAACTTTTTACTCCTACGGAAAAAGAATTTTACATGTTATTATTGTTCAGTTACAAATATCAAAATATCGTAGGTTTAATTTACCCATTAATGAATTACCTATTCAATAAAATGTTGAATGTGATATTTTGATTCCAAATTGTTGCTAGTTTGTCAAACTGTAATGTTCCAGATAAATGTGTGCTAATAGACATATGTAGAATTTCGTTTTTTTTCAAACGACTTCATAGCATGTTGTATATATAATATAGACGAATCGTAGTCAGTCTGTGCATTGAAACAAAACTATGGTAGATGATGTACATTAATAAAAAAAATCAGATAACACATTTAGATTGTTTCGTTTTTCATTGATTATTCCACATGAATAATGGTTTTCCTATACTAATTAGCCTACCATCATATATATATATATATATATATATATATATATATATATATATATATATATATATATATATAGAACAAGCCTCTTGTTTTAAAAAAGTAATAAATGACCATCGTATTTTTTATTATTTAACTACCAATGATATGTACAATAAATAACTTATGGAGATTAGTCAATTTTGAAAGACATTGCTTACATTACAATCTGTTCTTTACTATGAAAATTTATTGAAACCCAAAGAGCTCAGTTATGTTTGAATGTAATTCTAATTAAGTAAAAACTATAATTTACCAACAACAACAAATTTTTTTTATTTTGAAACTTTTCATTAACTATAAAATGCTTGAAGAAAACAGGTATATTTCGAAATTTATACTTCATATTGATAGACTTAGTTATTTGGATGTTTTTTCAGGAACAAGACAATGTCACTCAAAATTCATAGCATCATGTCCCATGAACATATAAGACCTAAGGTAACAAACATTATACGCGTAACTTAATTATCTTACTTTGAACAACGGAACTAATAATACAAAAATGTACTATTGCTTTCGATGTTTCTGTGCTAGTCAGCTATTCAACTTGTCTTCTTGCTTGATGTATAGACTTCTTACATTCTATCAAATCAATTTATTGCCTTTGCATTTATCTAAAGACGTTATGCTATATGCAAAATTCTTGAATTAATACTGAATAATATTTTTGTTTTGTTCTTATATTTTTTTTAAAAAGAAATATGATTTATTGACATCAGTAGAAGTGAAGAAATATCAGTGTTTGTCATTACAAAGGTTGTTTGTGTATATATTGTCAGGGAACTGAACTTTGCTTACAAACATGTGTAAATTATTCAACATTATTGGACTAAGATTTAATTTAAAGATGAAAACGACCAAATAATAATTTTTGATTTCTCTCATTAAATAACACTGGTGAAGTTTAGACATGTCGGATATATGACAGTTGTCACCATTGCCATTGGTTGTATGTCGTACTATTTGACTAATTGGTTAAAGTGAAAAATCTATAGAAGGCTGCCACCGGTGCTGTTGATTAAGCATCTTCCTCGATACTTGAAGGTTATTAGGTTTGATTTTCCGGCAGAGTCGAGAGCGTTCACTGTTAAGGAGTCTCAAATTAAAACGAAACAGCTGTTCAGTGTTCTCTGAATTTCATTGGTATCCAACTGACACCAACCTGTGAAGGATACTGAATAAAACTTAATAAATTACAAATGTTTGTCTAGATAATATTTCGTCATGGAAAACTATTATCAATTATAAGTATAATTACTGTAGAGCATGTACAAAATTGAGTGTACTTACTACTTAAACAAGTTTTATTAAAGCACAACTTAAAACGAAGCTTAATTGACTTCAGATTTTGGTGATTCAGACAATATTCATACAAACCGATTCACTCATTTATCAGATATGCTATAGCATAAGGTATAAGAGCGTAATGTCAACAGAATTTTAAGTGGGTACATATTTACTAAACTGCGATTAAAATTGTTCTATGCATGTGGAGATTATAATTTTGCCGTTTAGACGCTCCATTTTCTACTATGGTATTCAAATAGTGAAGTTATATGTTAAGCTTATAGATGGTTCGGTTGCCGTATTCATTCCTATTTATACCGTACTGTTACCTGGTAAATTAATTGCTTGCTTTTGAATTATTTATTTAACATGATTGTTCTAACACACTTCTACCTTGATTTTAGCTAGTCGATTTCATTTCTATTGTTTTAAATCAATTATTTTTTAGATCTGGACGTACACCTGTTATGTTGTCGGTTTTAGGTGGTCATATTGATATTGTACGCTTATTATTATTTTGGGGTGCTACAGTTGATATAATGGATCACGCAGGACGTTCTTTGTTAAGCATAGCAGCTTTAATTAAAAGTGCACAAATTGTACAAGAACTGCTTGCACGGGGTCTAGATGAAGCACATAAAGACCACTCAGGTTGTACACCATTACATTTAGCTGTGGAAAATTTAAATGACAGTGAATTACATACGGTCAATTTAAACAATCGTGATGATTGCTGTGAAGAAGTAATACGGTTAGTACTGTTTAACATATGTATATACATATATGTACACCTGTCGTCATTATTGATAATTTCTAAAAGTACATAGAAGTGTTACGAACTTTTTAAAGTCACATTTAAAGCAAAACTTATGAGGAATACCGAGTTGTATTTCAGTGACATTCAATTATCGTTTAAAGTTCTAATTTACACTAAGGAGTATTCTAGACCATCTTTCTCAAGATGTTGTAAACGAATGTATAACACTGACTAATTTTTCTCTAATTTTGACCATAGATATATTCTATGTTTATTGGGGTTAATCAAGTACTCAGAATCTCTGAATGTCTTGATACAATTATTTCCGAATTTTAATTTGGCGTATACCGTCCGATATACAACCAATCTTTCTGGATGTATCATTTTACAGCCTTTTTGTTGTATAATACAAAAATTTTTTTATTTCTTTCCTTACTCTAGACTGTTAATAGATGGTGGAGCAAATTTAGAAGAAACTGATAACTTTGGTCGTACACCATTACTTGTAGCTTGTCAAGCAAATAATATGAATGCTGTACGGACTCTTCTCAACTATCCATCTAATGATCTTTTAACTTGTAGAAGTCCAACTCATTCCGGTTCCTCTGAATCACGGCAACAATTAAATCCAAATGCTTCACATGGACATTCACCTTACACTGTTCATCCTTGTGTTAATATTCCTTCTTATGATGGACAGACACCGTTGAGGGCTGCAGCATTTCATAATAACCATGACATGGTAAAATTATTGCTTTCTTATGGAGCTGATCCAGATCACCAGGTAATTCTAATTTTTGTCTAAAAGTATTCGATAATACATTTATTACCGTTTAATCTTACAAGTTCATGATTTCTTACTTTCTTAAATAAATTTATTGCTTTACTTATTTTTTCAGGATGCTTACGGTCGAACTACCCTTTATATGTTAGCTTTAGAAGGCCAGATTGACATGGCTGATTTACTTTTACACTGTCCAGCTCCTGGTGTATCATCTCGTCCTGGATCTAGTCGATTAATTGGGGCAAATCCAGTTCTATCAGATGATGAAGGACGTTTTCCACTTCACGTAGTTACGTGGCTTGGAAATGTTAATTTTGTTCGTATACTGTTACAAGTATGAAAAATGCCTTTATAAATTTTTCACAGATCGATTGATTAATATCTACATGTTTATGTATTCAAATAAACATATGTCATTAATTAAAATGAAACGTTTTTTGTTTAGATAACTTATTTTGACTGCCAATGTTTACTATATTGAAGGCTATCAGTGAACAAGAAACATCATGAAGGAATTATCTACACATATATCTATATATCCACTTAAATCTAGTTAAGTCAGTCATACGAATTTTTCATAACCTTTATGATCAAGTTTTCACCGTCTCTAAAAAAACGATGACCTATCTCATTTATACGGGTCCTTTATTTATCTATATCTCTTAATTCAAAACTCAAATTAATAACCCTATTTAAATTAACTGTAAAATATTTAACATAAAAAATAGTACAGGACTTTGTCGTTTTAAAGCTTCATGACCATGTTTTAGCCAGTGTACAACTGTCAGTTCTAACAATAAGAAAGTAAAATTTATTGACATATTTTTTACTAGATTTATTATTCACTAAAACAATCAATATTTGTTCATGAATAGTAAGCATGTTAATGTGGTGAATTGGTTATATTAATGAGAAACTTCGGCTAAAAGCATTGTATATATTCATTATGTAGGAAAGCATAAATAAAACCTTCGAGATATGATTATTTGCAATGTGATTTCCTATATTCAGTTCACGTAAACTCAGACAATCACTTGACTTATATGTACTTTAAGACCTGGTGTTTGATAAACGTGTTACTGTTTTATGATTCATATATTCTGCCCTGTGTATCTTTGTTTGCCTGCCTACTCATTTCTGTAATTACATTCCCTTAGTGTAGTATGCTGAGCTGAACTTGATGTACTTTGAAAGTTCCATTTTTACTCCTCACCCCCACTACACTTAGCTATATTTCTGTTACTGGTATTTTGATATAATCTGATAAATGTTTGTGGCGGTTTGTTCATTCACTGCTAAAGATTGCAATACTATTAATACTACTGCAGAGTTCTTACTGCGTTTCTTCATAACTGTAATTCAGAATACAAAATTCTTGGTGCTAATTATATCATTAAAAAAAGATATAATGAATTTTGACATCAAAACATAGAGTTATTTTATATACTTTAATGCTGACATATCAAATGTCCATCAAATTTGACTTCTGTGTTCCAAAATTCATTTTCGTACTTTGGTAACGTTGACTGTTTTCATTCTTTCTACATTTTAATTCAGTCTTCCAACTAATTTTGTTATAAATAGCTTGGTTTTTACCTAATACCAAGAGATTTTGATTTCGGTAACCAGACAAATTATGAGAAATAAGATTGTTACGGAGAACTGATGTGTTTTGTATTAATATAACAAGCAACAAGAACTAAATTAGAATTATTCTAGCTGGTAAGTGGCAAAGAAGAATACAGTAACCATAACAAAGCTTACATGATTGAAATTTATTAAGAACTTTGGTTATTATTTCAGAACTAACTTATTTTTTATCCAGTTTAATTAAATGTAAAGGAATATGTAAATACAGAATCTAACAGCGCTCTAACCAAGAAAACAGTACTTTATGAAGTAAACACTAGGATATAATTATAAGCCAACTGCGACACTTTTTTCTGTGCAATTTTCGTCAAGATTTTTTTTTATTATTCCCAATTTCTCTATGAAGATACTTTACTAAAATCTTTGAAGTTCATACTTATCAGATTTTTATGACAATCATTCGAACTGATAAAAATTCTGATGAATAACAAGATATCTAATCAATGAATTTGGCTAAACTTTGATTGTTCTTTAATAACTTTCTTAAGGTCGTGAAACAAATATCCTATAAGTTTGCTTTTTATGTCATATCATTGAAGTACTGTGAATTTGGTAACAAAAAGTTGGAAGTTTCAGTAGAAATATTAGTCCAATTCATGTGATTCTCCATGGGTTGATACATATGATTGTTATGTATTGTAACACAACATAATTGGTCGTTAATGAACAATCGTAACATTTCGAGTTTATATATAGTATCAGTTCCATTTGTCAGATATATATATATATATATATATATATATATATATATATATATATATGACAAGTGGAACCGTTATTGTACACATATGTGCACTACAACCATACAAAGACACGAAAAAACAAAGATATATTGATTTAATGCGTTAACTTTGTTAGTTTTACATCCTTCTCTTCTTTTTATCTACTTTCCGTGAATATATAATGTTGTTGAAATCATGAGAATTCACGTGAACTATATATTTATCATTAGCAAAATTACCTTTAATACTAAGTTTGTATTAGATTAATTTGACATCACTATTATTGCATATCAACTAATGTATTGTCTAACACCATGCAATAACAAAATTTGTAGGTTACAACCATATAGTTACAGTACTTATTTATGGTAGGTTATAACTCAAATAGAATGAGGCCTCGTAGGATTGAACAAAGAAATTGAATATGTACATATTTTGTAACCTATTATCTCTTGTCTCTTTACTCTAACTTCCGCACATATAATTTTTCATGTCAATCCACTTAAATATATATGAAAATTGGTTTCATTCATAAAAGCAAAATTTTAGAAATGACAGATACTTAACAGATATCAAAGAACGTTTAAACACATCATTAATATCAATTATCTGGGATACTAACAGTTCTAAGAAGTAGTAATACCGAGATATACAGTTATAAGTAAGTTAATATGTTTAGTTGAAATGAACAAACTGAAGCAGTAAAACTGACCATTCATGCTCCAATTTATAAAGGTCAGATACTAAGGCACTTGTATAGAAATTCGCATGGTTCAACAATTTTGAGAAGCTTTTGCGGTTTATATAGTATTTTTTCACGACCGTTACAAATTACTAATACTATATAAATACACATATTACTTCTGGTTATTAGTTGTTTGTGTGATAATACTATCGTCAGTATTTTGATTGCCATATATCATTTATTGGCTGTATTTATTGTTAACAAGGTTTTAAACAGCCATCAGATTAATTCAAAAAGTATAAATTAAAGTGGTTTCAAACAAGTCAGCTTTTCCTTTTTTTGAACATGTATCTGTATTGTATTCAGTTTCATCGTGAAAGTAGACCTCTTTGTTTCATCCCTTCATGAGAAAAAACTAGTGTGATTTATCTTTAATTTCACTAGGTTATTATACACATTCTATTAATATGTTGGTCAATTTTCTGTGTTTATGAATACCTTTTAGGCTGGAACACCAGTTGACATTCGTGACCGTGAAGGTAGAACACCCTTACAGCTTGCAGCTTGGCAGGGTCATGCCGAAATATGTCATATTTTATTGAACGAAGGAAATGCTCGAGTCGATGCAGTTTGTAGTCAAGGAGCAACGGCTTTATGCATTGCTGCGCAAGAAGGCCACTTAGATGTTTGTAAAGTACTACTCCAGGTAGATTACTATTTTGCTTCAAATAAGATATTATTTAAATCGAGTCTTTTAAGTTTACTGTAAACATGGAGGATTTACAGTTATTTATATATGAAGAAAGTTGCTGATATATGCGTGATCTAGTTAGCGCTTTATAAGCAGTACTTTTAGCACTCTGATCTGTAATTGTTTACAGTGGACAACATGAACGCAACTAGATGACTTGGACTTTGCAGATGACCTGGCTCTTCTTTCCCACACACAGCAGCAAATGTAGATGGACACGGACAGTGTAACAGCAGCCTTGGCAGCAGCAGGCCTCAACATGCACAAAAGGAAAAGCATGATTCTTCGATGCAAACAACAAACACTAACCCAGTTACACTTGATGGAGAATTTCTTGAAGATGTTGAAACCTTTACATACTTGGGCAGCATCTTCGATAAACAAAAAGGGTCTGATGCAGATGGCGCGATTGGGAAAGCAAGGGTAGCATTTCTACAACTGAAAAACATCTGGAACTCAAACCAACTGTTAGCTAACATTAAAGTCAATATTTTCAGTACAAATGTGAAGACAGTTCTGTTGTATGGTTCTGAAACCTGGAGAACTACGAAAAGCATTCTTCGAAAGATGCAAGTATTTATAAACAACTGTCTGCGTAAGATACTTCAGGTCCGTTGGCCAGATACCATCAATAACAACTTGTTGTGGCAGAGAACAAATCAACTTCCAGCCGGGAAGAAATTAGGAAAAGACGCTGGAGGTGATTTGGACACACATTGAGAAAATCATTAAACTGTTTCACAAGTCAAGTACTACATGGAATCCTCAAGGTCAAAGGAAAAAAGGAAGATCCAAGAACACATTGCATCAGGAACTGGAGACAGACATGAAGAGAATGAAGATCACTTGGAAAGAGCTGGAAAGGAATGCCTAGGACAATGTTGGTTAGAGAATGCTCGTCAGCGGCCAATGCTCCGCATCGTATAACAACCATTCATTGATTGATTCTATGATTATTTATTTTCTTTGTGAAACATAAACTTCAAGTAAACATTATACTATTCATGCACTAGTTTTAAACATATAACTCTATGTTCCTCATCATTTGCACTGTAATATAATCATTAGTTAATTTCAACCGTGGGTAAATATCTGAATTCCTTTATAATCAAATCTACAATTTCTAGTTTCTTATTGAGCGTAGTTCGTCCAACATGCATTACACGTATTCATTTCCACCACCCATTATATTAAGTTAATTTAATTTACAGCTTACCTTTAATCATACTAAATAAGCAACACTGATGAACATCAAAGTAAAAATTAGGGTTAAAACATTATTGGAAAATAAGCGTAAAAATTAGATCGAATAATATGTTCTTAAGTAGTCAAATGAATTTGTTTAAAGTAACTATACTTGAATGTGAAAGCAATCTATAAATTTTTGTTTGGATAATTATTTGGAAGTGTTTAAAATTTATTTACATTATTCCGAGTATGAACAATTACCTCAGAAGAGTGACGATCATTTGTTTTGAAATCTTAGTCAGGATAACTTGAATAATAACGTCGTTGAAATAACTTCAACTGGAGAGTTTTCCAACAGTAAATGAATATCCACTTATTGAATTTATTTTTTTTTCATGAAAGCTTTTTCTTGATTCTTAAATAACTTATGTAGTATTGTAGAATGGTAAGTTGCAACGCGGAAATATGTTTCGCTTCATGCCGTACAGGCCATAAGTTTCCAGTGAATAGTACTTATCAAGAATAGAATTTAAGTGCGATATTATAAACTTTACGTAAAATTGTTTTATTTCTGTTTAAATTCAAAGTAAAGTTTTTACCTTTCATCTATGGCAACCGTCATACACCTGTCTAAAGTGTCAAGCAGTTCCCTAGTCATACAAATTGTCTATATTGTTTCATCATACAAATAATACACGTATAAAACATCATTATTATCTGATGTATGTTTTTAAATATTGTTCTTTGTTTCTTTCAGGCGAATGCCAATCCATCACAGACAGATTCACACGGACGTACACCATATCGTGTGGCACTGAAAGCAGGACACTTAGAAATCTGCAAACTTTTGGAATTATTTCAATCTGATTTTAATATGGTCAGTAGTCAATGGCCGAATAGTAATAATAATTATAATAGTGATTTTTATCAGCAAAAGCAACCAGTGAATAATTTAAAAACTAGACGTGATTCAGACAAAGTTGTGCAATTTCCATTAATATCAAAACAAAAATATTCAACACAAAGTTGTCAAATCCCATCAGATTGTCTTGATAAAACAGATTGTAATGAATTTCATGGAATGAAAAATGAATCACCAATTCAATGTCTTCCAACACAACAACCTGTTTATCCACCTAAATGTTAGTTGATCAGATTTATTTAGCAATCGGTTTTTTTATACAAAATGTTATTAAACGTTTGTTAAGCATACATATTCACATGAGTTTGTGATTCTTATCCGAATTCAATCAGCTTTTTTCAACAAATGAAGTGCTTGATAGAATTTCTTGGTATTCTCTTTACCTAGCACTCTCAAAATAACTTAGTTACAAGGCAGCTCTGAATTTCAGGTTATTACTTTTGCCCTGTTCTACATACAATACTGAGTAATATACGCATGATAACTGAATATAAACAAATTCAAGCCTGAATATCAATAATGAAAAATTACTAATCCTTATAACCAATTTTAATTTTTCTACGAGCTAAAAATTTTGATGGCTATTGTAACTTAGTGGTTAACGCGTTACATTCCGAAGTGATAGATATTCTGTTTAAGTATCATAATGGCCATCAATACAATAATACATATGCATTAAAATGATAAGCACTAAACAAGACGTAAAGCATGTCTTTGATCCCACTACTACTTACTATGAAGAAGTATATATTTTTTGAATTGATGAAGAATATCTATAGCTCTTGTGTGTGCTTTCGATGGTGCGTTTTTTTACTTCCATAAATTCCCTAGCACAAGAATTGTCTTAGTTTAGATGTTTGCATTCGACCCAATCATCAATCATTTACAAATCGATGTAGATTTAATATCCGAATCCATTCAGAAGTGGCCAATCACTTACATAATAAAAGACCAACCATAAAAGGAACTTAAGAGGTATATAATAACATATGAAAACAATATAACTTATGAGAACGACCTAACACGAATAAGACCAATCGAAGAATCCGATATGAAGCTTGTTTATTGACGAAAAGCTTACTTCCATGTGAAGTAGGCACTAGTAATGTTGTTCAACCGGATAATGAGTACGTCTTAGAATTATACCAACTAGCTCTGAGAACACAAAATCGTCAAAAATATGTTTCTTTACATGATAATTTTCACTCAACTCTACGAGTTACTTAATGCTAGATGTAATGTTACAAATGTAAACCAATCAAACGTATTTCTTAATCAATGATAACAGTAAACTAATTTATATTGTTAGCCGTAATAGATAAGAGACAGAATCAATAGTAACACGTTGGGTACACTAGAAGTGATAAGACAAATTAAACCAAAATGTAAGTAGATCTATGCTGATGTAAATAAATTTATTAAAATAACAATAATAAACATTTAAACTATGCAATAAGAAGTGTAAATATACACCTTGTAAAGCGAATTTACCAAAGGAAATACGGAAAGTCAATGAGTGTGATAAATTAGCATCTGTTAAGGCTTTATACATGCGTATATTATTGTATATAACAGTAAAGCCTTATGAAGATCAAATCGGAAAAAATGATATTCACCTATATGCCATGTTTGTATTACATCAATTTATTTTTCTTAAACAAGATTATGGAATATGTTTAGTTACATATTAATGTGTACCTAATTAAACGTGATTTCACTAAAACTCTTCTTCATTCTATCAATAAAAAAGGAAATATAAATATTGTTACCATCTGCGTTACATGATTTAACGCAACACATACCATATGATTACATTTTTATGAATGTTGCAACTAAAGGAAGTGCATGAAAACTTTTTAAAAGAATATATATGTAGAACATTTTACACTATACATAGAATATTGTATGTAAATTATTCTTTTTCGTTAATTGAAAAGAAAAATACTTTCATCATAAACAAGTCAAATATAGTTAGATATTAAATGACTTGATGCTACAATATACATAGATTACGATACTGTGGAAACCAAGATTACGAAATCGTCAACATGCTTCCGCTCTTTGCCACGATTTAAATATATATTGAAACCAATAATTCAAAATTGTAAATGTTATTTTCAGACGTAAGACAATCCAATAGAGAAAATTTATTTAAAAATAAAATTAAATTGAGGTGGTTTGTGGAGACTGGTATTAAGTTTATGTTGATTAAATTAGTTGCAGATTGATGATGGTAAGGTACCATTTCAAACCAGGGAGCACTAGGCAGCTGTTTCATGTTAGTATGGGACTCATCAGCAGTGCTTACCCAGGATTTAAACTACCTTAATTCAGTTGCAATATTCAACTCACTAGTGACTAACTGTAGGATGTTCTTGAAATTCTAATCAGAAGTTGTAACTGGTAGAGTTCCGACTTGTGGTTATTACCTATGACAATGGATGATCAGTGCGCTATATCACAAATTGATGGAAGTAGACATTTTATCACTGAACATCGTCTCAGTAGTTTAGATGGTTAGGCGTTAGACAACCCGACTCCCCATGGAGCAGAATTTAGTGCATACACTGCTTAGGAGTTTCATATTATCATAGGATACCTGTCCAGTACTCCCTTGTTTTCACTGGGACCGTACTACCATAAATCTGTAACAAATTTCATTAATTAAAAATAAAATGATTATTCTTATTTGAAATATTTAATTTACATTCTGTAACATGAAACTTATAATGAGTTACTAAATTTTCTGTGATTATAGGGTGAAAGTCTAACTTGTTTATTAAAACTGATAATAGTGTGTTTATTACATTACTTATTCGATTTCTTTTAGTCCCTAGCTTTCAGTTTCATCATAAACAACGGCTGTAAAGATTATTGAGTTTTAAAGTTTGCATTATCGACTAACTTCAACTAGACAACTAGAGTTAACCAAAAGGCAGTGAAGATCTGTTTAGCGTTGGTATGTGACTCCACTGTGTCGCTTATTCACGATTCCGTTCAAGGATTAAGGCTAAAACTGTTTAGTCATACATCTACTATAAATGTAAGCTACTGCTCGTCGATTTAATGGTTTGAAAATCAAACAATCGTTTCTTGGCTTATTAGTTATAGACTGACTCCTAGTTATGATTGCGCTTCGTCAAAAGGTCTTATACTAAGACGAAAAGGTTATTCAACACCTAAGTGTTGAACTACTAAACGACAGCCTAAATATTTCGGTTGGATGAACTTATTTTTTATTTTTCTGTACAGAACGTTGACAACGATATAGTAAGCCATATATATATATATATATATATATATATATATATATATATATATATATATATATATATATATAACAATCTACTAAATTCATTGATAACTCTCACTTGTGTAATAAAGTTGTGTGAAATGTACCATTGAGTGGTAAGTATATACAACCATACATATCATATATTTACAATCACTTCAAACGGTTTTCAGTGTCAGAAGATTAGTATTTCACTGGTCGTTTTGAGCCGGTTAGTGGAATATCCTAGAAGCACCCTCGTAAATTGTTTATACCTTTTGACTTCTAGAGTATGATTATTTAATACTTCAGCTATTTAAAATCGTTTCAAACTAAAATGACTTAGTGATATTATATATATTGTCATTATGATAGTTTATAATAAAACCACATTGCCAGTAATGGAATTGTTTACGTTCTTGTTTACATAATTTCAAAACAAAAGGTCTTTGCACATTTCTGTAATTAAGGCAAAAGAAAACAAGTAATTTGGGGAAAACTACTGGTAAAAAATATAAGTTCTCATTAATCTATAAATTAAAGTTAGTTTATATAAGCTTATAAAGTTTACTGAATATTTGTTATGAGAATTTAGAGATCTAGTTCATTTTTCTTACATCACAGTATATTACGAAGATAATGATCCATATGCAAGACCACCAGAATTATTTACAGCCCGATTTATACAGTCGAAAACAGTTGTAAATGATATTGGTCAGCTTCAAGCCACCAGCTTACATGATACTCATCATGGGTCCAAATTAAAAGGAAATTTCAACCAAGATTTTAGTTCAAAATGTGGTTATTCTATTGCAGTGAATCATAGTCATCATACAGTTGAAAGTCGCTGGAATAATCAAATATATTATGATCCACAGCCGCCTTGTACACAAATGAATCATATTCCTGCATCATGTATTACAAATTCTGGATATCCTTTAAAAATGATACAACCCAGTGATGGTCAGCATCTTGATGGTAGACTAGATCAGTTACAGATACCAGGCTAGTTGTATTTTTATAAACTCAACATTTAAAAGTATTCATAGCCTTCTAGTTCAGTCTAATTTTGATGTTTATTTAACTTTATAATATGGTTGTACAATAAATTAGCAAAATGTTTTTGAGTAAATGTTATCGTAAATATTTGCATAATTTAAAACATACAATTTTACTTCTGTAGTGAAGTAAATAATCACATTATTGAAAGAAACCTTAGTCAAACCACAGTTTAACACATTTCAGTAGTTGGGGCTTTATATATTTGCATACTGACATTTATAGTTGATTCGTAGTTTTCAGGAACTTATATTTACCTGTTTAATTCAACTTGAGTTACTCAACAGCGCATACGTAGGTGTCGTCAGTGAATGAATCACTCAATTAACATTAGAGAATTCATTATCTTAAAATACTAAACACTTCTATTATATGAATTAGAGATTGGATTAATAATAGTAGTATTACTATTAATTGCATTTTTCACTTTTATTGATCAGTTGTGTAATAAATCTATTTCATTATTAAAATGACACACAAATCACCTTGATTGATGTGACAATTTTCATATCAGCATATGAACATTACTGTAAGCCTGATGATAATATGATTGGAAACACTACTATTGACTTATATGTATCGTTCCAATTCATTAATGTTAACCCATGTATCTGTTGGTCATTGATAATCAGTAAATGCCATTTCTTTATAACTTTACTACTTATTTGAATAATTTCAAATTGTTTTCAAAATATTACTTAAAATTCTATCACATCTATCGTTGAAACAAAAAATTGCAAGGACGAATCGTTGTTTTCAATTATTTATTCACAAATGCATATATCATATCCTTTACTAATGTCAGTAAAGTGCAAAACGTGTAATGCCTATTTCTCTTACAAATTAAACACGTTCATCAATAAATGTACTCTGTAATATCTATAAAATGATTAAAAATGTAATTTTAAAAGTCAACAATATTTCTATTAATAAATTAGTAATTTCACAGTAATTTTTATACTGAAATGACTTTAGTAGAATAACCACGAAAAACTAGTGAAGCTTCGAGAAATTAATTGATTGAGGCTTGGTGCTTCATGAGAATATGGATGTCCTTATCAACAAGAATTCTAGTTCACAAGCTCAGTCTTAAATAATAAGTAGTTCCAAAGTGTAACAAATATCTGTTCAGTTCTTCATGGTTTCCGGTAAGTGTTCAACTGTCATAAGTTAAGCCATAACTTTAGCAAACTACCTAACTCATAAATAATGACAAGTATGAGGTGATTTGCACACTGTAAATGGTAACCTTAATTATTTATTTTTTAATATTTTTCTAAAGCTGTTGATCTTCAGTATAACCCTATGATGTTCCCAACTTCATCTTATGGTCATCCTATGAAAAACCAATTCACTTCGCACCCATCCATTATTATTCCAACTAATAGAAAACCTAATTTGTCATTTAAGAAACCTGAAGTACCTGGTGAACAAGTGCCTAAATACTCTCCACAGAAAACTATTCAATTAACTGATAAACAGTCTATTATCAATCAAAGCAATAATTATCTATTGAATAAACAAAATAACATCAATTTTTCATCGAGTGAGTACAAAAACACCAAGAATACAAACAAAGAATGCATTATAAAGCATAAAAAATTATTACCAAGTAAGTTAGAATGTTTCGGTGGTCTCAATTCATCAAAATCACGACAAATTAATCAACATAATAGTACTATTAGTAATTCTAATAGTAACGATGAATTGTATACAGAAGATTGTAAAAGTGCATTTTTTAAATCAGCAGTTGCTGGTGTATTTGGCCTTGGTAGTAAAAAACATAAAAAGTCAACAAAACTAACTTCTGTAAAACATGAATTTTCAGTTATTGGTACAAGTGAAATGTAAAGTTCACTTTGTGTTATATTTCAACTGTCTACTAATCATCATAAAAGTAATGTATTTCAAATTAGGTAAAAACTTCAACTAGTTTACCAAAGCTACTTGATTATCTTTTATGCATTTATTTTGTTTATTTATCCATCTTCTGGATTGTACTTTTTTTCCCTTGTTTAAAAAGCGGGTTAATATTTCTAAATAAATCAGAATATGAATCGTTTCTCAAAAAATATACAATCTAAGTAAAGAGATTTAAATGTACCTTAAAATTGATTACATCATCAAAATCAGCATTTATTCATTTGATTTCTTCTATTATCTTATGTTGAAAAATTTCTTTTTTTGAATAAGAACGAAATGTCCACTTATTCAGGTAACTTAACATGAACTTGTACAAAGTAATAAAATAATCAATTGGATATTACACTTTGGTATTTTTTTATGTTGAGTAGTGATCGAAATTGGAGTGAGTAGTTTTTGATGTGATTTTTTTTACTCTATAGTAACACACTTATGTAAATTGCAATTTTATGTTTCTAATCAATGTTCATAGTTGATTACAATTTTACTGTAAGATGAAATACTTTTTAAGTTAACAGATTTAAGCGGTTGATTCTTGATAATTGATGTATGCAAATTTTTATACTAAACTAAGGGAGAAGTTTAAAATTAGTTTTAATAGAAAATCGAATTTGACCACCAGTAGATATGTATTTTTATTTTTGAGTTTTCAAAGTTATAAAGTCTAAAATGGTAAATTAAACGATATTATTATTTTAATTGGTTGATCCATTTTGCGTCGACAGTCTGATAGTTTTTCTACATTTATTACTAAAAGTAGACGTGATTTTTGATAAACACTAGTTTTTCGTTACTTAAGTAGTTGTTTTCTTGCACACTTAACGTCAATGCTCACTTTTTTTGAACTCAGTTTATTTAGGTGCAAAGAGATTGAGCAAACGCTTATTTCTGCTGCACGGCTTGTATATGATTTTACCCTTAGTAGTATGCGGTCTATAAACAGAATATGAAAATATTTAGTGAATTATGTATTCCATGGCTTGTTTCTCCAGTTTACTATTGCTTCCTTTCAGACGTTTAACCTATTTTTGCTTATTTATTCAAATGAAACGATTCCTTCAGTTACTTTATGCAGTTCCCCCACAACTTTAAAAACTAATTGTTTAAGTACCTCCGTTGTGTGAAGACAGTTAGAGTAGTAAATATATTTACGTTAAGGACGATAAGTTTACAGACTAGTGTGATGCAATGTGTTTTAGCTAGTGAAAGTGACACTACCATGAAAATCATTTGCCGTTATATACTAAGTAAGTGTGTAACATTTCGGTTCCATGACGGACGTTTACAGTACTACCGTTGGAGAGACCCCTTGATAATTGTCGGTTTATGCATCATGTTTGGCCACGGTATTATTATCCCCGAAATCCTTTGTCATGAAGTCCTAAACGAACTTCACAGCGGGCACCCAGGTATTAGTAAGATGAAGTAACAAGCTCGGAGTTGTGCGTACTTGCCGCTAATGGATCAAGATATGGAAACGTAATGTTGCAGCTGCTGGTCCTGCTTACAGACTTCAAAGTGTCCGAATTAGGATAAACCGCAACCTTAGACTAAACCAGACTACCCCTGGAAGAAAATATATGCTGATTTCACTGGTCCTATACAGTTTAAAAACTATCCAGCCGTTATAGACGCTGGGAGTATACCACATGCCAAGCTTGACGTCAAAGGCCACAATTCGGACGTTGTCAAGATCTTTTTCTTGTTTCAGTATCCTGGAAGTCCTGATGGCTGATAACAGGACCCAGTTCATGTCGTCCCGATTTCGACGTTTCTGCAGTGAAAACGGAATCACGCATATGCGATCCTTATTGTAGCATCCCTAGTCGATCGGTCAAGCAGAAAGTAATTGATACGGTAAAAACTGCAATTTAAGGGGGGTGAAGATAGTTTGCCGAAGCAAGTTACTGACAAATTTCTTAAGTCTTATCGAGTTACTCCAAACCTTGCGTACCTGAGGGGAAGTCATCGGCAGAGTGTACCTTCGGAAGGAAGGTTCAAACCATCTTTAATAGCATGCTGCCATCAAAAAGAATAGATAAATCTAAGGACGAAAAGCGACGGATGACTATCCGTAGCCTCCAAGTGGGCAAAAAAGTACCTATAAAGTTGTTTAGAGGTAATAGAAACTAAGAGTCGTGCGTCGTGAAACGGTGGAGTAGAAAAATATTATACCGAGGAACAATGAAAACACGTATCAGGAATTGCCTATAGCTTTTTTTGGCGTTTAACAAAGGCTTCAACTTGTTTGGATGTAAAGGACATTTTGATAAGCTTACACCATAGCCAATGTTACGTTTTGTGCATTATAGCTTGACAAGCCGCAGAAAACTTTATCACTCGGAAGCCTTGAACCCTTCTAATCGGAAATTTAGAAGACAGAAGACGAGAAGACAGGAAACTTTACAACAGTGTCAATTATGTATATATTTATAGCGACTATTCATCAGATGAAAATTATAGACACTTTTAATACAACGATATATTGTCAAATATACTGTGTGAGTGTAACTCACATTGACTGACATTCATGTGATGAAAGTTTACAAATCATTCTTACAGAATCAACGATGCGACTACGTCTAGAATGTCTCTCGACGACTGTAATATCTCGACTTGACTTAACTCTTCTCTTTGATGCATGTCATCAAGCTTGCAAACGATCACTACAATTCCTTTCGCTTGATTTTATGAACAATTGAGATTTTCCAGATTTCCAGTCTCCGACAGTCACCTGTAATCACTTAACTCAAACAGTCAGTTTTTGTAATTGTCAACTGGACTTTTAACAATGGCCTCTCTGTCAATTATTCGTGTAAGATTATTTACTGTGGAGTTCTGTGTGTGTCAACTACTATTTTGTTTTACGCTTTTGATGATACACTGACTTCGTCTACGAGCAATCCCAACCGATCAGGTTGAATAAGATGGAGTAGTATTTGCAGGCAAATAAATACACAGCACTTTTCTTAAATACTGTGGATAAAAATCTTCAACCAGTAAGACTTCTACGAAATGTTCACACCACTTAATAAATGTTAATGTCGCCAGGCATTTCACGATTTGAAATAACCCAGTTGTCAAGTGACGGACTATCTCACATTGACGTGTGGAATAATTTATGGCATGAACTTTATTTAACAACTAATATATCCATATATCTTTTCCTAGCTCACGCAAATGTGCACTCTTTTGTGGATAATCTCCTTTTTATCGGACGACTTTGTGACTGTCAGATTGGGAATATAGTAAGATCTGTCTGAATGTATTTTCAGCCTTCATATTTAATGTTAGAAGTTCTACTTTACAGCTCGAAATAACCTAGCCACAACTACTAGATACCTAGTTTACCCTTTGATAACATTTCATGGTTTCCTACATAGTGCACAGTTTGCCTAGTGATAGGTTTTATATCCGATTTATTCATTATGAGTGTCAAATTTAACCGGATCAACGTTTATTGACGAGATTTACTGAATGACAACACTAAGTCACTACCAGCGTTTTAGTGAACGCTTATTATCCAATTACCCAGAACAACAAAATCCATGTTAATGATGCAACACTTGAGCCAGTGGAAGTAATTTAATCTACGTGCAGTGCGAGTACAATTTATTACAAACAACTTGTGCTGAACTATTACCTTTCTTACTGTCTCACTCTAATGTTAAATTGAAGTCGAAGGACAAACAGAAACAGAGGTGAAAAACAAAATTACACAAGAGAATAAACTTTGACTTGTCTTTCGAAGACGTGAAACCACTCCTGATATATGCTAACAATCCACTGTCAGTTTAAGCCAGTTGAACAAGGAAACGCATAGTGTCATATATATCATTTTGGTTACGCAGCCTAGATACATTTTCCATGTTCATTACTAGTCGACCTTAATCATTATAGCACCAAATACACATCAACCAACTGCACAGCCAGGGCAAAGTACAACCTTAATCTATTAAAAGCAGTTACGATTCACAAAGAACTACTAATAGTAGGAGTTACTACTACATATAATAAAGAACTACTAACATTACAAGTATGAAATAAAGATAAGCTGAAGCTCGGCAAGTACATGTACTGTGGTCGTTTTTGTTCACGTAAATCATGTCCTTGAAATGTTAAATCATGTAAAAACGCCGAGACTGGACGTGTTATATCAGCATGCCATTCGCCAGTTCATTGTACTTCATGCTGCAAAAAATATCCTGGCTCAAATCTACGTACTTAGCCTGCTATAAAACATTAGACCTCTTCTTTAAGTATAACGTCAAACAGTGTTTTGCATATGCATAGACAATTATTTCAGTCTTATGGCATTTTATTCGATTTTATTATTGTTATCGAAAGTACGGAGTCCATAATTTCAGTTGAGAAGTCGAGTTTGATCAAAGCCATTGTAGTCATACGACACCCTTCTGTTTCTACATCTGGCATTACTAGGGATAAGCTTTCTATTAGTGGATGCTGTACTCTGCAGATGGGAGACAAGAATTCCAAATACGTGTTTTGGGAACTTGTGGTTAGCGTGACTAGATTATCAGTACTTGGCTTATAGAACTTAGGGCTCCCGATAGTAGAATTGCCCATGTAAATTTTAGAAGATACTTCTGATACGTTATTCATATATTAGTTTGCTGCATGTCGTAGATGTGACGGTGGGATGGAAGTGTAGCCTATACAAATTGCCACATATGCAACGTAATCCTATATTTCTTAACAAGTGATTAACTTTTTTACAATCTAAGTTAAGTGGTTAATCATAAGCTAATGACTATTAACACTCCATTCAATCAGTCCAAATACAATTATCTCACAATTTAGTCTTACTTGTTCTTCAATTATTTTCCAAGACATGGTGAGTAGTGGTATTGGTGACCTGCAAGGTGTAGATGATTATAATGATGATGTAACCATTCATTGTTCTAATAAGGTGGCATATGATAAGCTACTGATAGCCTACTGCATCGTTGCATCAACTGAACGTTGTTATAATTCTATAGAAAGGTTTCTTTTGTGTTTTTAGTTTTGAATGTCTCGGATGTTCTAATGATGTTAATGGTTTTAAACTAAGTCTAAAATTGTTAGGCTCACTTGTTAGTATACCATCTCTTACATATTTTAAAGTAATACGTTTATCAGTGATTTCTCCGCAGTATCATTCAAGTCTTATCCCTAAATTATGTTTCCGTGCATATAGTGTAATGGTTTTTATCGTTCAATTCGTTTAAGTGGAGTGATAACCAAAAGGGATGTCTGAAAAATTTCTTGGAGCTTTTACAAAGTGATGTGGTCCTAAATACCTATTCCCTAAACGTGCATTCTGCACGTATTATTGATGCATTCCTGGTTAATATTAGTGCCGTTTTAGCGCAAGAAGTTAGACTAGTGATCTGTGTTTCACAGAAACTGACTACTGATAAGAAGGGTTATACTAAACCTCAAAGAAGGGTGTAAAATGTCTTTTGAAATGTTGAACGTCACTTTAGGAGTCTTTTTAAAAAATGATTCACAATTATTACGGGTCATATAAACTTATTTATCTCAAGTTGCTCTGATTTGACGTCAGAGAACTAAGCTGGACTTTTATGACCCTACATCAGATATAACATATGGATTATGTATTCTAAATGAACTATCAGAATCAAGACATTTAGTGTTTGTAAAACAACAGCAGTAGTATTTTTCTATTATTAAAGTTCTGAAATGTGGGTAAATTAGTCTCCTGGTTACAATCCAAAACTCTAAGTGTTATTACAGGCGCCTTTACTGTCTTTGTAAGTAATGAGTAACAAACTTTATATATGGTAACCAGGAGAAATTAAGTCACTATTTTTGATTTTTAAAAGACCCTCTTTCAAGTCTCATCTTGGTATCAGAACTTACGAGTGATTTGTCAGGATGAACAGGATTGTCATTGACGTGATACATCACGACCATATCCCGCTAACTCTTTCTATTGATTCGGGAGAAGTTTCAACCAACGTAGGCGATTTTTATTAGACGTCTTACTCCACTTACCATTTTGCTGAACTCCTCTGACCATGTAAGTTTTATAATAAATATCGGACAACTGTGAAGTCAAGCTATCTATCGTTTTGGCAGACAGCCTTAGGTCAATAAGCTTTGTTAGTTCCACTATAAAAATACCGACACTAATTACGTCAGAAAACAATTACAAGCTGTGACAAGTATCCCCACTGTCTTGTTAGTGACAACACTGTGTCGTTAGCTACGTGGTCGGGAATCAACATATAAATGGCTTTATTCTTTAGTATAATTTTGTACATGAGAGCGCACCAGTTTGCAGGCATGGACGTAATGATATGGTTTAATATACATATAAGGATTCCAGTGAAGAGTCAACTGGGATATTCGTAACAGAAGATATGATTTGAAAACAAAACTAACGACATCAAAGTTCACAGCACTGGGATACCAAATATTCGAGTTTTATGACAACCACGCTTCTAGACTTTGGCGTTACTATTCAAGAAAACGGCAGAGAGTAAGCAGAATATATCATGGAGCATGTCCAGATACGAGGTATGGCCATCGGTATTTGGAAGTTGGGGAGGGGCGCCATCGGAATATGAATATGGGGATGTTGTGTTGTAATGGTGGCGAGAGGACACAAAACACCAGCATACCGAAACGAATGAGAAAAGATTAGTGTTTATACAGGCATTAAAATAAACGACATACCACATAAGAATATAAATGGATTAAACGGAAAGAACCCCAGCAGATCAAAAAGACTGGTAAGTAAATTATGAAGTGCTCAAAAATTTGAAGTCACTATTATTTATTATGCTTAATTACATTGCTTACTTTCATAGGTTCAACAGATTCACTAATTTTATAAAGTGTTTAGTAAAATCAGTGGATGACAGAATGTAACAAAACATCAATAACAGCAACCGACTCTATAAAGCATATGGTGATTACTTAGGAAATCTGATGATCTTAGAGATAGAAAGTGGACAAGTGAAAGCATTTGACTTGTAAAAATTTCTACAAAGGAATTTTCAGCTCAACTTCATTTCAGAAGTCGGGGAATTCTACACCAAGTTTGACAGAATTCTTATTATTTGAAAAATTTTGACGTATGAATTGCATCAAGGAGCTGAAGTATATACTGCATATGACCAAGTTACGCTTGTCATATAACCGAAGTAGCTCCAAGCAATTAAACCCACTAGTATGCATAAGAACAAATCAGAGAGCATTAATAGTCGGGGACGGTATATTTTGTAGTGAGCAGACCATTAATGGGATAGCAATGTGCAGGGTGGTTTACTAGAGAACGAGTTGTTTCCCACGCGGCGTCATGTCGTGATCTGGTGGTGATGAATGACTGGGCGCCATCAGTTAGTCGTGTTCACTAGAACAAAAATAACGGACGTCTCTGTAGATATTTATCTAGGAAATTATTTGCGCTATAAAGCAAACATCAGCCCCGTCGTATTCTCATAACTAATTAACAACCTTTTTATCCCAATTTACACAGACTAAGTAAAGCAGCCAATAGCCATCAGATTCGATGATAAATCATTAGGACTCCAAGCTCGATATTTTAATACCAGATCAATGGTCTAGAAATTACAGCCTGGTGGCTGATTTCCAAAGATGCAAATAATGTAGAATTCTGTAACGCCTAAAACATTTGTGCTTAACACAACCGAAATCTAACAACGCGTGGCTTAAGACTGGTGGTATCGATGAACTTGAACAATCTGATCAACTGCCCGTGGATTCTTCAAAAGTTTATAGTATACTCTGTTCACAAACTGGGTAAAAAAATTTCTCGGAACTTACAAAACCGCTTCGCCATCATTACTCTTAAAATAGTAATTCGGATTCTTTGAAATAGGTGATGAGAATGACATTTAATTGGGCTGTTGGACTATACTCCAGTAAGGCAAAACTCTTTCTTTTCCAGTATACGTGAATATGCTGCTGGCAACAGGACAAACTATTAACTTGTATTCAGCTAGGAGGAGTGCAAAAAACTGATATCTTTCACTTGAACGCACTTTCATTACATCGGGCGACAAAACTGTCACTCTTGCCAGCCAGTGTTTCACCTTTTAAACTAGTGGTCACATCCTTTCTTAAACACACTACAGATTGTGTATTAAATATTGTTGCTCTAGGTAACTTAGGATTTAGAATTCCGTAATATTCAATTTCTGTACTTACATGTATATAACTGTTGCCGATTTCTGACTTTTCGTTCACAAACTTGAATGCTGCACTAAATTATTATGAATTGCAATCACAAATAGTTGTTAATCTTAGCCTATTAATTTATGTGACAGCTGAATGCTATCATCATCTATAATGAATTTAGATCCCGTTCCTGATATTGTTGTCATCATTCAGCAGGTTTGAATCTCTACATGCATTTAGAAAATATAAGGCAAGCTATCCGTGATATTACAGTAGGTCTATTTTGCAATATGATAATTAGAGTGCTACGAGGAGTAAGCCTTATCTAAATGCACACAATCAGCACACTTTTACTTAAAATCATGATCGGCCATAAGTAGGGTTTAGTATAACCTGAATGAATCTTTATCAAGTAAGTCTATAGTGTTAGCGTGGGAACAGTAGATATTTTATGCACTTAACGTGAACGTTTGAACTGCGTACGTCGAATGATATGTGTTAAACACAATACATTTTGTTATTCAATTGACTAACACTGACGTAACCCAGTCGACAGTTAGCGTATAACAGAAGTGAGAGCGAAACGTAAGTTGAAAGTTTGTTGCTGTATTAGAAAGTCAAAATGCGACAACTATGAAGAAATTGTTGAGTGCATGTATGAACGCAACAACTAAGCAATGTCTAGTGTTTCAAAAAATGGTTTTATACGTGTGCTTGGAAAATAGTTAGCTTGATATCCCTTACTGTTTCATCAAAATAGAACATACAAACACTGCTGCTATATGTCTCTAGCTTCTTCAACTTAAAGTTTTAGTTAAAGACTAGTTAGTCGAATGTATTCCCACAGTCTTTTATAACTTACTTGATATAGTAGTTTATACAACTAATGCATGGATTCCTCTGAAATTCTCCTTACACCGGTTTCTGGCAACCTATTATTACTTTCATTATATACTTACTCTCTATTCTCACTTATTCGTTGTTGCCCTTAACTTTTCATATGTATTTATCATGCCACAGATTCATTTTATTTATCATGCAATCATTTGCTTCATGCTTCCTTTAACTAGTCTCGTTTTATCAGATTCGACTCTTTGCCGCTTTCCACGTTCTTAACTGTTCCCAGTTTTTCTTTGTAAGACCTACGTTTTTAAAATTCGCGTTATATGCTCTGCCTTTCACTACTTATTGCTTCCAATTAGTAATATTTTACTGATGGTGGCAAAAGGCCATTTTAAAAGAGCAATATTTTAACCCCTATTGTAACACATGGAAGTAAACAAGAAGAAATAACACTGTAGAAAGACAAACTGATGCATAAGGGTAAATAAAAGTTAACGAAAAGACTTGTAATGAAAAGTGATTTCGGAAAACGGAAAACCTAGTTCTTTTCTGACATTGTTAGCTCAATGAAGCTTAACAACCATCAGAAAACATTGACAGAAATCCCAAAACAGATGAAAGGCGGCAGAAAGGAGGATTGAAATGATCATTTGGATCATACTAGCTGGTCGCAAAAATATCAGATATTGGATAGTAAATCTTTTTACAATATTGTGTTCACAATATAAATTGAAGGTCAAGTAGGCGTGATCAGTGATCACGATAGTTATAAGTTGCTAATGTATTGGCATGGATTATTGCCACCTCTTAATGTTGGTTGTGGCACAATTTGTATCGTTTTATCTGTGACTTTCTTCAATGCTGTGGATTACGTTTTAAGGGGATTTAACCCACCTACAGCTGTTGCTAGTAAAGGTTCACTTGCCATATGGAAATGGCGCAATATGGTAGTTTCTTGGCTACATGCCATTTTAATCGGAACATGGGATATATTATGGTTAGTTGGAAGTCTAAACTTCGATTTCTTTAGCTTCTACTATTATCCTGATTTGATGCATGATCCAGTAGAACATGTCGTGCCTTTTACATATTACATGGTTGCCATTTCTACTGGTACTTCACAAGTATAGATTTTAACGTTATCTAGGTTACTTTATGTATGATTTTTGGGACATGTGCACGCAAAGACAAGTATTTAGAATGTGGGAATTAACCTTACATCACTTTGCAGTAAGTAAATATTAATTTTCAAGAGTATGTTTTTTTTACTTCTTAGCTTGCTCTTCTTAGCTAATTGTTTCCTGAGGGTCTGCAGTCATCAGCCGTGTGGCTTTTGGGATCTGTTCATAGTACATGAAATTTGGAAATAGGCTTCATTAAACATGGATGTATGATACGTTTTTAACAATAATCATACTCAACTGTTTAAAGATTATCCACGGGAGTTATCTTGTACTTTTCTCTTACAGCATCAAAAGATCCGGCGGTAGACTCGCTTTGCCAAATATTGGCTTAATATTGTTAGACAAACACCTATGTATCACCAAACTATAAACTATATAATTTAAAAATTATCGAACCATCCGCTTTTGCCTGTACAAAGCTCTTCCTTGTGTTTACACGGACTGCAATTTGGACAAAATAAGGATAATTTGCACCATGTACTGTTTAACCTCCAATATGTCGTGTGTTCCACTTATTACCACTGGTAACTCGTCACTTTTTCAAGCTCATGATTTGTCTCATTTAGATAACCCAGTAGGCTCAAGTTGAAAGCATAAGAAAAACAATAAATACGAAGTGAAAGTCATTTAAAATCATTAGTTGCTTTGTTATAAGGGGTGTATTAGATTATCAT
This sequence comes from Schistosoma mekongi, assembly GCA_034768735.1. NCBI lineage: Eukaryota > Metazoa > Platyhelminthes > Trematoda > Strigeidida > Schistosomatidae > Schistosoma > Schistosoma mekongi. The sequence goes on along the minus strand of CM068306.1, from coordinate 57,877,175 downwards.
TGCCGGTAGTGTGTGTAGAGTACCACTTTACATTCATAAGTCATATTTTGTCGTGAGCACTCATTTAGATTGTCTTTCGTGTACTTGCAATATAACAAGTTATTATTTTTCATCCCGTTCCCAGTTCTCCCATTCGACTATAAAACCTATTTTTAGCCTTTAAAACTCGACATATTAATTGGCCAACATCTTATGACTAATAAAGTTACTTTTAAAGCTTGCAGTTAAAGGTGAAACTGTAATCCAGTTTATATCTATGTGAAAATTAAAGATTACACAGCATTCACATCATTTGAAATCGTTTTGTAATTTCAGATATTCTATTATTCGTGTTTTCATCTTTGTAGCATAGAGTAATTGTAAGTAATCTTATGAATTGGTTTGTTTTAGGTAAATTTTCAACTTTCCAATATAAGTATACGTTTTGTTAAATGTCTACTAATTAATACTTTAAACTATGAATTTATTACTCTATATTTATCTTATAGGTTTTGAGTGCCTTTATCTACAATGTATTGTCAATTCGCTACATAGCATACACTATTATTGCACTACTTGCTGAAGTCAATAGCATATTTCTCCACACCCGCAAATTGATGCAGATGCACAAAGTTCATAAGAAGAGTTTATCTTATCGTTTTAACGCTGTGCTAAACTTGCTTACATTCGCAGGTTGTCGGGGTTTCGCATTGCTTCGTATTTCATATGGCATGTATATGAATCCCGAAAAAATGACACCATTTTATACAGCATTGTTGGGGACGAGTATGCTCATTATGAATCTGCTGAATCCTGTCCTATTTTACATACTCTTGCGTAACGATTTTCTACTCCCACCTAAAGAGGATAAAGATCATTGTGCCAGAAATGGCATAACAGCAAATTGCCATCCCTCAGAAAATAAGATATCTGCTGGTTACAGTTTGACATTTGAAATAAATGGCTTTCCCTGCGATGGACTTCAGAAAAAAAAACTGTAACAAACATAAAGACGAATTCTGTAAAATATCTACACTTGTGTGTTCGTCTCATCAAATATTTTCCTGCTAACCGTTTTGTCAGACGCTAGGACTTTTATTTTCAATACTTTAACAAATTAGTTTATTAATCCATGCCACATATTTTAATTTCTCCATTCATTTAGTTGCTTATGAAGCATTTTTGATTATACAGGCTGTTTGTGTACTTATTACTAACCGTTGATTCCGAGTAACTTGTTGAGTTTTACGGAATTACAAACTCGTTTTAGCCGTCAGTTTGCATGGAGAAATTTGCGAACTGAAATCTCAGTTTTATTAAACTTTTGCACATATGTCCACCTAAATATTTACTCTTTCTTTATCACCATATAACTGCGTCACGATTTTGCCTACATATGTATAAAGTTCTAAATACCTCGGTTCGAATCTGTATTGTATGCTTAGGCATGCTGTTCATTTCTACGCACTCGTTTGTCATTATGTGACAAGTTTAAATTTGTAACGTCTTTTCCTATGAATATATTTTTGTAACTTTTCCTCTTTCTAAATGTGTTTTGTTCTGTAAAAATTATGTTTCTACCTGAAAACAGAACTCTCGGTGTTTACTTAACTGTTCATTGTTTTAATTACGTGCATGAACAGTGTGATGTCAGTAATTTTGTCTGTGATCATTTACTATTGCTAATCAGAAAAACGGAGCTCCAATCCTATTACTTTCGCATTTTATGTTCTTTTTTCGTTTACTTTATTCATGTTAACCGAAAGAATACATTCTATAAATGATTTATGTATTTATTCCACAATGCCTTTATAATTTTACTCCTATATTTGGATTATTTCTTATTTTCAGTTCACTGTATAAGTGTCTATTTAACACTATTTTTGATGAACTCTTTGTTTAATCATAAAATTAGATAGAATTATAAAGTTATAATTATTTCTTAAACACATCTCTAGGTTCTTTGCATCATGTATGTTTTCCAAAAGTCGAGTAGCCTAGGCATACTTTCGCTCCCAATCACTTTATCACTATGAATTCAAATTAACGAAATATTAGTATTTAGTTTTCGAAGCATTATGTAGACTACTTAGTCATATAATGGGTTAATATAGTAAATGCATTGGTAGGTTTGTGAATCTTCATTAACTGAGGTGGGAATTCACATTAACGATGACAATTCATCATCTACCCTAGTTATAATGCATGCTGCTTTAGTACCAAGACATAATGCTACTGTGTAGTATTAAAATTACTTTAGTCGGGATTTACAAGCTTATTGGTTGCTTTCGGCAAGAGGTAATCTATGTAAAAATTGTAGGAGGATAAGGAGCTTTATCTAACCTCACTGAGAGGTTTTGAGAAACTATGCGATGAGTCTAAAATACGTTTGGCAGTGTCCAACACGTGCAAAGTTCATCTCTGATGATGTCTTAACTTTCATCACTTAAATTTGATGCATCGAGACACTGTTTGATTCTCATAATTTAATGCCCTGAAATTGGTATTCTAGGCCTTTAATTGTGTTGAACATCGCATTTTTCAGGCACAAAATATACCTTGCAGTTAATTTTGATACAAGAATAACTATCTAATCAAATTGTTTTTCATCAGAACTCTGTATTTGTTAAATGAAGCTACTCAATGAAGAAATATCTCAAGGACAACTGGCGAGTGTATACTAGCAGTAGTACTTGTAAACATTGTTGATTCTATTTAAATTGTTGATGATTGTAGCCACATATTGAGATGTTAACTAAATTTTCACTGTTTATAATATATTAGTTCTTGAAATGTTGAGGTTTCAAATAACCTCTCACTCATTTAAGTTTTGGCAGCCAGATAGAATTTTGAACTCACATAACTTGTTGAATAATGAGAACATAGACTTGTACTTAGTGACTTTCACTAACTTAACTGGAAAGACGGTTAATAATGTATTTTATTTGGGAAATATATAGAAATTCTCTTTTATGTTTAACATACAGTCAATTTATAATGTTATATTAGAAGCGATCAAGGTTGGCAATATGATTTTCATTGATGAATAAATTTTAATGATTAGGCGTGATAAGTTGCTTAACACGTAGAATTGAAGCCTCTCTGGTTATGTCCTGAGTTAATTTTTACCTTTGCTTTCCGATAAGTAAATCACGTAAACTGGTTGAGTACAATGTCTGTAAATAATAGCCCAGATGATCAGCGGTTCTACATCTTGGTAGCTATCTATTTAGAATTAACGAGGTCAGTCGCTAAGTAGTTTCGGCTATTCATTTCTTTTGTCAATTAATTGGATTATCTTAACTGTTCGTTTTGGTGCTTACAGGACCAGTAATTATTTAGTGGAAAAATTCAAGTATTATACTACTTTCTTTAAATTCGTTCAGCAGGAAATTAACTTAAAGTACAGTCTTTCGTTCTCCATGTTTTTATAGATGAGTAAGAAGTTGCCTTTGATAAAAAGCCTTTCAGAAGTACATTTTAGCTATTTCATTTTATATAATGATTTTTCAAAGTGTCTTACCAACAATCAAAAATGAAAGTATTATGTCCACACAACATGAAACATATAAAGTCCATTATTAGTCACTGTATTGTGTGTAGTCAGATTATCGGTTAGAATACAACAAACACTTGGTTTAATAAATGTTTTTCTTCAGCCAGTTCACATGGAACTTAAATCATTCAAGCTTCCACCATAAATTTTGATACTTAACGTATAAATGATTGAGTCGATAATCTAAATTATCGAAAGTATTTGACATGAAATAATATTACTCGATTGATCGTATGCACAGTAATCTAGTAACAGAGTGATGCAACTCTTAAATACCTGTCGATTTTGTGCTGTACTGTAGTTGTTTTCAGTCATGAAATTAATTTTAAGTTTACTAGTTTTAAAGTTTGGGAACTTTAAATACGTGACAATCCTACAATAAAATATGCAACAATGAATGGATTTATTTTGCATAATTTATAATCATTCCATCAGAGTCAGAGAAGTTATGTTTCAATGAATATAAATTTGTGTAGATTATCAAAATTAGGTTACAATCAACCACTATCTCGATAGGTAACTACAGTGCATGAAATCAAATGTCATCATCGAAGCAGGTATTCATTTTTATGTGAAATAATATAAACGCAACTCTAGTTGGGATAGAACATAAATGAGTTTATGAAAGCAAATCGTTGGTTAAGTAAGTGATTACAGAATTAAATGATGTAGTCTGACGAAGCACGTTCTACATTCAGTAAATAAAAAACTGAGAATTTCAGTTCTTTGGTTTCTTTCGTTCTTCATATATCTGATAATGAATACTAAAGCATGTTGTCTGGTATTATTGCGGAACAAATCTTTTGAAATATGCATTTCAAAAAATCAGGTAAAATACTTTGTGTCAACATTTTTCATATGTTAAAATTCATACTTTCATACAAACCATGTAAGTGATTAATGTTATAATAAGATACTAGTTTATTTTTCTACCTTTGAAAGGCTTAAATAAAATAAAACTTATCAAATAGGATAGTTCGTACTATTTTCTTTAATAGATCAGTTTCAAGTTATGAGTCATTCACTACATAGGAAAATAACGTTCCATAAGGTACTATACTTTCGGCTTGTTTTCGCTACATAAATCATTAGTACACACTCAGTGGAGTGTGTACTATCTGTACAAAGTGAATATTTTCTCTGATTGTGGTTGTTAACTCTCATTTTTTTTAAATGGTCACCTTTTTCCCTTCACTCGTTGATTGTTAACTTCATTAATTACGTTTTAGTTTTAGGTTATTCTTATGATTTAATATCATAATAATTAACATCTAATTGGTTTCGATATCACCATTTTAACAACATTTTCACGTATTTTAGAAATTCTAGTCTTGGTCGCTAAATATGACTAATATTAGTTGTTTTATTTTTGACTGGTGGTTTTACGTTTTTTCAATGTTTTATTAATTGACTACCTTAGTGTAATCTGTGAATTTTTAATATTATTTGGAAATACTTATTTGTGTTAGAAACATCATAATGTACATCAAAAAATTCTATGAGAGTTTGAACCGTTTGACATTTGTAAATCACCTTTGTGGTGTAGATTTGTAAATCTAGCCATCAGCCACATTTTACCTGTAGGAGCTATAATGACTAACTGGTTACCCGAATTGAAGTAGGCTAGTTTGTGGTTGAACTAGTTATCTATCAGTTGGAGCTGATTTTTGTAACCACTAAGTTATTGCTCCGTAGTCATCAATTCCATAAATAAAGCCTAAGTTGTGTTTTGTAGGAAATTTTAAAGAAGTATTCACTTTATTTTCGATTTTAGCATGTAAGTTGATAAATATTCTAGATATTTATCAGTTAGATAAATTTTTCATTTTTGTTTTTGTTATTCACACACTTTTGTTTCTGTATTTAGCAGTGGTTATATGCATATTTTTGAAATGTAGTTTTCCGCGTGCCTGACAGCTTGATTGTGAAGTCTACATCATATGAAGAGGTGAGCCATTGGAAATTTCTCATAAATGACTAAGAACATAATCTATCGACCAGGAAATCGATTTGGTTCTGTCCATAACTTCGTTGTCATGTATGTTTGTTTTGGTTGTTCTGTTAATATCTGTCATATAGAACATCACATATTGACTACGAGCCCAAAGAATCCTTACAATTGGTGTTATGCAAACTAAAGAACGCAATCACAAAAGTGGATAACCTAAATCTCTTTTACATGAAAAGTACTGCGTAGGACAAAAATTGGCCGGTCTCATTATCATTGAATACATGAACACCAGCTAACTATCAAACGTAACAAAATACATTTTCGTGTTTACAGGTGATCCTCCTCTGTTTTTTTAATGGTTTATTCTGATAAATGATGTAATGCAAAATGAAAAAATAGGAATTATTACCTCATATTACAGTAACATTTTATTTATTTGCGTGATGTGTCAAAGTTTCTAGTGATCAAATATTTTCGTAGCCATATTACATGAATAGTCAAAAGAAGTTAGCTAGTATAATATTTGAGTTTCATTTGTTTCAGTCCCGCCTTATTATCGTTAAGGTTGTATATCTAACCCTTTTCAATGTTCTTGTTTAATAAACTAATTGCTCTCTGATCGGCAATTCATATTTATATCATGCATAAAAACAGCTCAGTTCTAACTAGATTTATACTCTAGTGGGCATTTACTCGGACATTTATTGAAATGAGACTTAGTTCTTGAATGCATTAGCTTTAATCCATCATGACCTTCAATAAAATGATTATTAACAATGTAGTCATTGTAGCAATCATCAAGCTAATCAGTTTTGCACCCTAGTTTAAAAGTTTCTGATTGTTAAGATAGTGGTTAGCAACAGATTCTGTGAAACATGCCTTATTCAATATGATAACATCTGTGTTGTCTTGAGCGTGGAGTTACATTTGATCCAATTAAAACTCCCCATTTAACCACTTGAAGGTCTGGTATAAGCGAACAAACTTTTGCTCGCACTAACAAATACAAAAGCTAGTAACTTGTTCCCTTTTCTTTATTGATTCACGTCACTCATCCACAGATGAATTAACCTACACTTATATACAATAGTTAAAATGATAATGGATTTTATTTGCAACAGTGTAGACTGGAGGGGTAAAATTAACATATATAAATGAGATAAATAAATCACCTAATTGTTTATTTAAAGTGAAATATCTTCATAAAACTCTTGTCATGGTTATATATAATAGACTTCAGTAAATGCTTAGGGTATAGTATGTCTGGGCCACTTAAACTAAGATCGCAGTACTAGGCATAATAATCAACCAAATATAAAACGGATATCTACAAGTTTTGACAAAAATAACATTTGTTATGTTCCACTGACTACTCAATAAATACACGTTTGTCATTTGAAAGTTGTGAATTCTTAAAAAGTAGAAATTATTGAATGTTGTATGTCATTATGTAGTATTGCATCTAATCAGTCTGTAAATAAAGAAAAGTAACAATAGAATTTTTCATTTGTCTTCACTCAATCTCTGATAATGAAGCATACTCTCAGTCATTAATTATCATACACTTGACCTCATATTTAATGATACTTAATGAATCGTATTGTTAACTTTCAACTGTACAATAACCCGTATACTTATGAACAATAACAATAGTATGTTCTGTCACTTTACAAGTACCAATAATATAATTTTGCAAGATTGTTTCACTATGCTGACTGGTAGTAAATGTACATGTTTTATTATATGTAGAAGTATCTTCAATAAAGTCATGTAATGTTCGAAGATAAAATGTGTTTTCTAAGGCCATTTTAGGGTTGACATATATTCACTATGATCATTGTCTTAATGATTCATAACCTATTATTTTTCATAACTAACAATTCACTATTATGTGTTAGCTTAATGAGAGCTTATATCTGAGAAGACTCTATTAATAAGGGTCTTCACTTACTGGTATATACAATAATTGTTAAGCTAACTGTGTATAATTTCTGGTTGTGTGTTATCTAAAGCGGATATATGGATTAGGAAGCACTTATTAACTGCTTTAATGACAATATTGGCTCCTATTTTTAATTCGTTGTGTTGAGAATGGTGTGTAGAACAATTACGGAGTTCATTCACATGCTTGCTATAACAGCTGAATTTTAACTTCTGTGTGAAGTCATCGGTATACTTTACCGATATAAATTAAAGTAGAATGAATCGATTGGGCAGTACTTTTAGTGTTTTATCATTTGATTTCAGTCCAGGATAAAACCTGTTTTCAAAGTAACATAAGGAGTTTACTTAAACAATACCATTACTGTACACGGTAGAATAGTTCACATTTTAAAATCTGAATTCGTTTTATTTATGATTTATATCCATTTTAATTTTGAGCAAATATTTTTACTATTTTATTTACAATGATGAAATATTAAATGAAAAACAAGAATTTTATTTATGGAAGAAAACTCGTAGACACAATATATATATATATATATATATATATATAACAGTTGTTCTAACATAGTAACATGAAGATGGAAGTGTCAGTTAAAACGGTAATCAGGGTTAGTTGAACGTAGTAACTATTCTTATTTAAACTGTCCTAGTGAAAAGAAAAATCTTCGAAATTAGATTAAATAAACAACTATAAAGAAACTTCAGAATAGATATTGAGACCGAGACACATAGACCGAAAGTAGTAATCTTAGAGTTAGGTTGGGTAATAAGATAAATTCGAAGATGAGATATATTCAAGAATTGGATGAAGATAAACACAAATGTTTTTTAATATATTTTTTTACTGAATGGAAAGTGACAGAAGCAGGAGACAACAAATTAGAGTTTCATAAAGTATTAGCAAGTTAGAATCAAAACAGAATAAACTCGTGATCTAAAGGTCAGTATTTAAGGAATCCAGATTTAGCCTATTGTAGGACCAATTTGTTTCGTACACATAGTTCTGGTTTTTCTGTGCGTATGGCAATTGCTTTAGCAATACACAGAAGACTGATACCAACTAACTTTTGGTAGTTTCCTGTTAACGTGTCGATAATATAATAAGGGGAATCTGATTTGATTAAGTGACTGGAGGTTATGATATGTTTTGTGATGGTGCTTTTAATGCTAATTCTTGTACGTTTCCGTAACCACGCCGGATAATTTCAATTATTATGAATATTGTTAATATTATTCACTGAAGTTAAATCATCCCAACGATACACTGTTCACATGTATTCAAGCTTTTTCTAAAGTAGTATGATGTCTACGAAATATTGCTTTTCATCGACAATCTTTAAATTATGAAACTTATTTTTATTAGTACATCAGTGCACCTAATGCCGTTTCACCTGTTTTCATTATGACAAGCCGTGGGTACCTGACCATGTACTGTTTTTCGCTAGTCACCCGACAGTTAACAGCGTCTTACTTTCCCATTCTCAATAATATCAATATGTTACACAGTTTGCTAAACAATATTCCTTAGTCTAAACAGTCATCAACTTGATGATTTTTGATTGTGTCATAACTAGTAAATATTGTTAACTCCTCTGTTCATCCAATAACTAACGATTACGGTAGTGCCATTGTGGAAGTTTACTTTATACTTTTATTTCATATAGTCGTATTAAAGCTCGCATGAAAGTGTGAACAGAATAACTACTTAATAAAGTTCATTAACAGAATGTTTTTCATATCGATAATATGTGATGTAAACGCCTTTTTATTATAAAACCTGAGAATGTTCCTAGAAATCAATAATATTCATTCTTTGTGCTTCTATCATTTTAAGACTAAGAAGCTTTCAGTAGCTGAATTTTCGAATAGATGAAATAAATGTCATGAATACATATTTCGAAGTTGTTACTATATATTAGTGTGGATATGACATTAAGTGTTAATTCAGTGTTTACGTTTCATATAATAAACAACTTGCAGTATTTTTGATGAGATTCTAAAATGATTATCAGAGGGAACTGTATTTGTGGAGATGATCAGATCGTTAATAATAGGTAGCTGACCCATTAAACTTACCTAGTTTGTTTAATTTTAATATTTGTAAAACATCAATTACAACAATCATCATCGTGTATTTCGAATGTCTTTTGGGCTAGAAGATTTAAATGCGAATCTTTTGTCATCATTCTAGAGGATTTCATCGAAAAGAATCTGATAAAAGTGAGCTATGAAATGTTCTCTACATGTAACTGGCATGAATGAACATGATATACACAAATTAGCCTTGAAAATTCGGTGGATCAAGCTCAATCTCTGAATTCAGAAACAGTACGTTTAATCCTTGAATTTATCTTGGCCGCAATTTTTCCCCATTTATCTACTTATTATTACTTTGGATCTGTTTTCACGCCCTTTCGTCTTACTAATTTGAAGTCAATTTGATAAATTTCTTCTATCTTTTCGTAATTACTACTGTATCTTCGGCATGTGTTTCTTCTTCATACTGGTCAAGTGAATAATTTATACGCCTTCTTCCAATTTGTAGGCTAATTTCAATCTAGAACAGTTTTTCTTCATCATTCAGACAATTACATAATATACTTGTGATTCCTTTGATATTTGATATTTCTAAATAATTTATTTCTATTTTTTAGTAGACGAATATCTTGTAGAAAAATGACTGTGTATACGATTGTACAACTAATTGATTTTTTTAACCAATTTAAGGTATTGTTTTTTTTCAGTAACTAATTTATTTGAACTGACTGATGTATATGAAACACCAACGACTTCATAGATGCATCAGTACAGATACGAATTCACTAAAATCTCGATGAAGCTATCCAATGTGTGGTAGGCAAACAGCCATAGAAATGAATTCTATTTTGCAATTACAAAATCATAATATCATCCAACTACATTTTTATAGAAGCTTAAGAAGTTTAACAAAGTGGAATTCTATGAGCGAATCACTTTAAAGGATCTACTTTGAATTTTGAATATATATATATATATATATATATATATATATGGTTTCTGTTGTAAGCTTTTCATTTTTATTATACACTTTATTATTAGCTGGGATGGGCGTAAACGTCACAACGTTGTTTTAAAAGTTGTGTATGTTGGTATCTGTATTTTACCTTTGAGAAATATTGTTATTCTGGATTTTGTTGGAATCTGGCATGTGACTAGTTTTGAAACCTTGACTTTTGTAGTAGCTTTTACATTATTCACATATGTTAAATATTTTATACTAAAATCTCTAAGATGTTGAACAATCATAATACAGAACTGTTGATACTAGTTTATCTAATGTATCTTCATGCATCAAAAATCATTGGCGCTTTCATTTAAGAATAAAAGCCATCTGTGATGTTTATGTTAAATCATCAATGTACGCTATACAAATTTCAAGATTTTGAATAAAGCCAGAACTATAGCATTTGTAGATGGTGTTGAATCAAATGTATTTTGTTCCATTCTGTGTTGGATTCAAAATCCCAAAATATACAATCATTCATTAAAACAAGCGAAAGGTGTTGTATTGATTTTCTTGTTAGATTGATTTGTAAGTTTGCATCAGTTAATTTTATTTTTAAATATGGGATATATAAGCGTCATTTGCTATTCTCGTCGGATATATTTTGCCCCATAATGTAATCTTCTTACAAGTCTAGTCTTTTTGAGTAGTTGTGAACAGGGAAGGAACAAATCGTAGTATCTGATTCAAGTACGAACTATCGAGAGAATCAGAATCCAGCTGCCTTAGATAATTTAGCTGTATCGTATCGCGGAATGCATTAAGCCAATCTATGCCTTTGTCTTATCTGAGAGAAAACATAACACACTTCCATCAGCTACACATATGTTATTACTTCTTCATAGTTTAAAATATTTATAAGCATATTCATTAAGAAGTGAAATGTCCATTAGTCAAGATTAAATTGTTTGGAAGGTAAAGTTGTAACGAAGATAAATTTCGAGTATTTATAAATAAGTAGATTGATAAATCTAGGAATTATTCTGGGTAACGTAATTACCTAATACGATAAAGAATCATTATGAATAGTTACACAAGAATCATGGCTCTAAAGCATAGTGGAAAAGATTTGATTACGTAATTACGACGTGAATTTACTGTGAATGCATGAAGATTTAATAAATGAAACAGATGTAAGAACAGAACTCACTGAATTATGTTCATGAAAAGTATCAAAATAAGTTAACCAAAACTAGAATCTTGTGTCAGCTATCAAATCAACTAAAGGCTAAGGACTGATTTCTTGGATATATAGGTTAGGTTTCTGTCTTCTAATTACACTGAACTCAGTGAATTTCAATAACATCGATTTATGTTGTTCACTGATTATTCTCAATGGATTCATTCTATCTGCTTAATGTTCCGTATCTAACATAGAGCGAAAAAGTAAAAATTATATATTTATTGTATTGTTATCTAGTAGTTGTCCAGTATAGTGATACAAATCTAGACAGATAGCATTACATTCATGTTTACCAGACAATTGGACAAAGTAAATATGTAAAATCAGACTTTCTAAAAGCGTACTAAGTTACTTTATGTCATAGACAATCCAGCAATCTCTCGTTGTTACGATGCAAAAAAATCCTTATTCGAGGTCAGAATCATCGAAGAAAGAATAATTTAATAATATTATTTACCATTTTCGATTGAATTAAATGAATTAAATGAATGATTACACTGTTATTTTAATGTACTTTATGATCATTAAATCATGTTATATTCAGTCGCCTACAATTTATGCCATGCAAGTAAATATTCTTTTCTCAAATTTTGGTATACGAATAAAGTATTACTATGTTTTTCCACGATCAATACAGTTACATTGTCAATGATATTTTTTGTCACTATTGATTTACTTTATTCGTTTATCATTAACATTATTGATAATTCGAACTTGTTCCCTATGATTAATTACATTCAGAATATTCACTTATCTTACTCCTTAATAATTCAATTTGGATGATTATGGAAAAGATGTATGCTTATTGATTTGATTGAAATGGTTTGTTCTTTTCATACGTTTTGTGTAAACAATATTTATAAAACTGAGTTTTTTGAGTTTACAAGATAGGACTTTTTCTCTTGACAATACAACCAATTATGTCTTTTGAAATTCACTATCATGGATTAGCCAAAAACAGATAACTCTCGAAAACCAAGAATTACTGCTAATCTGTGTGGGTTCACTTACTTACCTGCAGAAGATTGAGTCTTAAAAATTCAGGCTTCCTGTCATACACTTAACCTTAAGACCACTGGGTTATTATCCAGTCGTTAACATTTATGGCTTTGATTAATTCGTGTTATTGAATAATATCCAAAATCATGTTGTCTTTAATGTCAATCAAATTCTGTCTACAATTCTGTTATGTGGTCGTAGTTTCAGTAAATTTACAACACATGCACTATATTTTGGTGTTATGCGGTTAGTGGTATTCGGTGGCAAAACGTAAAATTTAATTTCATGATTGTTAATACATCTACGTTACTACCTAAATTACTCATTGGTAATGTTACAGAATGAGTTTCTGCAGAGAGCACATATTTCCTTAGGACTAGTATGTCTTCTCAACGAGTGCCAAACGATACATAACCTACATCCAAAGATGATTGCTCTCTAACTCCGATTCCCCCACTCAACACTCGTAATCATTAATCGCATAAGCTGAATGTATTTGTATTGTAGTAGGTCACCATGGCATTTCATCTTTTTTCCTGTTCTGGATCATTCACATTTAATTTATTTGTTAAAATGTGATGACTGAATTTTCATTGATTTCATGACTTACTATGTATCGTGATTTCTTGTCTACCTGTTTTACGAGTTTATATACTAAAAACGATTGATGAAAAGAAGATAAATTTGAAGCAACCTGGTATCATTATATTAAATAGAACAGGTGTTATGTTTCACAAAATTAGCTATGAATCTAACATCTTGTACATTTATGTATTATCCTGAAGTAACTAACTGATGAAACAGTGGCAATTTTATTATTATAAACACTATTAAAATAATTAAGAAATCTGGTCTAAAATGTTTTACACACCATTTAAGCTCTATCTCCAACTACTTATTAGTACTTATCTGAACAAAAAGATAGTGATTTTGAGTTCAAGTGTGAATTCCTGTATTAGTAAATCATAGTTGAAATTAAAATGACAAAAAGTTTAAACTTCCACATTTAATCAGTAATTTGCTAGTTATTAGGTCCACAGTAGAGAACTCTTGACTATTAAACCGGTTTCTATTGTTTGATATTACTAACTCAATTAATTTTCGATATATTTGCGAGGCCATCTTCATTGTCATCGGTGGGTAATTGACCAACGCACGAAATAGTTAAACTTCGCTGGTCAAGGCTTCTCAGTGGAACATCAAGAATTACCAATATAAGTTAGCCACTAGTGAAATAATGTCGACTGTAACTGGGTGTTGTGGAGTTTGTTAAAGTTTAAATATATATCACAAATTAGGCTAGATTTCCGGATGAGTTTGTGAGTTCGCACTAGTAAAGAGTCCCATACTTGGATGAAACAGCTGTTAGATCCTTCCTGGCTTTCAGTGGCTGTCTAACTCAGACCAGTTTATGATATCATGTTTAGACTTGACAATCTCCAGAACACTCAATTATAGTATTGAAGTCTCCGAACACAGCTCATGTTAATAGTCGTATTTAGATTGAATTTTTCCAAGATATTACATACCATGGTAATTGTGATTTTTACATATGACTGACGAATTAGAGCATTACAGTTGATACAAACAATAAGTCAATTATCAAAAATATATTTTAAATCGCCAGCCATTTAACAGATAAATAGAAGTGTTCAAATAACTGAGTGCATATAACTGTTCAGTAATGCAAATGATAATAGTGATAATGATGATTAAATACTTCCTAAAAATGTTTTATTTAAAGAAATGACGTAATTCAGTCAGTGTTTACCATTCGGAAGATTATATCATTAGAAAACCATATTTCTAATTAATCATTAGTAAAATCTGGTAATAAATGTAGAAAGATATTTTGTTTATTTAAATTGATTAGTGATGTACTACAGTATTTACACAGCTTTTCATTTTTGGTATTAAGTGTCACAATACATTTTACAGTAATAAATACCACATATCTGTGTAACACGCTTTTAGTTGACTTAGGAAATATCATTGTCGTTGGAAATAAAGTATTAACTGCTATCTGGTTTAATGCTACAACATTGGTTTCAAGACAATCAGTGACTACCAAAAGAAATCTATGATTTATTGTTCGTTCTGTTTTCGGCACAACACTAACTTACAAATGCCAACCCTGGATGTCACATTTTTGTAAGGAGAATTACTTTCATATACTCATAACTACTTTAATTGTCTAGGAACGAGGAATGTAACTGAAATAAGATTATTCATGAAAACCAAATTATTGGTTTGAGCACTGTAGTGAATTGATATGAAATGATTGAACAAATGACCAGTAAAGGTTTTAAATTTTACTTGGTAAAATGACACATTTACGTTAAAAATATTAAATGTAGCACATGATTATATATAATATATGGCGTGATTTATTGCCACATGATATCCAAAGACCAAGTACACTCATTCCTGAAATGTGATTTGATATTTTCATTGTGATTAACCGGAAGATTTTCAAAATTATTTTAGAAAACTCAGTATTTGAGCTACCGTGTCAGAGAAGGTTAATTCTTAGTTAACACCTTATGTTGTTAGATATATTTATAAAAGAAATCTTGATGAAGACTCTAAAAGTTATGAATTTACATTTCCTTAAATTTTTTTTGACTGACAAGTTTTTTTGACATTTATTTTGTACTCTTGGTACCAATCATGTTGTCACTATTCTTTGTAGTATATAGTGTCGAAATGGAGTGTTAGTAAATTCACTTCAAAATATGTATTTAAGATTACAAACATGAACAGATTATTTTCATTTATTGGTGTGATGCAGTACTCTACTGTTTCACTAGTTATACGAATAATGCAGATTATTTAGCTACAGTTGAGTTTAATAACGATGAATCTCAACACTTAAATAACTAAGCGGATTGTCCTAAGGTACCAATCAGAAACGCTATTTTGCCGCCAAGGTTACTGTAAATCTAGACTAAAAGTGCATACTGAAGATAAGAATTTGTGTTGTTTGAAGAAGAATATCATTCTACCTTACCTAAAAAGCGTAAAATTGTTAAAGCAGATGATTCGGTGTTTGAAATAAAATTTACAGTAGATGTTATCAGTAAAATCTGCATGATGATCGGTACTCAAAGATAAAGATGGCATCCATAGTATGGATTAATATTGGCAATAAAATTTAGAATTTCTATTTAGAACTGAAATTTATCATTAGGAATGTGGTTTAGGATTAGTATTTAAATTTGTTGTTCAAAGTATGAGAGTAGAAGTTATATTTGGAGTTATAATCAGTTTGATATAGAAACTGTATTCACGTATTGTTGTAGTATTTTGGGATTAGTAAAGATTCATTGCACTATGTTGCTTGTTTGGAAACTTTCAGTAATATGTAATTTATAGTAAGAACCGCATATATATGGTTGAGGTTGCAACTGCAGTGAATCTCTATTTGTGAATGAATATTTGCATGTCGCTAAAGATTTTAGTGGGTAGTGGCATTTTATAATGAGTTGCTATATAATATTCTTTGAAATATGACTTACGACTAAACTTGGCATTATTTATTAACCACGTCATGTCGTTATGTCATCTGTAATACTATTGTTTTGATACCGTTAAACTAATCATTAAAATACTGTCATCTCATTGGCTAAGTTGGTTAATGTACACGTTGATTGACTCATCTGTAAATTCGGCACGAACAGTTTAAGTATAGTGATTCTTTGTTTTTATATTACACCATAGCTAGCTATTTGTGTCGTCATAGTAGTATCGAGTATAGATTTAGCAAAACAAATATTTCCATATTTATAAGTTTAATATCAGGAATACGTGCTGTACTTATAAATGAGGTGTTATCTTTACCCTTCGAAAATAACTTCTAAATCATATTCAAATTCTGAAACAATAGGTCAGAAGTTTTAATTTTATTCATTATTCGATTCCTATTCAGTATTAATAAACATATGATGTTTTTAGCGGATTAGGATGTTTATGTGAATAGTGCCACAAAAAGGAAAGATGATTGTGTCGGGAAAGTATGTTGGATTGCTCACTACATTTTTAATAGAATAATAATACTAGCAGTTGATTGATCACTGGTAAAGTTATGCAACATTTGTTAACTGTTAATCCGAAAAATATTTCTAGTTTAGACAATAGATTTTAAGGATTTTGATCAAAATATGAAAATATTCAATTGCTTATTGTATACTACTGGTGTAGGCTCATAAACTTTCTTTTCTTTGATCACATTGTTCTCCACACCCTAGTCGGTGACAACTGATTAACCTGATGAAGAGAAGGTCTTAAATGAATCTCATCTTCAGTATAGTAGAAAAACTGCCAGACCCAGTTGACTTAAACATAATTCTCTTTAAGAAATTTGATGAACAACTAGTCAGAAAACTGTCAGGGTTATTTGGAAAAGTTTACGAAACTGAATGTTCCATCATCTTGGAATGAATCAATCATCATTTTCATCTGGAAAAAGGTTCACGTTAACAGCGTAATAAATATCGGTGGATAAAGTCTATTTCTGACTGCTTCTAATCTATTGTCAGATTGTGTGAAAAGTTTGAAAAATTGAGACTCGAGGAACAGGCTGGTTTTTAATCAAGTTTTATATGTACTGATCACCCCCTCCTCCCTGTTAAACCTTAAAACAGTGTCACATTTATTGCAGGCCTACGACATATGTGTTTCTCAACATTCGGATTATTTTAGGTTCTCTAAACAGGGCCTTACCCTGGATGTGTCTGTTAGAGTAAGATGTAATTGAAAGGTTTGTTAGCATATTGGATGCTCTGTACACAACCATCCCAGGGAAACTTTTGATAAACAGTCACCTTTCTTCACTGTTCTAATCCAGCAACGGAATTATTCAGGGTTGTTTAATCTCGACTATTAACAATCTTGGGCATACTTTAAAAGTCGTCGCTATGTGAAGCTGACTGTGAAATGTTGAAATTACAACGTTTCAGTGACAGTATTTCCTTCTATATGCTTGTAAAACTTGGTCTCTGAGCTTCGTGTGTTTGGTGTCTTTCTGTATCTCAATATCGTTATCTCAGCAGCATTTCCGACAGTTTGTGAATGCATTATGTACTGTAATTGTTTTTCTGTATGAACGTCATCTCCTACTGAGTAGTTTACTCATTCTCTTATGAAATTTTTGTCGTTTAGTTATCACCTTTCATTCTTATTTCATTAAAATATCATGTTTTTAACTGCAAAAAGTATACATTTTTAGTATCTATTTTTTGCTAAATTTTATATGTTTATATACATAAGTAGGATTCCTCAGAATCCCAGACTCGATGTGATTAAACATTAACAAGTGTCGTCAATCAAAATTGATTAACTGTTACAATTTATCAAAATTATGAATTTGTTCTTGTTGTAACCGACAATGTTATCGTTTGTAATTTAATGATAGATTAAAGAAAATCACGTAATTATTGATAAATTTTTTCAATTTATTATACTTAAATTAGTAATCTACTAGTAGGTATGCATACTATAAATATGTAATTGAGTATATTAGAAGTACTAAACACATATTTGTAAATGCAATTAAGAATGAATGTTTTTTCTTAAATGAAAAAAAAATCATTGTCATTTTTATCAAAATTAATAAAGTGACTAGTTTATTTCATTCTACATGAAAACCACGCGATATGAATTAATGGAATTCAAATAACGTAAATAGTTTTATTATGAAACTTATTATAATATTCTGTTAATATTCTAGTTATTGAAAGATTATTTTTATAATTTCATTTACATAAATATACTAACTTATTTACGCCCGTTACCCCTCACAGAGGAGCATAGGCTGATCACCAGTGTTCTGTCCTGAGCAATCTGTTCCAGCTGTTTCCAGTTGCTGTTCATCCTTTTAATATCTGCTCCCAGTTCTCGACGCAGCGTGTTCTTTGGCCTTCCTCGTTTTCGTTTCCCAACAGGATTCCATGTTAATGCTTGCCTCGTGATGCAGTCTGATGGTTCCCGTAATGTATGTCCCATTCATTTCCAAAGTCTTTTCCTAATTTCCTCTTCGGCTGGAAGTTGGTTTGTCCTCTCCCATAGTAAGCTGTTGCCGATGGTTCCCGGCCAACGGACATTCAGTATCTTGCGTAGGCATTTGTTTATAAATACTTGTATCCATCTGATGATGTTTGCAGTAATTCTCCAAGTTTCAGCTCCATACAGCAGGACTGTCTTCACGTTCGAATTGAAGAGTCTGACTTTGATGTTAGTTGATATTTGTTTAGAGTCCCATATGTTTTTCAACTGTAGGAATGCTGCCCTTGCCTTGCAATCCTTGCCTTTACATCTACATCGGACCCTCCTCGTTCATCGATGATGCTTTCCAGGTACGTGAATGTATCCACTTCTTCCAGAGTTACTCCATCAAGTTCAACTGGATTGGTGCTCCCTGTGTTGTATTTGACAATCTTGCTCTTTCCCGTCCTCCGTTCTCCATGCACAATTTTGTACCGTGTTCCGTTGTAAGAGTTCCGGATGATGTTGACGAGTTTCTCTGGTACGCCATAGTATCGAGGAAGTTTCCATAGTGTCTTCCTGTCAACAGTATCAGACGCTTTCTCATAATCAATGAAGTTGATGTACAGTGACTAGCTCCACTCAATTGATTATTCAACGATGATTCGTAGTGTTTCAATTTGGTCTGTGCACGACCAATCCTTACGGGAACCAGCCTGTTGATCTCGAAGTTGAGCCTCCACTGAATCTTTCATTCTGTTCAACAATACTCTGTTAAAGACTCTCCCTGGTATCGACAGTAGCGTGATCTCTCTGTAGTTGTCACATTTGCTCAAATCTCCTTCTTTGGTATCTTGATAAGATGTCCTTCTTTCCAGTCTGCCTACACTTGTTCTACCTCCCAGATCCTTCTACAAAGGTGGAGTATCCTTGCTGTTACATCTGTATCCGACTTCAGTGCTTCAGCTGGTATATTGTCAGGTCCCGCTGCTTTTCCACTTTTGATTTATCTGATAGCCATCTCCATTTCTTTCGTCGTTAGTGGAGTGACATCTATTAAAAGATCTGTCTGTGCTACTTTGATGTCCGGTGGATTCAGTGGAGCTGGCCTACTTAAAAGTCCCTCAAAGTGCTCTACCCATCTATTCTTTTGTTCTTGAGTCTCGGTGATAATCTTGCCTTCTTTGTTCTTGACCGGTCGCTCTGGTTTACCATATTTGACTGCTAGTTTCTTTGTTGCGTCGTATATCTGTTTCATATTTCCTTCTCTTTTAGCTTTTTCCGCTGTCATTACAAGGCCTCCGATACACTTCCGTTTGTCGGCCCTGGTGCTCTTCTTTACTTGCTTATTTGCTTGTGTGTATTTAGTTTATGCCTTGACTTTCTCTGCTCTCGTTCGTCTGTTGTTGATTCCTGTCTTCTGGTTCCTTCTTTGTTGAATTTTACCCAGGGTTTCAGTGGAGATCCATTTCTTATAATGGTGCTTATTGCGACCCAGAACCTCCTGACACGTTGAAGTGAGTGCTTCTTTGATTCCTTTCCAGTTGTCCTCCATAGTAGTTTCTTCTATCAGTAGATCTTGTAAGGGTTGAAACCTATTGTTAAGAGCTATTTTGAATTCCTTGAGTTTATCAGTATCTCGAAGAAAGGATGTATTTAACCGTTGTAATGCTACTACTCTATTTGTCCACTGCTTCTTTAGTTTCAGTTTCATATTATGATCGATTTGATTCTCTGTAGTCTGATCCAGTGAGACCCATGTAGCCTTGTATATGCGTCTGTGGGGGAATATTGTATCACCTATAACAAATTTGTTGAAAGCGCATAGGTTTGAAAATTTTCACCATTCTCATTTCTTTTTTCCAGTCCCTGCCGTCCTATGATTTCTACATATCCAGTGTGGTCCATTCCGACTTTGGCCTTTAAGTTTCTTATCAGGATTATCAAATCCTTTCCTGGACAATTCGCTACAATTGATTGCATTCTATCATGAAAGTGGTCTTTGTATTCGTCGTTGCCGTCGTTGGTTGGTGCATAGCATTGGATAATATTCATTGTAATCCCCTTCTACATTGTTTTGTAAGATGCTTTGATGATCCTGGGTCCATGTGGTTCCCATCCCACAAGTGCATTACGTGATTTTTTTGGAAAGCTTCAAAGCAACTCCTTGAGTATGAGAGGCATTTTCCTCCTCGTAGCCGGAGTATATCAGCATCTTACCCGAAGCCAATGTTTTCTATTCAGCTTGAGTCCAAGGAGTTTCGCTGATTCCGAGCACTGTCAAGTTGTATCGCTTCATTTCTGCAGCTATTTGATTGGTCTACCCACTCTCCCACATTATTCAAACATTCCATGTACCTGTAAAATATTTACTCTGGTTGTTAGAAGGGGCATCAACCTCATGACTTCCGAAAAATGTTGGCTTTCATCAAGAGGCTTCATAATCATTACTTTCACTCCTAGGGAAGAATTTAAATGGTTTAATTTGTTTAATCTGGTTAGCGTTTTTTAGCAAGCATGGGCTTTTCGGGATTGGAATGCTAGCCCCATGCCCAACCCTCCTCCTTTACCCAGGTTTGGGACGGGCAGTAACCTTAGGAGAGCTACAGTTATTTGCCTATAGTCTAAACCATGCTATTCTTCTCTTTCTTAAACATTTCAATTGGATATTCTTTTTTGCCTATTGTTATTTCACAGACAACAAGTCTAATTTTAAAACATTTTGTTAGCGTTTTGCTATATCAGTTGGATAGATTAATCATTATCTCCTTTAACGACATAATCAATGCTTAATTATAGTCATCATTATTTTACTTTAGGAATAAAATAATGAATATGACGTAACACAGTATAAATGTAACAGTTATTTCCTTGTATTTTACGGTAAAAATCGAATTTAATTCTCAAAGCGATACATAATTATCGATCCGCAAAGTTTGATACTTTTTAAAAAATATATGGCTTATATTATTACTAGTTTTTGTGAAGATGACGTAACTAGTGAATTTTGATAATGCGTGGCACTTAGTCGCTGTTGACAGTGGGTTCGGGCAGTATATCATGAGATGATTGAAGTTAGTAATGTCAGTAGGGTCAGTGATCTGGTGGTTAAGTGTTTACCGTCGAACCGGGAAGTCTTAAGTTCGATCCCAGGTAAAGAAATGGATGTACACTGCTACAAAGTCCCATACTAAAGCCCAACAATTGTGCTTCGCCCAGAAATTTTTTGACACTACATTTTTCAGTTGATTTACCAGATCATGTTTCTAGTACATTTTCGGGACTCAATATTTTATTCATCTATTGATTTCTAAAAGCCATAACATTTTATTTTACAGTGCCAATAAACCTCCTTATTACGTACATGCATATAATGCATTGCATAGTTAAAATTATCCTAATAACTTTATTTCACTTCGTACCCACGTTTCCCCTTGAATTGCATCCGATTATCTATAACTTCTACCAAAAGGAAAAGTACCTTACTTTTAGAGAACATTTTTATTAAATTGATATGGTGTGTGAGATTGGCATTAGGTTTAGTTGATTATATTCGTCACAGATTGATGTTGGAAGGTTACCATTGGAAGCCGGGGGGCACTAGACGGCCGTCTAGTCCTGGTATGGGACTTTTCAACAGTGTGCACCATAGATCTCGCCCCAGGGGCTTCAGATTGGCGAACGCTTAGCCCTCTGCACCACTAAGGCAGCATCGAATGGTGAGATTTCCACAACCAATTTCAAGATGTTACTGAAGCTCTAGTGAAAAGTCGTAAGTGGTTGAGTTCAGACTTGTCAGGAGTGAGACAGTTATCACTAATGACAATTGATGATCGTCGCGCTATATCACAAATTAATGAAGGTGGAAATTCTGCGATTGGAAACTAAACGGCTAAGTAGGTTAAGCGTCTGCCTAACTGACGACCCCGGGACAAAATCTAGGATACACGCTACCGAGGAGTCATACACTAGGACAAAACAGTCATCCAATGCTCCTTGTTTTTCAACTGTAGTTAGCCAACCAAAATCTATAAAGAAGTTAAACAAACGGAATATTCTTGTTGTGTATTGCAGTTATGAAAACAAGTGAGTGGAAAAATTTTACCCAGTAGTAGTAGTAGTAGGTTATCTGGTGTGTGAATGTTAATGATATATTTTTTAAATTTTGGAAAGAGAATGATCATGGTGATTATGATTTGGAAACAAATAAACATATTCTATGACTTTACTCATAAAATATGTGTTAAATGTATACCCAAAAGATGATTTAGAAACTGAAGTATAATAAATTGATGCAGAATTTAAAAAATGAGTACTACCTTAATACGCCACTAAGAATAATTAGTCTTGGATACAGTTTAAACAAAACACAACCCTGTAATAAATAGACTTAAACTAAGTTCTTACTATATAATCACAAATATATCTCTAGTTAAACTATTCCTTTATAAGGAAAGTTATCTCTTATTTCATTTAATCTGAAATAAATATACGTATATATCGGATAGCACCTATTCTATAATCATTAATAGCTTCTCACAAAAGAGTAGAGCATATGGCTTATATTATTACTAGTTTTTGTGAAGATGACGTAACTAGTGAATTTTGATAATGCGTGGCACTTAGTCGCTGTTGACAGTGGGTTCGGGCAGTATATCATGAGATGATTGAAGTTAGTAATGTCAGTAGGGTCAGTGATCTGGTGGTTAAGTGTTTACCGTCGAACCGGGAAGTCTTAAGTTCGATCCCAGGTAAAGAAATGGATGTACACTGCTACAAAGTCCCATACTAAAGCCCAACAATTGTGCTTCGCCCAGAAATTTTTTGACACTACATTTTTCAGTTGATTTACCAGATCATGTTTCTAGTACATTTTCGGGACTCAATATTTTATTCATCTATTGATTTCTAAAAGCCATAACATTTTATTTTACAGTGCCAATAAACCTCCTTATTACGTACATGCATATAATGCATTGCATAGTTAAAATTATCCTAATAACTTTATTTCACTTCGTACCCACGTTTCCCCTTGAATTGATGATCGTCGCGCTATATCACAAATTAATGAAGGTGGAAATTCTGCGATTGGAAACTAAACGGCTAAGTAGGTTAAGCGTCTGCCTAACTGACGACCCCGGGACAAAATCTAGGATACACGCTACCGAGGAGTCATACACTAGGACAAAACAGTCATCCAATGCTCCTTGTTTTTCAACTGTAGTTAGCCAACCAAAATCTATAAAGAAGTTAAACAAACGGAATATTCTTGTTGTGTATTGCAGTTATGAAAACAAGTGAGTGGAAAAATTTTACCCAGTAGTAGTAGTAGTAGTAGTAGTAGTAGTAGTAGTAGTAGTAGTAGTAGTAGTAGTAGTAGTAGTAGTAGTAGTAGTAGTAGTAGTAGTAGTAGTAGTAGTAGTAGTAGTAGTAGTAGTAGTAGTAGTAGTAGTAGTAGTAGTAGTAGTAGTAGTAGTAGTAGTAGTAGTAGTAGTAGTAGTAGTAGTAGTAGTAGTAGTAGTAGTAGTAGTAGTAGTAGTAGTAGTAGTAGTAGTAGTAGTAGTAGTAGTAGTAGTAGTAGTAGTAGTAGTAGTAGTAGTAGTAGTAGTAGTAGTAGTAGTAGTAGTAGTAGTAGTAGTAGTAGTAGTAGTAGTAGTAGTAGTAGTAGTAGTAGTAGTAGTAGTAGTAGTAGTAGTAGTAGTAGTAGTAGTAGTAGTAGTAGTAGTAGTAGTAGTAGTAGTAGTAGTAGTAGTAGTAGTAGTAGTAGTAGTAGTAGTAGTAGTAGTAGTAGTAGTAGTAGTAGTAGTAGTAGTAGTAGTAGTAGTAGTAGTAGTAGTAGTAGTAGTAGTAGTAGTAGTAGTAGTAGTAGTAGTAGTAGTAGTAGTAGTAGTAGTAGTAGTAGTAGTAGTAGTAGTAGTAGTAGTAGTAGTAGTAGTAGTAGTAGTAGTAGTAGTAGTAGTAGTAGTAGTAGTAGTAGTAGTAGTAGTAGTAGTAGTAGTAGTAGTAGTAGTAGTAGTAGTAGTAGTAGTAGTAGTAGTAGTAGTAGTAGTAGTAGTAGTAGTAGTAGTAGTAGTAGTAGTAGTAGTAGTAGTAGTAGTAGTAGTAGTAGTAGTAGTAGTAGTAGTAGTAGTAGTAGTAGTAGTAGTAGTAGTAGTAGTAGTAGTAGTAGTAGTAGTAGTAGTAGTAGTAGTAGTAGTAGTAGTAGTAGTAGTAGTAGTAGTAGTAGTAGTAGTAGTAGTAGTAGTAGTAGTAGTAGTAGTAGTAGTAGTAGTAGTAGTAGTAGTAGTAGTAGTAGTAGTAGTAGTAGTAGTAGTAGTAGTAGTAGTAGTAGTAGTAGTAGTAGTAGTAGTAGTAGTAGTAGTAGTAGTAGTAGTAGTAGTAGTAGTAGTAGTAGTAGTAGTAGTAGTAGTAGTAGTAGTAGTAGTAGTAGTAGTAGTAGTAGTAGTAGTAGTAGTAGTAGTAGTAGTAGTAGTAGTAGTAGTAGTAGTAGTAGTAGTAGTAGTAGTAGTAGTAGTAGTAGTAGTAGTAGTAGTAGTAGTAGTAGTAGTAGTAGTAGTAGTAGTAGTAGTAGTAGTAGTAGTAGTAGTAGTAGTAGTAGTAGTAGTAGTAGTAGTAGTAGTAGTAGTAGTAGTAGTAGTAGTAGTAGTAGTAGTAGTAGTAGTAGTAGTAGTAGTAGTAGTAGTAGTAGTAGTAGTAGTAGTAGTAGTAGTAGTAGTAGTAGTAGTAGTAGTAGTAGTAGTAGTAGTAGTAGTAGTAGTAGTAGTAGTAGTAGTAGTAGTAGTAGTAGTAGTAGTAGTAGTAGTAGTAGTAGTAGTAGTAGTAGTAGTAGTAGTAGTAGTAGTAGTAGTAGTAGTAGTAGTAGTAGTAGTAGTAGTAGTAGTAGTAGTAGTAGTAGTAGTAGTAGTAGTAGTAGTAGTAGTAGTAGTAGTAGTAGTAGTAGTAGTAGTAGTAGTAGTAGTAGTAGTAGTAGTAGTAGTAGTAGTAGTAGTAGTAGTAGTAGTAGTAGTAGTAGTAGTAGTAGTAGTAGTAGTAGTAGTAGTAGTAGTAGTAGTAGTAGTAGTAGTAGTAGTAGTAGTAGTAGTAGTAGTAGTAGTAGTAGTAGTAGTAGTAGTAGTAGTAGTAGTAGTAGTAGTAGTAGTAGTAGTAGTAGTAGTAGTAGTAGTAGTAGTAATAATATTACAATTTTATTCATTGAGTTCATGTTAACAAGCTAACAACATTTCTCATCTCTGGAGCCTACATTATATCATTTACTTACTATTTTAATCGAATCTACAGTTTTGGGTATTTGACTCATCGGTTAGTTTTTTAATTTACTTAACAACTATTTTAGTATCATTTATTAAGATTAATTAGTGATAAGCCAAATACCTAATCGAATAATGATAATCTGTTAATATGTGCAATCAGGTTACAATTTTATAACTGCTACAGTCATGAATTTAACGTAGAAATATATTTTGTTTGCCATAGAGAAATTACATGTATTTAACGTATTAGTACATTTCATCTACCTTCAGTAATCTAGAAGAAATCACTAGATAATT
This sequence comes from Schistosoma mekongi, assembly GCA_034768735.1. Classification (NCBI taxonomy): domain Eukaryota; kingdom Metazoa; phylum Platyhelminthes; class Trematoda; order Strigeidida; family Schistosomatidae; genus Schistosoma; species Schistosoma mekongi. The sequence goes on along the minus strand of CM068306.1, from coordinate 57,850,988 downwards.
AGCATCAATTTCGCCACATCTGTATGCAAATCAAGCGTTAAGTAATCCATTAGATTGTATTAGTAGCGTTTCAAAACTCATTATTCAGCAACAATAAATGTTTGATTAACTTAGTAACTGATGAAGTCCAACTGTATTGATTGTCTGTTGATTACTTAATAATAACAATTGAGGAGACTGTTTAGTTATATTGCAAATTGATAGAAATAAGAAATGTCAATGACTGCTCAGCTGTGTAACGGTTAACTGCTCACCGCGAGACATGAAGGTTTTGGGCTAAATTTCCTGATAGAGTGGCAGTTGTAGAGTCTCATTTTGGAGTGTAACAGTTGTGTTTTACCTCCTTGTTTTTAATAGATGTCAAACACGGGTTACTGAATGATATCAAATTCAAAACATAAATTTCATAAAATTTTCGGATAGACACATTTAATCATTAGCATAAGTGAACGAAGAAACAAATTTCAATTCACTCAGTCAATTAATTCTTCGTATTAATAATCAGTAATATAAAGAATTAATAATTTACATAATTCCACTTAATCAATTAGTATTAAAATATTGTACAGCTTAGTTTGTTCCAGTTCGACAGTTAGCCAATAACTACTTGTCAGTTTTCGTTACTTTTATATGCATTGTAGGAATAATCTTTCTATTTGCATATAAGATACATTAAAACTAACTCTTGTTGCAATAATTTAAAAATCATATGGAACAAATTATTCAATTACATGTCTTCGTAAATAATTACCATACTTATTATACTTTAAGTTTTCATCATCACTTATTGAATCTGTGTTACTATTGATGTATGTTATCTTTCCGTTTAAAGCTTACAATATGGTTTTCACCGTGAAGTATATTTTAAAATGATAAGTTTACTATTTTCTGTTCCCAATCACACATGATGAAATTCAACTAAGTAAATTGAAATAATAAAAAAATTATAACAAAGAAAATAATAATTTAAAACGTTGCCATTAAGAAATATAGTGCGAATATTATATTCTTTGAAGTTTCTTTTCGGATAAATGGTTTTCATGAATATGTATTTATACAACATAACTATTAACATCCATTCCATTTATTATAGTCTATCTATTTAGAAAGGAAAAAAAAACGAAGAATGAGTATAGTTTCAACACAATTTGAAGGCATGGCTATTCATTTCAATTGTCTAAACACAGTTTTTTAATTCATTCATAATAATTTCAATATGAATAATGGCTAAAGTTGACAGGATATTAATTTAATTTGAACTGACATAATGTAAATTATCTCTGTGTTTATTAGTCTCGAAGAATGAACAATGAGAGTTGATTAGCATAATTATTTCACTTTTAATATGATGAAGAAGAGCAGAGTTTAAAAGTTATTTCACAATCAAATGAATTCTACACGTTAATTAATAACTAGTTGCCAGAAACAACTCCTAAAATTAAGTTCCATGATAGTTAGTTTACACCAGTAGGGAATTTCTATAATCGAGAGCGATCTATGCATCAACTTAAACTACTTATTGTCACACTCAATATGACTACAGTTTCTGCTGCCACCAATCTTATATAATTCTGACTTGTTTAAACCAACTGGTCCTCGGGTAACAACTGATAGCAACTAGTTTCTGTTGACAGAGTTAATGTTTTCATGGCTTTGATTGAAACATTTTCAGTATTTTGCGGTTTGGTGAAATCTATGGAATATGCAGTCGCAGAAATCAAGCAAGAATATTATTCAAAATAACGTTGAAGATTATATGGCATGAACTAACTGTCACAAAATAACATAACTAGCTGATGATAGGAACGGAAATGAAAATAGCACTTATTAAATAAATTGCAAAATCATTAGTTTACATTTATTTCGGCGAACGAGCGCAATATTAATACATCCCCACCAATCGGCTAAGATCTACCATTTTACACTTTAAATTTCCAAAGGTTTGCGTTATAGAGTGCCTTCTAACTTTAAGGCATTTACTCACAAATTAGTCAATGTCGTTCTAGGCGTAACAATAACTACCGTAAGTAGTTATTTATAACTAGTATGTGTTCAGCTGTACAATTTATATGGTCCAGAAGTAAATATTTCAGTAGTGTTAACATTTATGCTAATATAAACTTTAACAATCTTTACATTCAGTTGAGCCACAGCATTCATCGAAAGCTTCTTTTCATTATAAAACAGTCAATAGTCATTTTATCAGCCCTTAACACAAGGCTCTGACCATTTAAAGTAATAATTCCCTCAATTGTTAATGATAAATAGCAGTTAAAGTTATTATTTAGTTAGTTATTTCAAAGATGAAATTTAAACAACTTTGTATCATACCCAATAAACCATAGAACCGACAACAATAACTAAAGTAATTCTTTTCAAGGTATAACTGTACTGTATTCAGTTTAAACAATCCATGAAAATTAATGTAAAATGTCGAAAACAAGTGAAGCTGGAATATTTTTCATACTGTTGTCGCAAATATTGGTTTATTGATTATTTAGTTATTGATCTGTTAAAATTGATTACCATGAATAATTTCATCGTCTTCTTTTTCTTCTTTACTCTCTATTTTCTGAACTATGCATGCATGAAAGAAACATTTTATCGAATGAGATATATTTTTTTTTGAGAAAATCTGAAATTTTTCAGTCTATACTTTCTTCCTGTAAGATTGTTTTCATCTTAGCATTTCATATGTACTTTAGCAAAACATTTTCTCCATTTGGATCATCTACATTTCTTAACAAAAGAAATCGTGATGACAATAAATTAATTTCATTAGTAGATTTAGTAGATGTATAATCGGTAAATTGTAGTGTCAAAAGAAGATATGGCTTTTATACAGAAGTACAAATATTATTTATCATTCACTACGCTCTATCACTTAAGTGTTTAATCGATGACGTTAACATGATGATGGTACTACTGTCTAGTAGAAATACTGTATCAACAGTTTAGAAACAATATCCTTTGAATCGATGAAATAACTACTTGTATTTGTCACAATAGCAAAAAGCTTTTATAATAAATGCCTATTCTTTGTTTACAGATTGTATTTGTTCTAGTGGATATAGGTTCGAATGTAACATGAACGGAATTACAACAACTTCATAGGAAAACAATTTTCCATTGCTTAAATTTTTGTTGTTTAAATAGTCTTCAGGAATAGTTAACTAAACACTTAAATGATCTTAAAAGTAATTTTCATCATGAAAAAATACTACACTGGTAATCATCTTTGTTTATTAATTATTTATAGCTTACTAGTTAGAAAGTAAGCAAATAGAATATTCTATTATTAAACATCATTTTCTTGTTAAAGATCTAATGACCTTATGAATTACTACATTAATCATCCAATGATAACTAATTCCAAGTATTTAATAAGGTAGATAAGATGGCAAAACTATCAGTTTATTAAATCTCATTTCATAATTGTAATAAGTAGTATTACACTTTTGGTTATTATTATTATTATTATTCACTTATATTGTTTCATATTTATTAGATAAGGGAATATATTTCATTCTTAAAACATATTGGAAATATATAGAATTAATATCTAAGTTATTTATACTTATTTAATTGATATAGATCAAATTAATAAATGAATAAATGTCAATCGTATATCAATAAATAACTATTAAAAAGGTTATCAAATATCCTACCAAATAGGTTATTAGAAATTCAACCTAATAAATGGAACCTATAAGAAATAACAATTTTATATAATTTGGTCAATCTAATATAAATGAGTAATACATAGTATGTAATTTATATAATAATGGTAAAAATAAGATTCATGATTAATATAAGCTGGATTGTGACTGGCAAGTGGAATCCAGGACGCGCGTTTCGTTCTATTTGGGACTCATCAGCTGGATGTGCCTGCACCCCAATGTTTGATGTTCACAGTGGGATTCGAACTCAGTCCGTTTCGTGCAGAACGCCACCGCGTTCACCACTAGACTACTGAGTCCAGACAGTTACACTTATGCAACGGGCACATTGGTATTAGGATGATTAATGTTATCAGGGAAGTTTTCAACGTTCAATGAAATGTTGCATCTAATTATATTGGTCATATTGACTTGTAGATTAATGTGATATTTAAGAATGAAATTTTCATTAAATGATTCAAGCATCTGAAGTTCAGTGCAATTACACGCTGCTCGAAGTGTGACCTGAAATGATGGATGAAAACACGAATATAGTAAATATCACCGACTGGAATGTAACTTTTAAGGAAAATCACAAACTATTACGTTTCGGTTGCCCATTAAATGAATGAAAAAACTTAAAAATTGGAGGGTCTTATAAGTTTACTGATCATCGGAAATGCCCCAATCAAACTCAGCTAGGATTATAATTAAATTAAACATAATAAAATACATGAGAATAGTAGTATAATAAGTAAATAGTATATTACTAGCAATAATATTTGATTTTATTCTGAAGAACGTATTTCTTAGATAACAAAAGGTTAAAAAGGGGGAGCGAAGGTGGTGATGTCATCATAAATACTAACTACTGAAGTTTACGTCATTTAAGCAAACCGTTAAGTTTGAAAAGTAGTATCCACTTAGTTTTTCTATTAAGCTGCTTGTTTACTACAACCATCAAGATAGCTGTTCAGTGATATGCACTTACAAATCAAAATTATTTCTCTGTATATATGTGTGCCAAAGCATTTATAGACAATGAAATGTCATGCAACTATTCACTTATTGTGGGTCATCAGAATTCGACTTAAATTTCTAAAGATTACTAACTCACTTAACATGATAATGTGCTTAGTTTGATATTATGCAAGCTTATTACTGTATGCAGTTTTAAGTCTAAAAATTAGGGGAAAACAACTGGATATTGCTTATTAATTCTTAATAATTTGCCTTTTGTAAACAGTGCATAAGTTGAGATATTTGCAAGTTTAAAAACAATTGTTGACGAGGTAAATCAAATTCTTATCAGTTTTAGAAAATTTTCAAATGACACATCTTTTACTCTTGATATTCAAAGATAATTTACTGTATCCATAGAAATTGTATTCCATTATATAATTCAAATGAATCACAATGTAACGAGATATTTAATTCCATTAATTATATAAAGTCGCCTGATAAAGGTAAAGTAGATGTTTTTCTTGCTGATCATGGGGTTGGGTGTCTGCGTTTTATTAAACATATATATTTATATATATATACATGACTGTTATTACTACTTTTATAAGGATTTATTTTGCATATGTATAACCCTATACTACATAGTTTGCAACATATATAACATTTCTTTTTATGTAGAATTTGTGAGAAAATAAGATTTACATTAATTTAATTAAAAAGTATTTTGTTATGTCTTCAAGTTGATGTTATTATGAACTAAATTTGATCAGTCTCTGTTACGATATCTGTGAATTAGAGATATTTAGAATTAATCTGCTTAGAATGTACATACCTCAAGGAAAGCTGATCAATTTCGGTCCATAACTTTATTAATAGGAAGATAAAAGTACATTCAATTTATTTAAATGCCAACCTGCTGCAAAAGTTTGACTCTGAACTCATCAATTTACTAGTGAGTGCAGTAGTGTATGTCACCAGTGAAGTAAACACTTGCGCGATTGTGAACACCAATGCTGAGACAGAGATGCATCTATTTGGCAAAGTTCCAAGTAAGACAAAAGGTACATTCTGGATTCCACTTGCCAGACACAATCCACTTTAAATCATAGTTTACGTTCTTTTAAATTTTCGCGACAACGAAATACTTTATTTCATGTGCCATAAAATAATTGGGCTCAGGTAATTTTATGCAGGTTGCTATTAATTTGTTGTTTTGGTATTTGTCACCAATTGAGACCAGTCTTTAACAAATACAAATTAACACTGAATATAACAAACAGGCATGAATTAGTGATTTTCGATTACTACTTTATCAATTTATTTATTTATAACCAATCTGTTGGATATGATTAGTTATTTTAGTTAATCTAATAATTTATAATTCATTTGATATGGCTTTTTGGAAATCGGTATCAGGTCTAGTTGAATGAATTAGTGGCTGTGTTTTGTAAGGTGTCATTGGAAACCAGAGTTAATGGTACAACTGTTTCGTCCTAGTACTGAGCTCACCAACAGCGCCCACCGTTGATTCTGTCGGAGGAGTTGAACCCTGGGTCTTCATGTTACTAAAGGCCTATTGGATACCGCTCCAGTTGTACAGAGTGTTACACTGATGTAATTACTTGTAATTATCTGACTTTTTCACTATTTTAAACTACATTCCATAATTCCCACATTCTTCATTACATGGAAATTAGGATTGGACAGAAACTGAAAATAAGCTCATTGAATAGATACATTTTTTTCACTGAATACAAAGTAACTCTTCTGAATCCTCTTTATTATATAGATTAAATGTCGAGTGTATTTCTGACAACATTTATGGGAGTATTTTATCCACAATTTGACTCATATTTTTACAAGTTATCATAAATGAGTCTACGTAATTTCTACATGTTGATCACTATATGAAACTGCTCATCCTTCCTAACTGATTAACAAAACCATTAGAAATTTGCAGTATGCATTATACGATGGATTCAAAACTTACAAGATGTTTGCCCAGCAATAGAAATTGTCAACTTAATTACGAAAAAGTATGCTAGTAATTTCATTTTTTCATTCCATTTGATTCACCTCTACACAGAATTGTGTCTACAGGCTGGGTTGTGTTGATTGTGATGCATTCTATATTGGAGAGTCATCAAGAGAAATCAAAAGTGGTGCCAAAGAACATAAAAGCTACACTAGATGACCTACTAATAATCCTGTTGAACTTGAAAAATTGCAAATTAAATCAGCAATAGAAGTACATGCTATCTACAACAACCAGAAAATCGATATGAAAAATATCCGAATTTTTCAAAAAGGTTTTTCCAAGACAAATAGCTGAAGTGCTTCACATTTTGTTAAATCCAACTACACTTTACAAAAGGGAAGGACTTTCTATCCAACTAACCACAATTAACATACATCGAATTTCATGCACATGAATACACATACAATTTTATTCTCACATATTCACATATTTTCCTCTCACATCCATCACACTAACATTTACATACATGTCTCATTTCAAACCACCTTGACCTATATGACTTGACATCATAACACGATCAAACTCTCATTTTAATTGTACGAGTTTATTTTGTTTTTGATTTGTTCCATTGTATTATTTAATGTTGTATTAATTCAATTCGGTTGTTCATTGGCTCTGTGAAGAAGCGAGTTGCACTAATCCGCGAAACGTCAGAAATTTTAATTTCTACTCATTGTAATTTTACAAATATATATCACAGATTGATGTTGGCAGGGTACCATTGATAACAAGGGAGCACTGGACAGCTGTTTCATTCTAGTGTGGAACTCTTCAGCAGTGCGCACCCACGATTTAAATAACCAATCTCCACAAAAATAACCATCCCAATTGAAATATATATCACTTACTTTATTCATTGTTTGATTAGTTTAAAAATCAAATCACAGTAGAATAACAAAGTGATTCTGTTAAAATTTTATTAGTCACTATTACCTTTGTTATGAAAGAGCTTTGTTTTACCAGCCATCTAAGTTTATAATGAAAATTTATTTTGTAAAGTGTTTGTCTTTATTTCATGACTACTGTGTGTTAAGTAAATAATAGTTAGTTATTGATTTTGAAAATATGCTTCAGGAGTATGGTTTATGAAGGCATAAATTCATTTTTTGCATGTATAATAAACTTGATACTGTAAACATGATCTGTATGTAGTAGTTTTGATTTGTAACAGTTAAAATAGAAATAATAACTTAATAACCTCAGTAGATGAAATTAGATGTGTGAGAAATGTGCACCTAGTGGTTGGAATTCTTTTTACTTGATTTAATTTAGCATACTTATAAGAATCATTTAGTGAATTTGTAGGTAGTTTATAAAGTAATAGGGAAATAGTGCAGACACTAAATAAGTCAGACGAAGATTAAAAGTATATCTGAAGGATCATGGATATATTTCTCTAATCCTACCGAGTATCCTTATTATAATAATTGGTAACAGTATCACTGACTAGTTTAAATGATCTTCAGCTTTTTTAATTTCTTCTATGTACGCTATGTTACCATGTTATAAATAACATATTGTATTTAGTTGTTCATGAAACATTTGATGGATGCATAAGCGTTTGCATTCACCCCACCCCTCCTTTTCAAGACTATCAAACCATTTAGATCAGAAAACACAACGTTAAGGGTATTCATATAATCAAAACTGTATGAAAGTATTATGTAATCTGTTTTGTGGGTATTTCCGTCCAAGAAAGAGTGCATGCATAACATTTGAATAAAATAAATAACTACAACCAGTGAAATTAATGAAACTTCCAACGTTTTTTCAGCTAGACAACATTTTCAAGTAATATGTTCATCGTTTGCCTACGTATGGACAATCACAGTAATATATATATATATATATATATATATATATAATGTTGATTTTTGGTTATTTCTGTGAAGAAACTTGAACCAGCCTGCAGAACAAAACGTTAGCATTATTATTATTATTATTTTTATTCTCCAAGATTACTTTTTTAAAAATATTTTATTCATTTAATCTGTGTTTGATATTTTTCCCGAAAGTTTCAATTATAAGGTCATATTATTCACTAAATGCAAATATTTTAATGATTGGTTTTGTTGTTGTGGTTAGTGATTTTTCGATGGTAGCGATAACTTACTTGGGTTATTACTCTTAGCTATTCACTGAATAGCTAACTTCATCGATTTTGTCATCCCTCGAACTCCATGGAACATTGTTCAACTGTATACTGAATTATGGAGTTTATAGTTTAGAAGGGTACAATATAATCATCCAGCCATAAAACTAAGCGAAATCTGTCTGCATCGATAATAACTAATTCGCTCCACTAGATGATGAATTATCTAAGTACCTTTATCTCTTAATTTAAAAATAAGTTAAATTATTTCATGATCCATACAAAACAGTAGATTCACAACATTTCAATAATGAATATTAAATGACTCAAAGCCGATTAATCGTCGTAAGATTCATATTTCGAGCACGTGAGTGTGTGCCTCATAGCTGCCTCTCTATTAGTCGATAAAGTCATGTTGTGTGTAGTCTAAATCGATTAACTTGGATGTACTACATTGGATTGACTGAAGAATGATAGTTTTTGTTTTAGGCTACTTCATTCCTTGTAAACCAAACCCGTTTAATATATTTTAGAAGTTTTGAAATAAAATGAACATTTAATAATTGTTCTAGAAATGTGAATGTATTATGATATTTTCATCATAATTAGAGTTTGTTTGTAAAATTGAAGGTTCTATAATTAAGACTACATCAAATGTTACATATCTTGGTGTAACCTCCACTTCTGATCTATTTTGATCTTCGCATGTTTTGCTAATATCAAAGAAAGTTTTTTCGTTTAGTATATTATATAAAGCGATTATATAGTTTTGGTATTACCAAGCACTTATTATTATAATTTGTTAGTTCCTGCATGTTATCGATTATTTTATATTGTTCTCTATAATTTTTCCTGGACATCTGAGAATAGACTATATTGTATTGCGTAGAGTACTGAAAACTAAAAGTAAAATGTGTAATAAGAAATACGGCGTCATTATGAGCACGATTGTAGACAGACATTTAAAATCCTGCACACAACTATCTGGTGCTATTCTAACTGACGTAAACCACCCTCTTTATTCATATCTTTCACCTAGTACATCTTCTGGCAAAAAGCGACGCTGCAGAATTCAAGCACTTAAGAAAAAGTACAAATGCTTCACTTTTCAGTATTTATCTACGTGATGGAAAATTTGTAAGAGCCAAACTAATTAGAGGTTTGTACTCTTAAAATACTGACTGTTATATAATCCAAAGTCCCCTGTTTCTTATATTGCCGTAATCTAAATTTTACACGTAATCAAAATATTGCCTTTATCATATTTTTATAGGCATTATATATATATATATAAACGCATCATTTTTCAGATGTGTACATGAAAAAAGGGTAACTTACAGAGACACTGTATGCTGAAAATTCGTATTGTACCACACGTACTACTGAACAAAGCTTTTATTATTAGTATTATTAAGAGTAGAATTTAGATGTCCTAAATAATAATTGTGATGTCACAGACTCTGGAACCAGGAAATTATAGTTCCTTAAAAATGTTAGGTAGTTTTTGTTACCGAGTACTAACTAGTAAGAGACTTAGGTTCACCATTTCTTGCCCACTTTATCCAACCAACTAGGATAAAAGAATATAGTAAAGTAAAATAGGTTTGCATTTTATATGTATCTATCTTTAAGCTATGACTGTTCATTCGCATTTACAACGATAACAATGAGTGTACTCATTCATGCAGTTATCACTTTTGAAAGGAAAATATTTTCTAACTTATAAAATCTTCCAGAAAATTGGTAAAAAGTCATCAGACAAAATCATGGTAATGGCTCTACAGGACCGTAATACTGTCAACACTTAGGTACTCCAGCATTTACGACTGCATTTAGATGGTAGATTATTATGATAGGTTATTACGACATATATCGATTTATCCTTGATTAGACTCATTTTATTTAACTTGTCTATATGGTATCCAAAGATGATAAAAGTAAAATTTATACTGTAAATTATAAATTAAATCTGTAAAGTGTATCTGTGACTAACTGTAACGTATTCATTATATGTGTTGTATACAGACATATTCATAATTTCTACGCTTATTTAGTAAGCGAGGCATGTTAGGTTGTAATATACATTATAAGCTCCATTTTAGCAGCTTGACGTTATTCGCATCTATCAGATATGTAAACGTTCGCATGGTTAATAAAATGTCAGTACTTTTTGGATAGGTCTAGCTGTAACTTCATAGTTCCACCTTCTCACTTAGCAGTCTGGTTTCAAATTCCTTATTAAAACTAACGAAACCAATATTACTAGGCAGAAAATATTTTGTAAAAATTACTTTTCTGTTAAGCTACTATCAGTAGTGACCAGACGTTAATTTAGAATATTTACATGATATACGTGGTGTGAAATGTATCTTAACCCTAATATTTGATGATTCACATATATGAACATATTGTTTACAATCTGAGTGATTATTTGTGGTTTAAAATTTTGTTCTGGGTCATGTAGTCATTCTGGTCATTGTGAATAAAATACAAAAGTGTTGCTCACAGTAATCTCATGTAGGCTGGTGTTCTTAACTTTAGTAGTCAACTGACAAATGAGGTAAGATATACATGACACATATATTCGCACGTAAAACATCATATGTCAACATTTTAATTCATTTTACATTAAATGGATACTGTCCAAACTAGTTATAAAGTTGGCCTATGAAGGCATTTTGATAAATATCTAGTGTATAATTTTTTTCATCTTACTTTTAGTAAAATTGTATCTGATTAATTCACTAAAGAAGCCTACATTAGATTACCCAGTTGAACTAAAAAGCTACTCTGCTAATAAAGCTAAGACTTTTAGAAATGTAGTGTGCAGTTCACATTCATCTACTGGCGATTAACTTTAAGACAAATTAATATTCACTATATATCAGACACTGACTTTCATCATTTTGTTAAAAGAATTATAAGAAAATTACAACGTCGGATTATTCAAGTATCGTAGATTGTTACTTTGAGGAGAGTCCACTTTTAAGTCACTTGCTTCTTGGTTAATTTTAATGATTATTGTGTGTCAAATAATTATCGGTTATGCTGAAATATGACGATTATTTTTGTGAAATAACTGTATTAGGAAGACTTCAGTGTCAGTTTTCATTAAGACATTATTATGGTTGCGATAGAAGTCAGGTCATTTACGTGATCGCCTGTCAGTTCAGTTTTCACTTTAGTTTATTAAACTGTTATATATACTTTAGCTTTAAGGCTAAGAACTGACATCAGTTTCAGAACTATTTAAAACTAAGATGCAGTGGTATGCGATTTCTAAATGATGAGCATAGTTTACTACATAAAGGATCGAACTTAATATTTACGTTCATCATGCACTTAGTAGTGACTAAATGTAAGAGGTCACTGACTGAGTGAAAGTGAGAAGTGATCATCAAGTTTAAGCAAGTTGAGAATGAGGTAGTTACTCATAAATTACGTTGATTTGAAAATGCAAACCACTGGATACCGACTCAGTAACCTAGTGCATATTCATTTGAACCAGGGCTAGAAGGTTATAGTTTATATACTGTTTGAGGTCATATAAGCACACTGAGTAGAATTTGCAAACTAAGACGAAACCGTTGTCCATTTTTTTCCTGGTTTTCAGAGGTTGCCTAACTAAGTTTAATCTATGATATTAAACCTGAAATTCAACAATCACAGTAGCACATTAAAATAATATACAAATATGCATATTTATGCTTTATTTTTCTGTAATAACTATGATTGCAAGCTGCTTTCAATTATGTTTTGACCGTTAGTAAGAATGATTACCTTTCCTTGTATGAAATAATAAAGTTATAAGCGGTTACTGAATAATTCAAGGCAATTAGTTAAAATCTGTGAATAACAAAGTCAGTGATGCATTGTTATTGATGGAATATATATGCAGGAAATAATTAACTCAAATCAAAATTTGGTTATTATGCTTTATATTTGAAATAATAAACATAAACTGACTGAATCTATTAATAAATAAAAGCACCAAAACTTACACATATGATTTAAATATACTAGTAAACAGAATATAATGCAAATGATTAGTTAAAACAAAATAGTAGTATATACAGTACATTTTCATTTTCTATTACTTATAGATGAAATAAAAACTACTTGCAATTATTGTGTTTTCTTTTCTTCAGTCGACTATAAAGGGCGTATGCATTTCACTCATCAACTTATTGACATATTCACTAACACTTGAGTTTATCTTTCGTCATCTGAAATGTTTTGCTACAAACATTTAAATGTTTATCATTGTATACTATCTAAGCTAACCATCTTGCTTTTAAACTATTGTTGTCATATTCTATGTATGACATTCTATTCATACAGTGATAATAAAAAATAATCCATGACACATTAACCGATTACTTAATTACTCTAACGACACCAAATTGACATACGTTTCCGTATGTACGTAAATATTCTTGATGATTGATAATTTCTAGAAGCTTCTATGGAAACATTATGAAGGCCACAAACTGCCACTACAAACCAAAAGTGAGTACAGGAGAAGATTTAGCGTTTATTTAAAATAGATCAGTCATCCTTTGATTGTATACAAGTGGTTGGTTAGAAATTTGAAAACATTCTCAATTTTTATACTTCGTTTGATTCTAACTTTAAATAAGGATTAGGAGTATAACTATTTACATTGGAACCAGTACTTATAAGTAATGAATTGTCAGGATGACTATAAACAGTCTTGCCATTGATTACAAAGGTAGGAGTAATGATTAAATTAGAATTCTTTAACATGGATATAGCAATAAGTAAAAGTGAACATTAATGATGAGCGAAAAATCAACTACGAAAACAGATATTGAAATCGATTTTTCGTATGGTTGAATTGTCCAGGTATAATGTAATTATTTAATATTTAGTTGTAAATACATTAATTAGACTCGAAAATTTGCCGATGAACTAATGTGACGATTTCCATATTATGTTTAAGCTAATAGACTGTATTTTCACGAAACAATTTTGGAACTTACTCATTCTCTTGTTGGCCTATTATGATCCATTTATGATTAAAACATAGCATATTTCTGACAAACCAACAACTAATTTAATGATGTCGGGATTTGTAGATTTATCACAGATGACACTGACTAATCATTGTGCGATATCACAAACCTATTGAAGTAAGAATTCTATTTTTTTGATTGGTGACCAAGAGTTAGCCACCAGTTCTTAAAGTTCCAGGTTCACTTCTTTGACGAGAGTAAAAGTATGCACTTGTCTGGGGTCCAGTACCACGACGAAACAGTTGTCCAGTGTTTTCTGGTTTTTATTGATACATAGCTTAGGTCAATCTATGATTAATGCAAACGAGTTAAATTTTGATCGCTACATAAACACTTTGTCAAAAAAATAAAATAATATGTTTGTCAACAAAATCTATTCTATGAATTTGTACTGACATTTATTAAAATATTCATACTTCACTAGTCAACATTCAGTTTGTTGTTAACATATTAGTGATTGTAATTCATTAAACGAAAATAGGTTTTTAAACGAAAAAGTTGAAAGAAAATTATTTCACCTGTTACTATTATATTAATAATATTAAGAGAGGAAAACAATTTAGAATGAACTCACTCTAGGTACCAATCTACTATGTAGTCATCAATAAATGTTAGACGTGATCTAATGTAAATGTCATTTAATGTATACACACATGTTTACACGCATGTGTAATAACGTACATAAGGATAGGCCACCGCTGAGATGGGTGAGTGAACATGAATATACAATGAAGTGCATATTGTTATTTGCAAGAAGTGTATATTCCTGTGTAGTCGATTATATTGAAAAAGCAATTAACTTTAATGAATAAAATTTCAGACACCCTTAGACAATTCATGAATTTCTTCTTAAAGTAAGATGGTGAAAAGATAAGTGAGTGAGGACTTCGGAGAAAATATTCATAGCATTTTCTAGATGAAAACCATTCCTACAGCTTATTCCAAACGGTTTATCCAGATGACTTTATTCTCGTTTAATGTTACATTACATTTTGACAAACAATCGAAGAACAAAGTAATTTATACATAACTGTGTAGCAGATGGATTGTTACATCTTACTAATTATGCAAACTAAAAGTCTGAAAGATATCAGGAGACCATTTGAATACCTATTTTTTGAATAGTAAACCACAATATATCTCTTTTCATTAAGGATGAAATGGAATTTTAACATATAGTTTTTACCAGCTAATTCAAAAACACAGATCTCAATACAGTAGTGACATACGACAACTGTATATAGGTACACACAGTTAGTCGAGTACATATCATCCTTCAATCTACTTATGCACATGAAATTTTCAGTTTCTGAAGATTTAGACTCAAATTGTTTTACTACTACTTTGCACTACAACGAAAGATAAGCCCATGTTGCATATGGAAATGTGTAAAATGATCCCTTGTACGGAAGTCAAGTATGTATATGTATGTGAATTAAGTTTAAATGACGAAAATAAACACATCATTAGATTACAACTGAGTATACATTTTTCTAATGCATTTGCTTTATACTCTGTTAAATACTAAATTTCATGTTGAACACTAAAATAAACTACTTACACGATAATACACATACGTAAGGCTTCGAGTAGAAAATATACCAATTCATCACTGTGTAACACGACTAAACAAACCCAGTCTAATTGGTAGTTATATATAATCAGAAAAATTTTAATTAAATGGAAAGAATCCTTTTTCAATTACTAATATTATTATAATCTTCAGTGTAACCTTACTGACTGTGTCTTCGATTACAGTTTTGGTTAGCCAAAATTTTCAGTGACAGAATTAACTAGAAGTTTCTGGTATGAAATTACCATTTAACAATCTCCACAACACCCAGTGGCAATCAGTATCAGCTCACTAGTGACGAACTTCCGGTGGCAATTCCTGGAGTTTAATAAGACTTTACCAGCGGTGTTCAACCATGCCAAGTGTGAGGCAATGACGAGTGATATCGTACGAACACATTGACCGAGTCAAAAATATCAATCGTTGGAGGTCGGCTCAGTAGTCTAGTGTTTAGATGCTCTCCGTGGGGTCTGAAGTTTTAGGGATCGAATTCTTAATAAGCTATGAATGAGTGCTGTTGATGAACCTTACACTATGACGAGACAGCTGGTCACTTCTTTTCGCTTTACAATAGTCGAGTAACTCAGACCAATATGTAACATCAGACTAGGGTGTCACTTAACTTGGTACTTCGTCCAATTATTTCTGGTATTTGTACAAATATGTTAACTATCTAAGGTATACCGATGCAAGCTTACTGACGTGCATTCTCATCAGTTATGTGATATTCATTTCTTGTAGAAGATATTATCATTTGGAAAATTATTCACGGAATAGGTACACAAAATCTAGGAAAGACAAAACATATGCAATTATATTGTAAGTAATATTCACTGAATGAATTTTTACATGTTAAATTTAGTTGGTGAATCCAACTTTGTCATTACCGTGACCTTTCTTTAAGTGACAATTTAAAACATAACTTTGACTTCTACTGTTCACTTTGGCATACCTGGAATATTCTTAGTCAGACACTTCCCTGTCATTATGTCATTATAAAGAAGACAGTTTGTTAGTGTTATAACTTCTAGATATTTATAACATTTTAATTTGATATACAGTTCTGTAGGTAACCATAGATACGACACAATGTTTGTAGTGATTGTCAGCAGTCAATCATTCAAATAATTTATGAATTGCATCATTATTAACAAAGTGTCTACAAATTTTTGACATTTCAAAGTTAAATCTATCAAGTACAAAATACTGATAAGACTTTGTTTCTATCAATTGATTGATATGTTTATTCATTACAATCGCAACTTGAACCGTACATTACAGCACATTTTATTTTATTGTTTCCGTTAATGAAATAAAATTAGACAACCACTGAAAACCAAAAATACTTAGAACAGTTGTTTTATTCGAGTATCTGATTACTCGTCAATATGTATAGACAACATCTTAAGCAACAGAACTCAGGACTTTAAGACTTCATGGTCTGTTCAACCCTCTGGTTATTAAGTCAACATTCAATTTACAAAAGTCTACCGTTCAACATCTAGCTAGCATTAGTTCATCATGCTAACCAGAAATTTGAATGTTTTAAGCAAACTTCTAATTCCAACAATATATTATTTCATTCCGATTTAAAATGTTTCTCTCACATGTGTTTTAGTAATGCAAATAATGATTGTTAGCTGTCAATAGGTTTTTATGACTACAGAACACATAAGTGTCACATGTTCTACTAGTTAAAATTTACTATTAAGTTACTGAATTAAATCATTTTATGTTTTATACACTCACCTGTTCTATTTTAACTTTTAATTATAGTAATGTTCACTATAGTCGTATTGAAGTAAATATGCACAAACTTATTTACTAAACCTAAGAAAAATATTACGAATAAGTAAACTACAAAAAAAACTAAACTATCCAGTATGATTCCATACATTAATTTTTGCATTACATCAAGATCAAATGTGTAGTTCATCGCAGCAACACTAGACACAGAGTTAAATAATGATTACTTTAAACCAAAATGTGCAGCACATTTCTCAATAAACTGAAGCAAATAATTATCTTGGAAATTTACTTATTGTTAGTGCTAGAATAAATAAATATTATCGTATGATTTTGTGAAAAATTTTCGTGTAATTTGTAGATGTATTCAATAAGTTATAGTTGTGTGCGTTGTGACTTCCGGATTTGTTTTGCACTAAGCTGTAAGTGCATACTGCTACACTGATGTAGCTGCCTACTAATATTTAGTTTTAAATAGTTCTTAAAGCAAGATTTATTTTGAACTAATAACTTAGTGAAGTGATCTTTTACTCTGATTCAAAAACCAGCAATAATTCAAGTAAATCATGCGTTGATATATCGTTATTTCTCACAATAATATGTACTAAGCTGGCGATATCATGGTATTGAGGCTTGCTTGAACAATTTTTAAACTATCCACCAATAATAATCATTATAACTAGTCACTAACGTCCCAAACAAACCAGAGCTAACAAGAAATCACTTGGCTAACGCCAAAAATTATATATTAAAGGATTAGGATAAACTTTTAGTATCACAGTGTACAAAATTGTGGTGCTATACATACCAACCATTCTAAACGGACTACATATGGCAAACAAAATCAACACTATACCTAATATTAATTCTTGTCCTAAGCTAGCAGTAAACCTAAATTAAATTTAAAATCGACCTAACCCTATCCACAACCCTAAACTTAGTATAACTGTGACCCTGAACCCATTCATACATAATTTAAAGGCGAATAATGGAAAATCTGCATTTGCATAGTAGATTATAGAATATGGGAGGAATTAAGCTTTTGTCATTTGTACAAACTACAGGTAATAAAGGCCTGTACGACGCTACAATAAGTAAATTAATCACACAAAATTTGTAAACCACCTCTTATAGTGTATTCTTTGCTCGTAAAATATTCATTTATAATTATCATTTTGTGATTAGATTACGACTGGAACAACTGGAAACTAGATAACATCATACAGCCGTTTTGGTATAGTTTTAGCGAAACCAGAAAATCAAATCTATACAATGCATCTCTATTAACATAGGTTCAACAGCTGATATCATTATGTGAAGAACATATGATTTAAATATAACCATTCAATCCAACTGTTGTCTTCATCATAGTATTAATTAACTAAAAAATGCCTTGAGCTAACTTCGTGATCTCTAATTTCTAAACCATAAGGCGGCTAGTTATAAAAGTTCTTACTATAATTTACAGATTCACATAGTCGAAATTTAGATCTGAGATTAAATATATTTATTTTCTTAGTGATTCATAAATTTCATAGTAATTTTAATAAAATGATGTTCACTAATATCTATAATCTCATATTACCTACTGATATTTATTTTTTATTATTCTATCTATTTATCTGAATTCTAATGTGATATGGACTATGTATTCTGAAAGAATAGATATATTACAAGTTAAACTGAAGTTACTATGGTGAAGATTGAATGTTTAATCAAATTTTCTTAATCATACACTTGTTTACAATATTTACAAAGAAATATATTTATCTGCTAAAATGTTAGTTTTGTCTGTAAATTAGGATCCAGCTAAAATTTCTGTCATGATAATCATTTCAGTTATAGATAGTTGTGCATACAACGAATATTCATTGTTGTGGAGTTGTTGCATAGTTGAACATGCAATTCCAACTTGATTACGATTTATCCAGATACTTCGGCTGTTTTTATAATACATTTGTATATATTTAGTAGGATGAGATTCTTGTAAGAATAACTTAATGAATTCTAACATTAGTACTGATGCTTCATTAATGATAGGAATAAACCTACCATTGTCAGTAACTATTATGCAAGTATTTATCATTCATACATTTACTAGGTAAATTGAGTTGATGAATTCAAATCTTAATAAGTACGCATAAACTAGCTTATGTTATCGTTTATGAATAAAATAAAATAGTTCAATCTCATCTAACTCTTCGAAAAAACCGACATTAATATGGAATACTAAGAATTGGAGTTGACTCATAATTGAATAAAATGGAAGTTTCACTATGTAAATCGCATTGACGGTATTCCAAATTGGCAATTAGTTCAGTAGTGTAACGATTTCAAACTCAATAATGCTTATTTTACATGCTAATTTACAGTGTAGTGGTAAAAAATTCATAAGAAAATCAAAAAATCAGGGTACTATTTGTATTACGTTTTCTGCTGATACACTATATGAAAACTCCTTAATTTTATTGTTTGTCACAGATTGATGTCGATTAGACACTATTAAAAACCAGGAAACACTAGACCTGTTTATTCCAAGTATGCGACTCATCAGTAGTGCATACTCTCGATTCTGTCAGGAGAACTAACCAATGACCTTAAAGTCTAGCTGTGAACTATTAATCATCAACATTACGTTTTAGTCTAGAGTGTTCAAATCGTCTGATCTGACTTTTACACCCTATTTTTCAATCTAGATACATTTGTAAAATGATTGTTTTTAATGCTTACGATTACCTACTAAGCCACTTCGTTTATTACTGCTTTAAACCTAATTATTTACAGTGATAGATCATGTGGAATATGTCGATATTCATTCATTACACTTTTATGTAAAATACATTTGTCCAACTTCCAAGAATCAAAGTTTGAGCACCAATTTATCTTACTAAGAAATCAGTTATATACGTTGTTTATGAAATTATTGAAGTTACAGCACGCAAAGAGAAATAAGTTGCGACGAAATGGGTGAAAAATATCTCCTGAAAAATGGATTAATTGAGTAACTTAATAGCAACAAACTGCATATTTGTATACACTTAAACTTGCAACTAACTATAATAATAAAGTAATTCACCTCAAATGAACATTCTCTACTATTGACTGTTCAAATGCAGTTCTTAATATCATCAATAAGGAAACCAAAGAGTATATAAATATTACAGAGTATCATAATATTTAAATTAAATATAGTGTCCGTAGAGCAAATAAAACAATTGGTAATCGACAGATAACAATCAACTTTACACAATGATTAAATTTGGAAAATCAACTGCTAGTCAATAATCTATTGACTGGGTCATCAATCGCATGACATGAAACCTAGTGTTACTGTATTAGATTTATTATAAAAACAAGGGTTGGTTAGTACAAATATTCTATAAAAGAATGCATTTCTTTTCCAGTACTCACTGGTAATGAAAATCTTCACAGACGACAATCACTTCACTGAATATAACCAAAAACAGCTTACCGGAGTATATAGTATCTCGATGGTTTGTAAATCGGAATAAGTATGAACATAAATCTTATTGAAATTCTAACTATAATTCACTTCATATTTACAAAGTTGAAAATGAGAAGTTTTCTTTGCCTTTCAGCCAATTAAACATGAGTTTAGTGCTGAAGTAATCAATTAGTTGATTGTATGACGATAGAAACAACTTAGTAAATCTAAAAATATTTAATCTACAATTCAATAGAAAGCATTTACATCATTTTGTATCTTTCAGTGTTTTTTTGTATAGGATCTGTAATTATTAACATTCACTTAGGACGATATTAATTGTACATTATCCTTAAAGACAAAACTGATATCGATTTAAAATACTGAATGAATGTAGATGTACATTTGTAATATTCATACATATGTAAGTGACTTATGTTCTATACAGTGAATGAAGCTAAATGTTAGCTATTTTAAATAGAACCGCTAAAGCCAACAAATGGTATTTTGGATGCATTTGTTAATATAAACTGTTATTGACGTGTTTTCTGTCATCTCGCTAACGTAAAAGTTCATAGTTTCACGAAAAGTAGAAACAGAAGATAATATATTTATTTCACCTCTTGGGAGAAATAAATGAACACTAAGCTTTTTGTAGCCTGTATAAATAACATGATTTTTTTTATCTATCTAACTGTGTTATTGGTTTTGGCTTTAGCCCTAAGCCTTCGATAGGGCTCAAATAAATATACTGAGTTACGGCTTAAGCTGAACAAAAGTGATTAAAATTGACAAAATTTCCTTTTGTCAACATTGATGATCAAATCATATCCATCAAATTTGAACTACGTCAACTTAGGTAAGTGACATGATATTCTGCGCAATTTGCAACTGTAATTGTAACTTACACTCCTTATTGTTAATATTTTAGGGTGTATCACTTGTCGAAAATGTGAAGCAGTTGATGATCATTAATGATAATTAATCTATGCAGCACTACATTCGATAGTGACTGAAGTCAAAAGTATTAACGCCTTCCGAATTACTGCCTAGACTATAAATTAAGTTAGATAAAATCCAAAGAGACTAAGTTCTTGTTATATCGGGGGAAAGAATCGAAAACTTAATCTGTGGAGTTTATTACTTGTGACGTTAGGGTCCCAACTGCTAAATTGCATCTGTTCAACATTTAGTAACTCTGATATTTGTATTTCTTAATTTGTAAGCTTTTTGTAGACTTAATTACTGTTGGTGAATGTTTTACTTCAACATATATTGTAAACATATTATGTATTTACTGTCTCGAACTCTATACACAACTCCCCCCCAATTCAGCCTTTATTGTATTTTGTCGTTTATGTTACAGTTTGTTCCAGCATATGATATTTTAATACCATTGGTTTACTCAATAAACCACTTGATCTTAACTCACATTCATCGATGTTTGCTCTCTCTCTCTATCCACCTCTGTGGGAGGCTTGTATGGTTCAGGCATCGTGCCAACCAGCCACCGTTTTAACTGAGTCATAAGTCCCGACGGCTGGTCCTCCTTGGATATTATGAAACCAATCTCAGTTCCTAAATAATGCAAATAAATATCACGTAGCTGGACAGTTTCATACTGAGATAAAGAAGAACTACAACTATCAGAATATTTTGACTGATATTTTGAAGCTGCCATCAATACACTCATCCGTTTATCACATTGTCGTATCAAAATGTTCCATGCATCCACCTAAAGCAACTTAATGCCGAAACTATAAAAGTTAGTTAAATTCTCAGTATTTTTAACTAAATATGAATATATAGAAACACTACTGTGTATATTTAATGTTAGTTCTATATATATATATATATATGTTATATATATATATCAATGGTGGTCTAGTTTGAGGTACATGTTCACATATAAATATATAAATATACAATAAATGACTTTTACATAAGACCATATTCAATATTTATGAATGATTGAATTATGAACTAGTATCTCGTGTGAATTCAATTTTCTTAACTAATAGTATATTGATACAATGAAAATATTGTGAAATAATTTTCTTTTAAATTAATTGTTTATTAAAATAATTTCATTTCACATAATGTAATTCATAAATTGTTATGAAACAAACTATAAACAAGTTAAAAATAACAATGATTATAAATGTATTGAATATTGGTTTGTTTATATGAGTTTGTTTTCTTAAACAAAGTTTTAGTCGAGTGACATTAAATGTATTCATAATTTATTATGTTATACAAAGAAGAAATATATATTATATCTCAGTTTTTTTCATACTGTGGAAACAGGGATCTATTCATTAGTTGGTCACTGTCTATTGACCAATTGAATGTTCTACAAGTCTTTATAAGTGCTTATCGAATTTCAGTAATCAATTTGCCTTGTGGAAACTAGTATAAGTTACTAGGCATTACTAGCACTATGCAGATAATAAAGGTGGTTTAGACTAGTCGACATGAAATTATGGACATAGGATTTGTGCTATCTGACGTCAATTCCCTATAAAGTTAGGCTCCAGAAAAGGAGTTTATCATAATGTCGACTGTATTTAGCACTTGTAATTTGCAACCGATATCAATCAACTTAATACATAGTGGACCTAAGTTAATTTTTATCTTGATCAGTGCAATATTTTTCGTTAGACAACTAATTTATTTTGGTTTTCTTTGACACATTACACCAGTTTAATGAAACCAAGTAAATAACACTTGATATCGTGGCCACATAATGTTAATAATATAATCTTGAGATTGTCTTTGTTTATTCTAATCTGTTAACTTATCAAAAATCTTATTTAATGAAAGTCAAACAAAACATTATGATTTTAATTCAGTATCAACAAATCCTAAATATAAAATAAACTGAATGTTGGCATCTTTATATTCAATAGTTTTCTAAGATTTATAAACATATTCAATGTATACTAATTAGATAATTGCATTCAATTTACTTTTATACAAATAACTGCAAACTCAATGTTTAAAAGATTAACAAGCAATCAATTCCTACTTGACGTGAATATTGTAAACATCTGAAGTGAATTTATGATAACAAATTCACAATATTCATCTAGTCTTCAATATTTGTAATATTCTCTACAATACTGGTTACTGATAATACTGAAGTTTTCCCTATGCAATTAATTGTTTCTCTATTTCTTTGTTTAGCAGTTGAAAATGAACAAAGATTTCGGTTACAATGGATCTGTCACAATTTTAACATGAACATATTTACATTTGCACATTTCATTCACTTAATTATGATAAACCATTAAGAGTTCACTTTTTTTTTTATTTAAAAATATGTCTACTTTAAGTAGTACAAAAGTGTTAGTAAAATTTGTTAACATAGCACCTCAACTTTATCCTCCAAAATAAAGAATTTTACTGAAGTGGATCTGAATGAAAATGTCAATAAGATCTTTAAATCTACACTACTGTGTGTGATTTTTTGTCACCGTGTACACAAATACCCTTAAAAATGTTTTAAATTTATACAATTTCCCATAGCTATCATTTCTAGCTGGAGTCTACATGGGAAGATTCATGAGTGAATTTACAATATTAGCATTATACAAGGTCCTATAAAGGTATTTCAGATTATTTGAAATATTTATACATTTTCTAAATAACTATCAATTTGGATAATCAATAGTTATATGTTGTTACCTCCGTACATCATGCATTCATGGTTTGTGTTTAAAAGTCAAAATGAAATCCATCTGATTTGTAACACGAAAATTTATATCACACATTAACGTAAGTTTAAGCATTAGTAATAGTAATTTTGCTAAATGCCACCATTTAAAATGGCAGTAAAAAGAATTAATAAATAACAAGTTATTAATGACGACGTACATTACAAAATATAGAATAGTGCACAAGACATAATAAGCTTAACTAGAATAACTACAAAAAAATTTTCTCTTACGTAGTCTGCCCTACGTTACACAATACATTTATTACCATTTAATTTATTTCTTTGTAGATAATTCTAATAGTATATTGTTCATCTTTCTGGATATCAGCACACTAGTAACAGTCTTTTCAATAACTTTTGAATACATATAAATATACATAAATATAGTAAGTTAAAATTACAATTTTGTCTTATTGGTTTGATAAAATTTTACTTTATTGTTAACTTAATGGCGCAGAACACTAATTTCAAGAAAAATTCCACTTTATTTAAAATCGTAAGACTAACTGATTTTCTTCACACTGTTGTATTGGCATGACGTCTTATTATCGACATAAAAGTGATTATTAAAGTGTTATACATATTACTAACAATATCTGTTTTAAATAACAGTTAGATAATAAGTTTTGCACAACACTGTGATTATTATCATATAATATGTGTTTTAAATTTACTTTGTTATCAAAGTTTCGAACTCTCCTGGCGGCTAGCTTGGAATCATGGGCTACCACTTTTACGAAATAACTCAAAATGTTACTTTTTATTTTAACTGCTTTGTCATGTACTGAAATCGCATTGTGTACTCACGCGCCTTCATAAAATGTTCAAAACCTCTGGTGAGTAATTCAGTTAGATCTAGACGAAGACATTATGGTGGCTGGTAACATGCGTTAAAAAGGGCCAGTATTCATCAAACGTCTACTCCTGAAATTTTCAGTTTCAATTATAGATTTCTTATTGGAAAATTGAACTACCTACAATTTCTCCTTAGTCTTGACTAGTCTTTATATATACCGTAACTGTGGTGTATTCACAATTCAAGAATCTTGGCTACATTACCCATTTTTGGTCAGAATCGTTCTGTCATCAAGTAAAAGTGTATTGGTGGTGTTGCTACTTTCGTGAACACGAACTGGTGTAAATCCAATCGTATGTGTGCATGGGAAAAGAGTAACTTGTTGAGACATTGTATGCTGAAAATTCATATTATACTAAACATAATATTCAATAAAGCTATTATTATTATTAAAAGATTTTACGTTTAAAGAATACATTAAAACAGTAGATCCTTCTGTACTAACTATAAAAAATAGAAAAGAGCATTGATGAAAATCATTACTGACGGATTATTGTTAGATAGCAACTAATATCAACTGCTAACTGGCTTACTGGTTTATTGTTCTCGAATGCAATTAGATCAGTAGAGTCAAAGAGCATTATGTTGCCAGGTCAGTTTATTAGATCTAGGTAATAAAATAAGTAGTTTTTACTAGGTCCTGCATAAAGTTCTGTCAGTTGTCACCTGATTACAATTAAAATTTAATCGTATTGTTGTGAAGGTGGGGTGAGTGTGAAAAGACTAGTTGTGATTGGCATAATGTTTGATGATAAAAGACAATAAGATAAACATCTACGAGCCGCGAGCTATTTACATGAACAAAAAATACTTGGAAAATGCATTACTGGGTAATGAAAACATAAGACAGAACGACCCATTCAAATTGTTTCGGTGAGAACTTACGATCTACGGAATACAAGTGTCATATTAACTTACAAGTTGATGAATGAACTTTAACTTTTCAAGACATGAAAGCATAAAATATATATGTGAATCAATATTATACTTGATGTTTCAGAAAATGAATGTAACTGATTCGACAGTATCTCATTCTTTAAAAGACAAAATCTTTAGACGATACTAAATTATTTCGTGTTTTAACTAAATTAAAAGGAAAAATAATATTTCCATTTATATAAATTTATTATATTATTCATTTGGTTTTAGTTCATATGTTCAATTTTCAATAGATCAATCATTTTGTTTAATAGATTTTGGGTATACTTGATGAAAAAGACCAGTTGAAATTTTCAGCATAAAAGATGTTAACGTATTGGTGAAATGAAAATTAATGAAATAGTAATTATCATGCATTAAACTGACCTCATTTCATTTTGTAGTAATAGTGTGATATATCAAGTATGGGAAAGAGGTTATGAAACAATCTACTAGTCAACAAGAAGGATGTTTGAATTAAGAAATGTTTTAGATGCGGGATAATTGTCCACTTGATAAATGTTTGGAATAGCATAGTAAAATTTTTTTAACAATGGATGATTATGCATAATAGGAAAAGGAAAAATGTAATGGTAATAGCAGACTATTCATCACTGAGACTATGGAGGAGTTGATACAACCGAAACAGGATCTAGGCTGCTGATGTTATGCGCAGAAATTTGGCTTGAATTATGAGATTGCCGAAGTCATTCATAGTATATACCTTTCTTATTTTTAATCGCTTTTAGATATTTTCTTAAATTAATGAATGACTTCATAAGAAGACCCCAGTTGGTCAATAAAATCTGATTTCATATGTTATTTTCGCTTCAAACTATGAATTGAATTATGTAGCTTTTTAGTCAGCCATGCGGGATTCCGACAGAAATCGTCTAAGCAAAATGTTATTTTGTAGGTGTGAGTTGTTTGGTCCATACCTACAAAACGGATGTTAGCCTAATAAAATATTGCTCATAGAATTTCAGAAGTTATTTTCATAAGAACCCCGGTGCATTGTCCCACTTAAATTGATCATTCTAAGTTGGCTTTCTGTATGTTGACCTTTCCATGGAACGATCAAATTTCCTTTTCGATGGGAATTTCAAAAATAAAGTGCTAAATTAAGTTGTGAATCTTGAGAACATTTAACTGATAGATAGCAACAACTAAACTTCTGTAAGTTATGACGAAATTTTTAATCAAAAATAATGTATATGTTGTGTATGTAGAGACTTGTTGATTATTATTAAAGTTTAATTGTTTCTGAAAAAATAGAAAAACAGTCTAATTGGAGAGGTAGCAGGGACTCTACTATTACGCTGTCTGTTTATTGTCCAAAGAATTTACTGAAAAATCTAATGTATACATTCAATAGTGAAGTGAAAAAGAAATTATTTTAGATGTTTCAAAACGTCAACTTACAGGTTATCGTCTTCAATAGACGCCAGCTTTAATCAGTATGAGAAACATACGAGAGAGGCAACATTCAATTAAAATCAGTCTAGGAATAAAAGATTATTTTAGTTATCGATTATAAAATTTAATCAATGAATTTTCGGGAAACTGAATCAGTAAATAATAACCCATAAACTTTTGAACTACTAACTAGTAGTGTAAATGAAAAAGACAAATTTCAAATATGATACTCTAATACACGATATAATTTATTTTGTTTCAAGTACTTAAAATAGGTTAAACTGTGTGTAATTATGTCAAGTTACATGTTTTTTAAGAAAAAAAGTGATCTACACCTTTTAATGAACATTTTGAACTGATACATTTACTAGAAGAATTCGAAGGTTTAAATGGTTACTCACTATTCATTCGGATTTTAATGTAGATATGTTAATAATTATGAATCTCTTACAGTTAAGTCTTAATTAACCTGAATTCAGCTTAATGTTTCTACTTCGCTATAACATTGACATTCATGAGATAAATAATATTAAGACGACTGTATCAGACTGACGTCATCACTAGTACACTATGCATATTTACAGTGGGAAAAGATGTTTATCTAGTTCTATTGATGGGGATGAAATACTCGTTCTAACAGTGAAATTAAAAAGACTTTCGATTTGTTTTTGTTTTCCATACATGATTTATTTCTATTTTACTCCATATTATTTTAAACAAAATTGTTTTTTGTGACGTAAATACTATTCGCAGAATTCTATCTGGTTAAATGCAATTGCAGACAATAAAAGTATGTTGTAAAATCACGAGGTAAGAAACAGATAAGGTTACAGTGTAACATAGTTTCATTGGCCTTTAAATAAATGAAGTACACTAGTTAAAGTTACGCTTGATACTTATTGCTATCTAAAGACCGTTAGAAACATGTTGAAAGTTTTAAGGTAACACAAGTTGTAGGGATAGGCAAACCTAAGTTACAATAACATATTTTGTAATCGTCTAAAATTACTTTAATTGAAGTTAATACGCAAAACTTTAATGACCTATTTTATTAATAGTCTCTCGTTTACCTCTAAAACAGGACAGCTATATACGATGAAATGTATTAACCGAGAATCTTAGTTCAAAATATTTCAGTTGGCTTGTTCCTACAACTTATGTATTACATTATAAACTCTTTAGTATATATCTAGAGGACTTAAGACAACACGGAGTATCGGGTGTAATTGCAACTAATGTACTTGTTTATATAAAGGTCAACAAAACTATAAGTTACACTGTAACCTTATCTGTTTCTTATCTTGTGATTTTAGAATATACTTTTATTGTCCGTAATTGCTTTTAACCAGATGGAATTCTGTGGATATTGTTCACGTCAAAAAAAAATAATTTTCACAGCTCTCCTTACACATGAAGTGTAATAATCTAGTGATTTTGTTATTAATTATTTGGCGATTTCTCCATCATACCAAAATACGGCCTTCTAAGGCAATACTTTTATTCAAGTTACTGATGATGAAACATTGATGATATTTTTGTAATACCTGTTAAAGTAGCCGAAGTATTACTATAAAGAACTAAAAGTTAGATTGAGAAATTAATAATAGTTTGGCCGAGGTGATGTTACTATATTTTTAAGTACACAAAGGCCATACATAAGATTGGCTTTTAGTATACTGCATTCTTTTTAACTACTGGTTTTAATACTACTCTAAAAAAGCGAAAATCAACCATTTGCTTATATTCAGAAAACCTTGAGTGATTGAATGTTGGAAATATTTGTAGATAAGCATCTGATTAGACAAACTGTTTTGTTTAAACCTATAGTGGAAATTAATGTCATTTCTGGTCATTTATTTCTAATTGTTTACGAAAGAGAATCAGTTTGAATTAGATGATAATTTTATGTAACTTCAGATTTTATGAATGCTACTGCCTCGCTAGTTATGGATGCACTGTAAATAATACCCACTGGTGAATTTAATTTTACCTATTAACTAAATAGACTGTAATACTACTATCATTAATGGTATTGAATAGTCGTCGTGATATATCTTAAAAATACTGCAGTTGATAATTAGTGCTTTGTGGAAATGACTTGATCGTTAGTTATGAAAGCATATTTAAGCAATCTAACCTTAAATAGATTCTAATGGCATATCACTGCAAGGGCCCCAATTGTTCCCCCTCACCATAACGACGTTTACTTATTGTGCATTGCTCTGTCGCATGCATGTATATAATAATATTTAACTATTTTCCTTGGAACATTTTTTTCCTGTATTCCTGGTCGCTCAAACTTGGATTGCTGGTTAGACTTAGTTGGTCCCAAATATAGCTTTATGCAATCTAGTCTGAAAATTCAATTTACATTCTACTGATCATTAATATATGTACGTAAAGTTAAAGTGACATTGACAGGATCACATCCAATAGGAATAATTAATTGCTGGGACATAACGTAACTACGAAGTAACCTCTCCAGTTCTCTTGAAGATGCATCAAAGTAGCTTTAGTAAATATACTCACTTATTCCAGTATCCACACGCACTTCTCTACAATACTTAAATAACTCCTTCGAAATGCTTTTTAAATATATCTTACCAATGTATACTTCAAACTGATCTATATTGGTAATATTTATTGCTAGTTTATCCTATAATTGTGAGAATGGGAATGTAGTCATGTGGTTCTCTTTATTTTATAAATTTATACACTACTAAGCAGTACCTATTAATTTCCCAGTTGAAGCTATCTGTAGTAATTTCCTTAGAGACGATTTGTATAGTTAAAGACTTAAAATTTAGTGAAAATCTATACTAAAAATGTACGCGTCACACAATTTAAAACATGATAATGCGACTAAAATAGAGAGAAGAAATTACCATGACTACATGGCGAAAATTTAACAAAGGAATATAAACTTCATTATTAGACATATTATAAGGAAGAATACTACCGAGAAAGACTTATATGGTTGAAAAAGATCATTTTATTATAATGAAGCGTAAAACAGAAAACCCAAGACAAAGTTCTCTTTGGCTTCTGTTCCGAGTTATATCTGATAGTCGCATGCTTCTTAGTTGTATCATATCCAGGATCCTAAATTGGGCATCATGATGGACCGATAGATTCCAGTTCTATCCAGCATTTTTTCGTCCAACAGCTTCATGTTATAATTTGGCCGACTTTACAGTTTTTTCATTTGATCTTAGAGTCAGCAAGTAATGAATGATATAGAGGCAGCTAAAATGAATTCAATAGAAAATAATCAAACTGAGGAATCCGATGTTTTATAATGGCGAAACTGATAGTATTATCAACTTTTGCCCCCAATACACACCTAATGAAAATAGATTTGCATGATTTTACTCCACTATATATTATTTTCACCAAACGTTTTATCATTCAACTGAATTTAATATGTTCAGCTCACCATTATTGTAGTGATTTTTTCCGAGGTGTACTCGAACTATTCACTCTTATTGAGGAACATTCCTTTATCCAGTAGTTTATAGGCTTAAATTTAAAAGAAGAGTGGCTAGATACATCAAGTTTTTGTAGGAAGTTTCAGATAATAACAAACAGTTGCATTTCATTTAGAACGATACTATGACTTCCTGTTAAGGTACTTAGGTAAAAACTTTTAGATCGGAGTGATATACGTAAAAAACCCTTCCCTTACGACAATTAGCCATTCATTTTGTCACGGTATAGAAATCTGTACCTAATTTAAAAGTAACAATTATGGTATTGATATCATTTTTGAAAACCGTTAAAAATTGCAAGTCACTACCTAACTATTTTTCCCGAACTTGAAACTCAAGATCCTTTGATCTTATGGTTAAAAACTACCTAAGCACTATTGGATTAACTGATATTATTTGGTGGTTGAAATTACATGTATCATTAATGTAGATCATACCAGTGACTGGGCAACTAAATAGTAATTAGAAGGTGATTTGAAGGGGCTTAGTCTAGAAGAAACCCTTGACCTAGGTCTAGTTCTACTTCGGACTCATTAGCATGGCATAGCTACAGTCTTTATGGGAACTTGTGCTCCACCGAGGATTCTGTCGCTGATCAAGTCACTGAGACTAGTATCCACATTACAGCTCGATCGATAGAATTCGACAACACCGTAAAGGATTGGATGAATATCATAATGATTACTGTATAGTTATCAAGCCGTGTACAGATAATAAATCCATTATTATATACGAACATATACACCAAAAATAATTAGATAGATTATTATGGACAAAGCCGATGGAAGCAGGTGGAATAAAGTGTAGGTCACTCAATGTGCTTGCTTTTCATATTCATATTCAGAAATTTGGTTTTCACCAAACGAAGCCTTGGGCACTTGGTATTAGTATTATACTTAGACATATCTAAAGCCTTTGATATGGTTAACCACAAGCTTCTTGTAGGCAAACTCTCCTCTTATGGGATTAGGAATCCATTACTTGCATGGTTAAACTCTTTCCTCAGTAATAGACATCAAATAGTTAAAATTAATTCCACTCTTTCGAAGCCCGAACCGGTTACAAGTGGTGTTATACAAGGAAGTGTCTTAGGCCCATTGCTCTTTATAGCTTACATAAATGATATATGCAAATGCTTTAGCATGGGAAGACCCTTTTTATACGCAGATGATCTCAAAATAGTGTACTCATTCCCCCCTCACGAATTTGCACACACATTCAGTGGAGTCACTGCCGAGCTCAACAAGGTCGCAGTATGGTGCTCAAAATGGAAGTTGGATCTTAATGCTTCTAAGTGTGGTTGGATATGTTTTGGGGATAAGCGCCTCAATTTTGATCTCTCCATAAACGGCAGTAAGTTATCTAGGCTTCAGTCAGTAGTTGACTTAGGACTAAGGTACTCTTATAACCTGACTTTTACAGAACAGGTCAAAATGCAGACATCTAAGTCACATCGACTACTAGGTTGTATACTACGTAACTTTTATAGCAACGATTCTCGTATTCTGCTATATAAAGTTTGTGTCAGACCTTTGCTAGAATACTGCACCTTTATTCTCAGTAATGTTTCCATTAGGGATAAACTCAGACTGGAGTCTGTGCAACGTCGCTTTACTCTTCGTATTCTTGAGGCTGATCGTACTCTAGACTATAAAACTAGATGCACTAAGTTAGGACTAGATACCTTATGGAGGCGACGGCTAAAATTAAACCTAATCTTCTTTTATAAAATATTAAACAAATTAGCGTTTTCATCGCCTAATACAATCCAGCTCGAGGAACCCTCTTGCTATAACTTACGCAATTCAGCCTCGAAAATAAAAATATCGCAATCTAAATCTGCTCTTTATATGAATTATTTTACAAATAAATTCTCGAGAATCTGGAACCATTTGCCTCAAGTCATTCGGGAAACAGATTCACTTCCTTTATTTGTACGGCATGTTAGTAACTTCATCTCTTCTGAAATCTCGTTAAAAATGTTCACACCAACTATTGTTTCTTACTCCACTAGCGAAATAATAGGGACTCTGAACGTGTGAGCACCACTCACCTGTCTTCGTCATATGATAGTATTCTTCCATTTTAATCAGCCTATAAGCATAAGTGGCATGTCGGAAGTATAATTACTAATCCTGCCCATTAGTTTTGTTAACCCCGGAATACCAGTGCTGTTGTTTTGTGTTCTTCCTTCTTTTGTCTTTCCTCTAGTTGCAGAAAATTATGTGCAAGATAAATATGGAACTTACTGGCACAAAACTATTGCCTTCTCCTCAACACCCAAGTTTCAAGTACCCTTGCTCCTATCTCTCGTCTGAACATGCACAGTGATCCAATCTGCTAACCCTCAGCCGTTTTTTGGAACTGTAACGCATTGGTCAAGGAGCGCGCGGGACTTTGTCATATATGCACCATGCTACAATACATATAAATGGTGTCCTAATACTGTGAAATTTGTTGCAATTGGTTTGTTTCTCAATGCATATCTTTATACCTAGAAAATTCCTGACACTAAAACTTCGTCGAAATACTTGTATGTATGTAAACTTATATCATTCAGATCATGCCTGTAAACTGGCATGCTCTCATGTACAAATTGTACTTGAGAATAATATTA
Source organism: Schistosoma mekongi (assembly GCA_034768735.1). Classification (NCBI taxonomy): domain Eukaryota; kingdom Metazoa; phylum Platyhelminthes; class Trematoda; order Strigeidida; family Schistosomatidae; genus Schistosoma; species Schistosoma mekongi. Next base: position 57,817,423 of record CM068306.1, on the reverse strand, counting down.
TTATTATTATTATTATTATTATTATTATTATTATTATTATTATTATTATTATTATTATTATTATTATTATTATTATTATTATTATTATTATTATTATTATTATTATTATTATTATTATTATTATTATTATTATTATTATTATTATTATTATTATTATTATTATTATTATTATTATTATTATTATTATTATTATTATTATTATTATTATTATTATTATTATTATTATTATTATTATTATTATTATTATTATTATTATTATTATTATTATTATTATTATTATTATTATTATTATTATTATTATTATTATTATTATTATTATTATTATTATTATTATTATTATTATTATTATTATTATTATTATTATTATTATTATTATTATTATTATTATTATTATTATTATTATTATTATTATTATTATTATTATTATTATTATTATTATTATTATTATTATTATTATTATTATTATTATTATTATTATTATTATTATTATTATTATTATTATTATTATTATTATTATTATTATTATTATTATTATTATTATTATTATTATTATTATTATTATTATTATTATTATTATTATTATTATTATTATTATTATTATTATTATTATTATTATTATTATTATTATTATTATTATTATTATTATTATTATTATTATTATTATTATTATTATTATTATTATTATTATTATTATTATTATTATTATTATTATTATTATTATTATTATTATTATTATTATTATTATTATTATTATTATTATTATTATTATTATTATTATTATTATTATTATTATTATTATTATTATTATTATTATTATTATTATTATTATTATTATTATTATTATTATTATTATTATTATTATTATTATTATTATTATTATTATTATTATTATTATTATTATTATTATTATTATTATTATTAAACCATCATTATATTAATATTACTTTTAATTTATTCATTATTGATACCCTACCCTCAACAGTGTGTGACAAACCATAATCAATTAATTATTATGTTTTAGACTATCTTCATTCAATGAATTCATTCATATGGATATATATGTGTACACGTCTACTTATGTGTATATGGCTTCAATCATCTTTCAAAGGGAAATCTCTTTAGAATGACTTAAAAAAAAACAAATAACCATTATAGATGATAAAAGACGCCATTATTGTGTTTATACGTATTTTGTCTAATTAATACATTCATTTAAATATAGTATCATTTAGTTGTTTTGTTACATTTCCCTTATATATTCAAAGATATTTACCTTTCAATATGTACAACTTTTATTTATTTTTCTCAATTAAATGTGGGTAATTTTCATAATTTTAAATAAACAATTAAATAACAAAATAACATAGGTGATGATGAATAAGAGGAAAATGTTTTGTTTTTCTTCACCTGATATCTAAATATAAACTAATTAACAATAATGAAATTATCAAGCAAAATTAATTTCAATAAGGTTGTTTTGTCGAGATCGGTTTCTAAGCTAAGTTGATTGTATTCATCATAGATTAATGTTGGTAGGGAATCATTGAAAACCGGGGAGAACTGGACACCTATTTCCTCCTTGTATAGGACTCTTCAGCAGTGAGCACCCTCGATTTCACTAGGGCAACTGAACACAACGACTTCGGGTTGACAAATGCTAAACCCACGGGGGGTGGCGTCTATAAATAGAATTCTATTCTATTATTGATACCCTACCATCAACAGTGTGTGACAAACCTAATCAACTAAATTTAATTCTAATCTCAATAAAAATACCTCCATTCGATTACACTAACCAACACTCCAGTGATGTTCAGTGAACTTCAGGATTTTCCTGAAATTCTACTAAAAAGTCGTGACTGATGGAGTTCAGATTTGTCTTGGATGAGATAGTTAATACCGATGACGATGGATGTTTGTCGCTCTACGTCACAAATTGGTGGAAGTGGGAATTCTGATACTGGTTGATAGCCCACTAGTGCAGAGGGTTAGGTGTTTGGTAGCCTGAATCCTCCCCGGGGGGGCGGAGTCTAGGGTGTGAACTGTTGCTGAGTTCTATAATAAGACAGAACAGTTGTTCAATATTCCCTGCTTTCCAGTAGTACCCTACTAACACCAATCTGTGGCGAATCTAACCAATCAAAAATAATTTTGGCATGGATTTTTACATACTAATTTATTTTATAATGATTCACGATAAAGTTTAAGTAGGCTATGAAGATTGAAAATTATTATAAGGCAACTAAGGACTTGTGTTGTATACCAGGATCGGTACTCATTAGGGACGCTTATTTGTAACCTTTAGATGATTGATACTCCCGTGTCACACCAGCGACAATATAACTGAGCCTTTGTAGACTAATGCACATTATGTAATAAAAAGTCATATGTATTTTATGCTTCAGACGATTTTTTATTTTACCGATAATCAAGTAATGTGTACTACGCTTGGCACTTTTTATCATTTATATTCAGAAGCACAACATCTTACTAAGTTATCTGTAATATTTTGTTACTTAAGTAGTCCGTAGTGCTGGTCTGTTTCTATCTGGATGCGACGTTGCTAACATTATAAATGACTCACCTTTGTGTAAACGTTATTTTAACATAAGGTTACTGGAGTCAGTATAAGTGTCTTAGTCTTTCAAGAGGCCACTTGGTACTGACACAACTCAATGAAAGCCTCTCTGACCGGGAAGGAGAACTACAGAATACATTAGGTTCAATACGATTGCAGACACGCCCTGCTCATGAGCACCATTTGATGAGAAACCCAGATCGGAAGCATCATGAAAGTAGTTTCCAGTCACTTGGCAATTAGACATTATCACAAACAGTGTAATCTGAAATTTTCATGCAACCGATCTGCTAATAACTTTTAATCGGTCTAATGCAGCGGATATTATTGCTTCATAAGGTAACAAAGTTTTGAAAAAGTTTATTAACATCATCGATGACCCGAAAAAATCATTGCCATATACATTAAAACATTCAGGTCAATGAAACAAAATACGAGTACTAAATAATTCAAAACAAAATGAAAAATCTAGATTTAAATTTTTTTATTCATACTCAGCTGCCCACTGTAAGTTTTGGTCTGCATGATATCCCTAACTACTTATCACATTTTACAAAACTGACAGTATCAAACTAGTTTTAATGCAGCGAACTTAATCATCATTTGATTGTGTACTCACTGAAATGTATCATATTAAGTAATCAAATCAAATACACAGAAGCTAGTATCATACTGCAAACAAACACTGTATTTTCTAAATTGTTTGGTGATATTACAGAAAAAACAGATCCCAAAGAATACAAATTAATAATATTTTATTAGTTATAAAAGCTTGTTCTCTTCACACTGAGTTACTAATTGTGTTATCGAGATCGTTCAGTTTAGAGCAAACCACGAATCGAGCTGAATTAGGCAACCATTGAGAACTTGATAAAACTAGACATCTGTTTCATCCTAATAAGAGATTTTACAGGAGTGTACAAATGGTATATAAACCAGGGGTCAAGCCCAGAAGTATAAAGCTTTGTGGCGGATTCTTGACACGGAAACCACTAAGCTGGCTTCTGAAAATCTATATTTCTAATTTTGGTCAATTCGCCCTTATCTATTGGTATACATCAGTAGTTGCTACATGAACAATACGATCATAAACAATATGAGTTCACTAGTAACTGATTTTAGTAGATAATTCTTAAGCTCTAGAAAATTGTTGCCAGTGTAGTTCAGTAGTGATGGGAGTGTAACAATTATCCAGTAATTGTAATACTGGTGTGGGGTGCGCATTTCTGGGAAATCTCATACTAAAACGAAACAAAAGTCTAGAACTCCCTACTCTTCAATGGTTGTTTAACCATGGTTAATTCGTGACACCACATTCACTTTGAATTATGAATATGTTGACATGAATATAATGACCTGCTCATTATATATATATATATATATATATATATATATATATATATATATATATATATATATATATATATATATATATATATATATATATATATATATATATATATATATATATATATATATATATATATATATATATATATATATATATATATATATATATATATATATATATATATATATATATATATATATATATATATATATATATATATATATATATATATATATATATATATATATATATATATATATATATATATATATATATATATATATATATATATATATATATATATATATATATATATATATATATATATATATATATATATATATATATATATATATATATATATATATATATATATATATATATATATATATATATATATATATATATATATATATATATATATATATATATATATATATATATATATATATATATATATATATATATATATATATATATATATATATATATATATATATATATATATATATATATATATATATATATATATATATATATATATATATATATATATATATATATATATATATATATATATATATATATATATATATATATATATATATATATATATATATATATATATATATATATATATATATATATATATATATATATATATATATATATATATATATATATATATATATATATATATATATATATATATATATATATATATATATATATATATATATATATATATATATATATATATATATATATATATATATATATATATATATATATATATATATATATATATATATATATATATATATATATATATATATATATATATATATATATATATATATATATATATATATATATATATATATATATATATATATATATATATATATATATATATATATATATATATATATATATATATATATATATATATATATATATATATATATATATATATATATATATATATATATATATATATATATATATATATATATATATATATATATCACTTTTTGAGTTCCATTTCTAACTCAGTAAGGTGTGTAACAATTTTGTCAACTTGTGGGTAATACTAAATTCAATGCTTGCTTAAGTAACTCGTTGTTAAATTTTAGATTATTTTGGTTAGAATAATAAGTTCATCGGAAGTCCGTTGAAAAGACCTTCAGTAAATATTCTTTCACTTCTAAATTAAATTAAATATCTAAAGCCTTTTTAATGCAGACTTCGACAAAGTTTACTAATGCTCAATCAAAATAAAAGTACATTAGGTTTTTTTTCTAGAAAAACATCTTAATGACATGGTGATAATATATCTGGTTTTGTTATATTTCTAACATAACTTGCCTTGATCAAAAAAATCAAATGAACATTATGTGGTGGATACTACTTATTAGGTCATCAATAAGTAGTAGGTAGCAGAGTGTCAAAGGAAATTGGGAAGAATCAGTAAACAGCATACGAGGCGAGATGCGAGGGGGTAGGAAGTAAAGCTTGATTAAATTACAGAGGAGAATCAAGAACAACCAAGAGAAGCAAGCCGATAAAGGACACAGTTCAGAGAACGCGGAGGATGTGCAAATTGATGATTGGAAGTAATGTATGTAATATTTTATGACATTGTTTTTGCCAGATTGGCCTTTTCACAATAAGACCAATAATTTAGACATTTGCTTCATTACATAGACCTATTGAGTACAAAATGTTATTAGATCGTATCTAAACTAGATTATTGTGAAAGTATATGGAAAATAGGTGAATACATGTAGACTACTTATTGTTTTAATAATATTCATTGTCATCATTTATTTAACTAAGAGAATAACAATAAACTAATGTAGAACATATTTTCATATAGTAACAAACACTATGTAGACATGTTAACAACCTGAATTATTAATCATTCATCATTGTAAAGTAAGCGTGATAATATCTTTTAAATGCAAAATTCTACTTCTTTTAAACACTGGATATTGAACATTCATCATACTACTTACTATACTTAATAAATACAAAAAAAGAAGGAGAGAGTAGGCGAAAGATGATGAAATTCAATTTATTTTGATACATGAGGCAAATATATTGGCGCCATGTAATCAAACATTCATCGAAACTTCATATTAAAAATACCAGTTATACTTGTTGAAAACATATTTTTAACACTTTATACTGAACTATTGATTTTTCCAATATGGACTAACAGTAAGTATTGTAGAAAACACTGTTATTAAAATACCTCAGAATAACTGACTTAGCCTACAAATAACATCATACTAAATTACTTATCACATAAGATATAACCAGTGAATAGATAATGATAATAATTACTATTATTATTTATTCTAAGATTATACTATCCTATGAAAGTATAATGTAAGACATCTATATCTGAATCGTTAGTGTCTTCAACAACTTGTTCTAAATTATATGGACGAAGGCCAAATTACCTTAAACTGAACACAATATGGAACTAAGAGTATATGCATTATACAACTTATCTTTGGATAAATGTAAAAAAGTTCAAAGAATATGTAAACATCACTGTGATTCTGAAGTTTATGAAGAGTTGGAAACAGAATGCGCACTTTCTACTCATACCCAAAATGTATGTGTTGAATTATTTCAGCGTTAAATTATCCTACGGACAAACGGTGAACTTGATACAAAATCTGATTTACTGAACCGTTTTAATTAATCTATCATTACTTGTAATATTTTTAGATCAATTAAATTTAATGGTACAAAACAGCCAACAAGCCGAACAAGGCAACAGTTTAACTAAATAAAATGAAACCTTTTAAATAATAGAAATACCTAACACATAAGCTTATATAGACATAACAATCGAAAGCTAAAAGCATTCAATTATCTGCGTTTAGATTTTCTTATACGTTGGTTTATGTATTCATAACTGCACTAAAGAAACCAAAGTTATGAAGATGAAGTTTATGCACATTCAGTGCCTAGTTTATCGCATATAATAAACAAACTAGTACAAATGATATTTGAAAATAGGATGTTTGCCTAAACATTTATCCAAATCATTGAACAAATATGTTACCATAATGAATTTCAATTCTTCTATTCACTATCCATCCCTACATTATTGCAAGTTCATAATTTAAAACAATCTATACTTCATAATTTATCAGTAAAATATGCTGCTAACCAATCAACTAACTTCTTTAGAAATTTCATTTGGAGTTTTCTTTCTAGTTTGTTGAACCAACATTCTATCAATGCAGTTTATCTCTGTTCAAACTCTAATAGTTACAATGGTAAATGATATTTCGTTTTAAAAATGAAGCTAATCACTATTTAATGTTTTTTTTTAATTTTTAAGGTGCAAGTATTTTTCATGTCTAATAAGAAAATAATAGTGAAATGTTTTTTTTTCTATTATAAAGGACAAAACATCTTAATTCTTAAAGAAAATTATCTACAATTTTTAGTGTATTATGAATAAAAGAAAAAAAAGCACTACGTTTTGATGTTTTTGTTGTTTCTTAGAGATGTAGTACAAATTACATTTATTACGGTAGTTTAAATGATAGAATATTTTTTAAAATATCCTATTGATTAGTTTAATGATGATTGTTCCCAGTCAATAGTTATTGACTGATTCGTTATTGAAATATAATATCTGGCCCAGACATTCTAGAACATTTCAGATTTGCCAAGTGTTTCTGTAGGAAACCTAATATCAGTTTAAACTTATGATAATAAAGTTTACCCAGGCTGAAGTATAGAAATGGAACCACATCAATTACAGTGAAGTTACGACATTTGCCTACTTAAAGATATATCAAAAATGGTTAAACATATTATAATCTGAGAAAAAACGTTACAGAGGAGGTTACAAAGTATCATAAACTTGTTTAAGTTGGATTGTGGCTGGCATGCTGAATCCAGGAAGCGTGTTTCGTCCTATTTTCTATGCGTCGGCTGGATGTACCTGCATTCCAATGTTGATATTCACGCCATAACAAAACAACGGTAACATACAAGTTCATCCCAATAGTTATAAACTCGGTTTCTTTTACTAACTCGTCTCTTTCTTATTTAATATTCAGTTGCTTTTAGGGATTAAAATTATAGATCCAATCCACAGTATGGTTTTCAATTCATACTACTGAATATATCCATACCATGAAGGAAATACTCACCAATACTTCTTGGGTTTCAGTAGTTATCTAATTAAGATCAGTCTGTGATGTGGGATTTATAATTTATCAATCACCACATCACGCAACAAAATTTTGTAAAATATATCTTGTTCTTAATCATTAGGTGAAAAAAACTAATGGCGATAACTACTGTCAAAATGTCGATATTAACTATGTGAAATTATTTTCACTGCATACAAATAAGTTGGCTTTCGCTAACTTATAAGCAAAAAGACTGTTTAAATGATATATAGCTTACATATATATGTGGCTCAGTATATGGACTAGATTAGTAAATTTAAGAGTCTTAGTCAAATAAAAGTTATACTTTTTAACTGTTTCTTGACATCATCAAAAGTCGATCATAAATATAGAAATACATTCCATCAAATGAACATCCTATAGACGGTTTAGGATCAGCCAACCACTTAAGTTACGGTTAAACAGAATAGATATATGAAAATAAATTGTAGACAATCTATTTTCAAAAGTTTTCTGACTAAAAATATCTATTAACACACGGCTACAATGCTTTCATTACAAAATTTTACATTAAGGAAGTAGCTTTTAGCAAAACTATAAAGGAATCCGAGCCTTCATTATTTATTACCCTTAAATTAATACTTAGAGAATAGACCCATCGCATTCGTTCTCCAACTGACGCATAATCGAAGCACAGTTAAGGGTTTTGGAGAGATTTTGTAAAAGTGAAAACTAATGAGTAACACCCTACACAAGATCATTTCCAACGCTATTATGTTTTCTATAGGCAAGACATCTTCAAATTGCTAGGTAAAAACTGTTATGAAGGGTGATTAAACATCAAAAACTATTTTCATATTAAACTTTTTTTCTGTTAGTTATACATTCTTTAGCTCTCACAATAACCGTTAACACATCCATTTTTCATTTAAGAATTAAAACTAATTCTTTATGCAAGCATTGTTCCATCTACCTTTCATACTGGCACTGCTATTATTAATACACCTGGCTATAGATTGGTGTATTATGTGATTCCAAATAAAATGTACATATCTAAACCAGTACACGAAATGTCTCATTCTGAGTTTAGACTAGTTGGCTCAGCAGTCTAGTGTTCTTCCTATTTTGTCATTGGGATACTTGGTATTACGGCAAACCAACATATGCAGAATATTGAAACATCGTCTCTTTGTTTCAGTGGGGTCATTATTCACAATTAGTCATAACTTAGTCATTACGTAAAGTAAAGCGACGACAGTTCATTATCATTGGTAACTCATAGGCTTAGTAAGTTTAGATAAGCTATGCGTTACTAAAAGGCCAGACAGATGACATGCTATCTTAAAGACAAGTGAGAAATGTAAATAGGGGCATTCTATGATCAATGGGCAAACTGTACACCTGACAAAACTTGCTGCCAACAAATCTTCGTCTAGACTAAGCTACTAACAACATATATACGCATGATTTGTGTGTAATATTGCTCATCAAAGTTTTAAAAATTATTCTCAGACTTCCTCATTAGTGAACACGTGATTAGATAGTTTACACAGACTGTTTGTAAAGGTTCGCGTCATCTTGGAAATATACCTTACAAGCCATGGACTTAGAAGCAAAACTACAGTAACATTCTTAGATTTCCTCGGTATTTATACAGTCAGGAGTGATTTATGAAAATTATATCACAAATGTGTTTACTTTTCACATGGACGAACAGTTGAAATGGTACGTCCTAGTGAATACAACAATTTATGCATAAACAACTGGTTGATATCATTCGATTGCTTGATATGAATGCATCTCTATGTTAAAATAACACAACGCAGTGTCGTACTTTTTCAAAATATTCCATGTTCTTAAATATATTTCTAAAAATTAGCTATATTATTTAATGATATTCGTTAATTCTTATTCATATCTTTACTACTGTCGGTAATGATAACTGAAGGAATAGATCCTACAATGAAAGACCATAATATTCATTTCAGTGCTAACAAAATAATACTAAATTCTCTAAGGGTAACATAATATTTTACATAATATAAACAATCACTACCGGTATTCAGGTACCATGTGAGACAGAACAAATTCGCCTGCTTAGTTGTCTCAATTCATTATAGATTGTTCGTTGGGCACGACTATAAACTAAGGAGCAGTGGAGAGCCGTTTCGTTCTAGTATGATACTGCTTAACAAAGTAAACCATTGATTCCATAATGAAATCTAACCTAGTGCTTTTATTGTGGCGAACACTCAGCCGGAGTCCAGTGGTAGAATCCAAATACATATCCAGAAACAAATGGAAAAGTACAGTACAGCAGAAATAATGTAGAATTCCATAGGATAAACTATACAACTGATATTTTGAAAGTTAAGGAATAATAGCTAGTTCTGTAACCAAAAACATTCTGCAAAAATATGATCCGAAATTGAGGCATCGAATATGTTCACATCAACAAATAAGCAGAAGACCTGCCTCAACTCTGATTTCCTCTGTTCTTTTCAATCAAATAATTTTAGCTTAAAACAATCGTGTTCAATGCAACACGGATATGAGATTTATGACCTTATCACTGATCATAACGTGTAAGTACGTTTGTGAATTATTGTTTGATATTGACTTTTGCCACATACTAGCGTAAGATGAACATTCAGAGTGCTGAGACTTGTTTAAGATTACATAGGACAGCGCAATAATGACTTCAACCTTTCCATAAATACAGTAAATGGAAACTAGTAAATAGAACACAAGTATGCAAACTTAATTAACTGGTTAAGTCATTTTGTGGATAAAACTACTTCTATTCTTTGAGGAAGTTGGCTGAGACTACTTAAGATTCTATTATTATTAATACTTTCAACACTACATGTTTAGCTCAACGCTATGCATAATATTATCAGCAAATATTTGTTACACCTATCACATTCCTATCCATTCGCTGAGAACTCGTCAGCTGAGTGTGACTTAAGTTCAATTACTTTCCTTCCAATTATCAAACATTCTGTTTAAAATTATTTTCTAAAATGCATCACCACTACTCATCAGTTGATTTAATTTCATTGGTTTTAGCTAATAGTAAATCAATCAGAATAACATTCGTAACATATTGATGTTGGTAAGCTGCTAATGTAAACCATGGAGCACTGGATAGCTGCTATCCTAGCATTGGACTCCTTAGCAATGCACACCCTAGATCCCGCCAAAGATTCAGGTTGGCGAACGTCTAGCTCTCTGCAATACTGGACCAGTATCTAATTGCGAAATTCCCGCTTTCATAAATTTATGATATAAAGCGATGATCAACCATTGTGATTGGTGATAAGTATCTCACTCCTGACAAGTTTGAACTTATTCAAAAAGCTTTAAATTTAACATTTCCATCAAGTTGATTAATGGCACACTATAACTATTAGAAGACTATTTTAAACCTTGTAATATGTATGGAGACATTCCTAAGGTGGCAATTTTATTAATTCTTAAAATCACAATATTTTTGTTTATTGTTTTTGATAATATCCAAATTATCTACATTGATGGTTGGCAATTGTTTTTTCAATAGGTTATTAGCAAATTTTCTTATAATTACTGCATTGTATCTAGTATTTTTGAAAATTCACGTTGTTCAACGGAAAAATCAAATGTGATAGTTCAATCGAATCAAAAACAGCTGGTCAATAGATGAGCCCAACAGTTACAGCATAATAATTAGACAGCTACAGTGAAGGATAAAACACATTGAAGACTATTTAGCTTAAATGTAAGGTTGGTAAAATATGTGGATAATAGAACACCACTGAAATGCAAATCGAAAAAAGCAAACAGAAGTGAAGCAGTGAACGAGATCGTAAGCTATAATATATGTACTCAGAAAATAAGGTCCCATTCATAAGCGTTAGCAAAAAAATAGTTTCCTTAGGTTAAACTATACTTCGAATAACGGAACCAAATTCTAGCAACTAACTACAGTCTAAACAGATTAACCCTAAATGAACCAGAATTTCAAACAATGTTACCCACTTACAAATTTGAACAAACAATGAACAACGAACGTAGCAGAAAAAGATGAATTCATTTATTTTATACTTTTACTTCAGCTGCTTTACAGTTCAAGAACCAGAAATGATAGAGGTTAGAGTTGGTTTAAGAATGCTAATCGGTGGCTTGTGTTGCCTGAGAGTTAACAGGCACTGAAGGATTGCTTTAATCTCGAAGTAATGCGTACTTCACATCGTGTTAATCATGAAGAATTAGAAGGTAGATAATAATTATACAACAAGTGTTCAAAAAGTTCAATGTTGCTTATTTCCTTATTGTTTTTCTGGTTACATCTACAGTACAACTAATTGTGTTTAATTATTCTATTTGATAATCACCGTATAAACCTTATCACACTGAACAGATTTGAAGTCAAAAACATAATCACATAATCATGGTTATCGGAAAAAAGAACACATCTACTTTCATTGGTCGATGAGGTTAATTTGTCCTACGAAATCGGCTGTTTTACTGCCTCAACCAATAGTAATGGAAGGAAAAAAGTGACGAGAAAAGCCTTCTTGAGGTATACCCTAAATAATAGACCAATGAACAAGGAAATATACAGTTTATATGTTGCGTAGAGAGTTATGGCAATATATTAAAGATGTTGCACTCCACAATGAAAATATCTGATTCCATCGATTTCTTGCTCTAATTCACATCATAAAGCCTTTACCATTAGTCGTAAAATAAATAATGTGTATAATCAGTAGTTAAAGTTCTCTGAGCATAGAATGTGATTAATACTATTACTACTTAAACCGCCATGAGTAGTTACATCGTATACATCAGAAACTGAGGTTATTAAGTGAAGAATAGCCACCGGTTATTAACATAGTAGTATATTAGAAATAAAACGAATTATTTTTCATCCCAATGTATGCTTGGTATTCGTTTATAGGAAGATTGGAAAAAAATGTTCCATCTTTGTGGTTCATAGATCTGTGGCATGCATGAGATAACTATCTGTTACTGATATACAGAATGTGGTGCTGTATAGTTGAATGCATTGGCCAGAGAATCTTCGTTACATACTTTGTGCTTATGGATACAAGGGTAATTTTATGTAGATTTAAACAGCATTACTTAAGACTAATAAGCATGAAGTAGAAACCATAATAAAGTTAAATCAATCAGGAAACCACTTTAAACATTTTATGGTTTCCACTGTTGTATTAAGAAAATAAATCATTAAAAATGGAAATTTTTTCAAGTACAATAGAATGCTTGAATAAATGATAAGTCCTAAGTCTAGCCATATTCAGGACCATACTACATGAACATAAGACAAGAATCTCTCACGTAGGCTGATGTACGTGCAATAAAAAGTAGTATGAGGCTCATTGATTTTTGGTGGTTTTCTACTTATTGTTATTGGTTTGAGACAAAGGAAATATCCTCATATTGGACTAGTATGAACAAATTTATGGAAGTCAAATGTTAACCTGGTACTCAGATGACAAGTTAAAAAATACACATGCCAGTGACAATTCAAAAGATTAACGAATATAAGGGTAGACATAAGCTATGCCGTAAACAACCAACATAAAAATGGAAACAATACGATTACAGATAGAAAACCAAATTCCAGGTCGACAGAAGACTGTCAATGAAGTAAGAAAAATTTCAAGTAGTTCACCTTTTTTGAGGTATGTGATGACTTCGTGTAGAGAGCTTCATAAATCAATAATCCGGCTCAAACTACAAAACACTTCCAGATTTATTCTTGTGAGCTACATATAATCCCTGTAATCTTATATGAATTCCTGCCTTGTGAAAACTCTCGACTGATAAAGTGAACGGACTAAACCACAATAATTACTCTAGATGACATTAAAATCAAAATGCCGCATCATTGAATTTAAGCCTGTGGCTTGTGTTATGATTTTAATAATGGAGTTAATAAGCCAATAAAATGATTTCAATTGATCTTTGACCTAGTTTACTGACTGAAAATAAGTATAGATACAAAGAGATACCATAAACATAGACATGAGAACGCATGACCATATGTGCATGTGTTGACAACTACTTTCCATACTGTATGAAGAGCTACTATATTTTGCTGTGATAATTCTAGTCCAGTAGGGCTAAATAATCGATCTAGACAAGTATAGGTCATTTGAGTAAACAAAGCCAGTCATATAAAAGCACTCCATACCAATAAAAAACTGTTAATTCATAATTAACCATATGAAAATTCAGACTAATTAGATACCTACATTAAATTAGTAAAATATTTAAGGTATGAATACTATAATTTAAATCTTTGTTATCTACTGAGTAAAGTACTGGTTATATGAAAATGAAAACTAAATGCTTCACTGTAATATGCCGGCAAATAATGTTCCTCAATCTCTACTCAATGAAAAACGAATACGACCTGGATGACTACTGTTGGTTAAAGATAAGCAAAATTAGACTGAAGATAGTTTCGTTTTGAACTCTGGCACTCGTTATCAAAAAGTACGTGGAATTATAGGATAAATGTTCTTATCGGCAGTCGAACCTACGACACAGACATTGCAAAGGTGCCATTGCTGGTGACCTCCTTTAAGGCAACCCTTGGTGCTAATTGCTAGAACTAGTAAGTAACTCCATGTTTTATTGAAATCTCTGATTAGGTGAGTCAAGATCCCAGACAATAAAATTCGGCAAATTGATCAATATTGCACTTAGTATTTCTGAGTACGAAGGATACTATGAGACAAAGCTTACGAAATGATGTGCTATCATTAAAAATGTATATAGTAAAGACAGTCGGATAATACCTACTAAATCTACCGTAAATTATAACTTCAGTCACAATTACATATAATAAAAATTTATGGATGAATTACAAACCGTATTTGGCACCGGCAAATAGAAAACTAATATTACAGCAGATCATACAAGGAAGGAAATGCTTGAGCTGATTGTTTGAAAGGAAATAGAGTAGGCCAAGTGATCTAACTGCTACGCGACTGCTTTGATGAGATAATTACTACATATTTTGGGGTTCGAATCTACATTTGTAGCGATCAACGTTCTTTTTCAGCACAGGACTCCTAGCTGTCCGACTTTGGATGAATATTTCTTATATTGCATCAATTTCTATTTCAGCAAATCACCTACGTCGAAAATTTGGGACCGTCTAAAAGGCCACAAGTCGCTGAACTTAAGGTTTCATGTTATCATAATGAGAACCATTTGAAGTCAAGAGACTTATGTTAATGAATGCTTACCTGAATCCTCGAGATTTGATGCAGACTACCATTTCTTTGGAAAATTTTGACACTATAAACTTATTATATCTAAGACTAAAATTCAAAAGTTTGCATTACGCACCATCAGACTGGGACTTTCTGGCATCGACTAAAATTTAATTTCTCTAGAACACACCGTGAACTAATTGGTAGATAGATGTTTGCTACTGTTCCGAAATTACATGATTGCTTTAATGACGTCTCACAGATATCAAGCAGTAGGTGATATAAAAGAATGCTACAATTTGCAAACTATGGACTGAAGGTAGTTCTCAAAGTGATTCTTAAGACTATATCAATGTAATCACTTTTAGACAAAAGAATGCTAAGCACAGATTAGATTCATCCAGTTGCACAAAAATCAGCTACTTTCATGCTTGGCTTACTTTGGATTAAGATAGTGAGACTAAACCAACCATATGGTATAAGAATCGCAAATACAAGAATACCTTGCATTCATCCAAACAAGAACATTTATTGGAGGTTAATTGTTCAACGAAGCTTACAACTCAGTAGACAAAAGTGTTGATAATCTGGAGTTCTAACCTAACTGTCGACAATCTTTTATTTTGACACACATGTAATGAATACATTCAGCCAGAATTACTGTCCACAGTTAATAAGGAATATATCACTACAGGCAACATATACGCTTAGATTTATACAAAAAACCAAACAACAAAGATTCAGATAGTATAAGCTGCTAGAAAAATATGACTGCATAGGGGAATCGGTACTATTATCTATATTGTACTTAATCGAAAGCACCCACCATGGAAGGTGCTAGTCAAATTCGACAGTTTGTAAGTCAATGAAAATACCAGACATAAGAAATTGTATACTGAATATTATATATATATGATATATGCCAATGATCAGCTTTGTGAAATCACTTAGAATACAGGGAATAAAAGATATGAGAATGTGATCGGTATTTGTAATCTATAATCGATTTCTCCTTTAGTTTAAGCCTACTTCATTTACATACGTTTTCTTATTTTCAACGATCACGCTGACTTATCAATAACATCTGATACTCAATATTTCAACGGTCCTAATTTCACAGGTGTAAATTAGCTCCGGGTTTCTTTATCTTTACGTTTTGTGCGGACTGAGAAATACTTAGTTGACGACACTTAAAGACAAAATGTGCTTAAATCACATGATATAATTCCCAATTTGCGAATTAGCCTTTCAAAACGGAAATGATAAACTGATTCAAAATATTCTTCAGAATGTTTTCGGCCAACACCAATTAGATAGCTAAAATACGGCTTACTAATGCAAATAGATTTAAAATCTAACATATAAAAGTATGGTTGCAAGGACAAGGTTCAACAGAGCAAATAAACCAACTAGACAATGTATTAAAGAGTTATCATATTACAGGGACACATTCAAGTATATAGATGTAAAGAAAATGAAAAAAGACATGGGGCTAGGGAAGTAGGAACATGTTGTACAAAGAAGTCTAATTATTTATTAATATCCCTAGAAATCAAAAAACTTTTAAGTAAAGAAACAAAATAAAATAGAAGAATAGAAACCAAACAAAACGGAGAACAATAAACGTATGATATACAAAGTAATCTATTACATAGATAAGTAAAAAGAATTCAGCAACTCATTAAACTTCAATACATTACTTTTACAAACAAGCTAAAGTGCATTAATACATGTCTAACTATTCACATTAAAAAAATGAAAAAGCAACGAAAGTGGTCTTTTGCACATACACAACCCAAAAACAGGTCAGTCAGCTGTAGACAAGATTTTTTAAAAAATGGCAAAAATAATTCAAAAAATTCTGAGATGGTTCAAGTGTTAGGCATGTGACACTTGATACATACAAAATTATCAACAATTACTACAAGTTACCTGATGTTTATTTAATTGTCAAGACTATAACCATAACTACTGTTTTTAACTTAATTTTAATGGTAGACATTGCAAAGACAAGAGAATCAAATAAAGGGCAATAAACTAATGACAATTAAAAGTTAACAGGAAATAGATTAGTTAAAATAAACGTTTATAATCTTGAATTGAAAAGAAATATCTTAATCCCAGCAACTTATGCGCGCTTGGCTGCTGCTGGTCTCACTGAGTTGCATCCAGATGGTTGCGGGAAATAAGAGAAGAAATGACGAGTCGGCTTCAGATCATTAAGTGGCATAGCCTGAAGCACTTCATCCAGCAACTGTAAAGGTCTGCAAGTAAAACCAAGACATAGAAAAACGAAATCAGCTAACTTCTAGCGGAACAAGTAAATTGGCATTTTCCAAAGCAAGCTTACATAGAGTTATAACTTATGGCGTCCTGGAGATAACCAGTAATAACATTTAAAACAGAAGTCTGACACATATTAGCTTTGGAGATACTTGTGCTTCACTTATATAAATGTTTGCGCATAGACATACCTGTCTACCTATTGTCACTCAGAACACACAAAAAACAGCATATCACAAATAGGCCAACATTCAAATGGAAATCTTTCAAAACGTGCAAAGTATTTTTAGTATAACCTGTGAAACGAACTTTAAAATTCCTTAAAGCCAGTTATTTTTTTGACAGCACAGGACTATGTAAGTGGTAAGTTTTAAGTATCATTAAGCAGCAAAATTAATGTAAATGAACCATACCTGTGCAATTGTATCTCAATCCAACAAGGTGTTTCTTTGATACTACGTCTAGGGTAATCTGGTCCCCAACCTTTAACAAAACTCAGACGAAGCATACAAAGACGTCTTAGGTCATCAACGCCAACTCCCGCAGTAGCCATAATAGACGCCCCTGTATTTAATGCGCCAGGTAATGATCCTGAAGCAGATTGGCTGGGACCTAAAGGTAGTGCACCAGGTAGTTGAGATAACAAATCGTTCGTCGTTGGTGACCCAACTACAGCCGCAGCTTGTCGAACGGCAGCAGCGTGGGAAGATTGAGCAAGTGACTTCATTTCTTCATGGCATTGTCTTATATCGAAAACCTGGTATAGAAGAGTATGAAAATAATACAAGTTAGAGACCATAAAGGATAAGAATTAAAGAAATACATTGTGGGAAAAGGATTCAAAACAAACATGTCATCATCAGCAGCAACGTAGAACCGGGCACAAACGCCGAAGGTTCAAGTTGCCATACCACACTAGCACCACGAGGTTATTGAGGTAACATATAGACAGAATACAAGAGAGAAGAGTAAGGAAAGATGTCCAGAAAATAACAATAGAATTCAAGATCTAGATGAGGTTAAAGAGTGAATACACTTGCGCCACTGTGACCGATTCTGAGCCATATCGCCTAGTGTCTCCAGCTATTTATTGCGATCATCACGAAAAAAAACAAACATGTGATAGAAATAATAAATTAATAATGGAAATGCTTCATACAAGAATTATTACCTGTCACAAAAAAAGAAAGTAGATGGCAATAAAGTTGTAGTTTAGCATTTTTATGACATGGTTTCTGGAATCACAAAAAGATAGGACAGTGAACTTAAAGCAAGATTTTAGTCGAATACACACCCGAATTGTAAACAATCGGGGAAAAAAATCAACTATATCATACTGCAGGTAACAAACTTCATACGAAGAAAAATTTATTTAAAGTACGCAAACCAGTTGATGCAACAAATACCTGTATGGCATCATTTAAAATTGATATCATACCTTGATATAAGCGCCTGGGTATATCTTATGAACAGCATCTCCTGGTGCACGTCCAGCTTCTCTATCCAAATAATAACTTTGCACAAATACAGAAAACTCTGAAAGACAGCGAATCCAAACATCACCTTCTCCAACGTTATCCAGTTCTACACCTTTTCCAATATAAAGTCTAGACTTCTCAGATTGCTCTGACCTATTCAAAATAATATGTAACTATATGTACTCAGTAGTATACTTAATGCTAACTATTAAAACCGAGTTGACAAACATTAAAAGTTAATGAACACGAACCAGTCTGTACAACCTATATCAGTTAATGACATACAATATTACTAGCGAAGATCTAATCGGTAAATTGTTTCAGAATTAATAGACAAAGGTAATCAGGCAAATATTAGAGTAGCATAAATCACAAATACAGCATACTGTATTCTGATAACCTTCGTAAAATACCTGCACAAAGACACCAGTTATTATCAGAGCACTGGTGAAATCTTATTCATAGAAATTTCAAGTCCCATATTTATTACTTGTAATGGTCAATTTACATAACAAAAATAAAATCTATGAAGACATGCGGAACTGATGGTTAAATAGATAAATAGTTCCGATTATTTTACTGTTGATTTTTGAATCGGTCAACATAAGAAATGAAAGACAAATTGATGAAGTCAGAAAACAATGGAATACGTATACTACAATTTTATGTGAACCAGAGCCTAGGCCCCAATACGAAATACATCATATGAAAGTCGAGTAGTAAAGACATTTAGACATTACTCCAAACTATTTCCATCGTCAATTTTGTCTCATAGGATTAAATTATTTGCTCAGTGAATAAAATATGTTAAGACCATAGATTTAACCTCATTGATTGTTCTTCAAGTTTTTTTTAATAGCTTGAAGAAAACCATGTCTAAAAATGGCCAAGTGTAACTTCAGTTTCATGTAAACTGATAAGATATACAGTCAATCACAAATAACGTAAGAACCAGAAGTGTCTATTTCCAAGGTGTATAGAGTAGGACAGTTAATCGATCAGATAGTTATTAGAGCAAAACTCCAATAAATTCAAACTTGTACCAGGTTGAATCGTATTACTAATATTAGGTAAAAGGCGTGGATAGCAAAAAGGAACATAAAGTGATCAAGTACTCAAACTAACAGAAGTACAGTTAACAAACAGAAGTGGAGAAATAAGCTTACCGGTGGACATTTGATAATTGTCCGAGGCAAAAACGATTTGGACTAGAAGGATCGGTGTATCCGTCAACAGTGACACGTGAATACTGACTTGGAACTTTAAATAATTCACCGACCTGTTGATCCAATTCAAAGTAGGCAATGTTACACCAGTACTCTGGAGGACGCTGCGTAGTTAGTACTGGCAGAGGCTAAAAGTAAACATGCATTTGAATTAAAGTTTATGTGGTATGTTTAACGAGAAATTCTGAGAGCACATTCAATGACTTAGTAACATCACATAATACAAAAGCATAATACTGTCTAATCAGAAAATACTGAATGCAGAGAAATTCGATAGTAATCATTTTAAATCAGTTATTTAGCATAAGTGGTTATATGTCAGTGGCATAACTAACATGTGCATCAGATAAACGCAAACCCACTGTTTTAGAGTAATTAAAATCATTTGATATATTCACAGAGAACGAACTCACTAAGTGCAGATTCGTGTACTCGACTTTGAGCCACAGCTCATATATGAGGGTAAGTGATATTATCCTGCTATCCAAAATATTAATAGGAGTGGAACTCGAACCTGTAAGCCAGTGGTTGAAACCTGGAGGTTTCAGTCACTATACTATACGATTATTTAGTTCAAAAATATTGATGTAAAGAATGACTGATGGAGCAGGGGAATGGCTTATTTCGTGAAACTACGAAACATGTTAACATGGTAAATTGTCGGATAGCATGAATAAACATATGTCCACAGGACTAATAAAGTAAATAACCCGATAATCAGCCATGTCTACATAGTGAGGTTACGAAAGCAATAAATTCAAAAAAAATTTAACCGTGAGAGAAATAAGAAGCTATAAATATATGGAGTTCTATTATCGTTTTAGACAACTAATCGTAACAATTACAACAAACTTAATAAAATTCAATCTGAAAATTGGCGCTTAGGAGAGGGAAAAACTGCGAACTCTGAAACACATTAATCATGCAATTAGGTGGAAAGAAAGTAGCAAACAGCACAATTATGTAGCACTTCAAACTCTCACATTGCACGCAGACACGCGGAGAAAATAACAACAAAATTTAATACATTTGCAGTAATTGTGGCAACGCGTTATGAACAAGAACATAAGCGGTGATAAAAAACAAAATAAGAGAGAAAAATAATGCATGCACTGACAACGCTTTGATTAATCTAGAGGGGCGTCTAAAAATTTACTCTGAAGTCTCTTACAAGTTCGTGGTTTCCCATAAGCTAAGGAAATTGATTCCATTGATTAGTGTCACAATATGATCTGACCCATTTTAACGCATCGTAAATTTGAGGTTATACTTAAATAATCACAAGTATAATAGTAGGAGGTCTGAAACTGGTTGTTTACTATGAGACTGACCGACTAAGCTTTAGAGGCACGTAACATCTAAGATTTCAGATCGGGATCATAAACGTAATCGTTTTCTAACACAAGAATCAGTAAAAGTACTTTGTCTTTCATCTACTGTATAAAAGTAACTGCAAAATATTTCGTTACTTAATGCCGTATTTAGATCTCAATTGGTACCTTTCACTCTTCACCTGCATCCAGTAGTCGAAAGCTGTTAAACGAACAAGTGAAGTTTAATGAATAACTAAAAAATTGGTAGAAGCGAATTCCGAGTACCATGTGTAAAATCTAGTGCTCATGACAAGTGTGGAAAAAATTACAAAAGTAGTACACTGATTTAAAAACTATGCATGTGTTAAGACAGAACGAATGTAAACGTACTTGAAGAATAGATCCCGAAGGAGTGAATGGTGGGGCAGGAGGACCCCGACGATTGCCCCACCCACCACCACCTCCAGTAGTGCCACCTACGCCACCACATGGTGCATTGCTACCAAAACCGGATCCCCCAGCGCCACACCCACTGCTGTTTCCAGAAGAGCCACCAACACGTTTATTAGAGCTATTATTTACAGCACCATTAGTGTTTCCTGATAGACAAACCAGAGTTGTACTTGAGGAATATGCTGAGGAAACGAAACTGGTTTTTGAAGAGCTATTACACTGGGCTGGGGTAAGCGTCATAGACGGACTGGTGGTACATGTAAGCACATCCATAGTTTTGTTCGTAAGCGAACCTACAGGCATGACGTTCGAATATACAAAGGTATTTCCTGATTCTATAGAATTAACTTTCAATAACTTAGTAGCAGACTGAACAAATCCATAAGGATGGTTTGGGTTAGCGATACCTGACCATGCCATAGTGTTCTGTCCTCTATCAAAATGTGGAGTTGGGTTCACCCTCGATGTCGGAATGTTTGATGTGAGCAATGGGGTTGAGTCGACTAGTGAGTTGGACGGTAGGGAAGTTTGCATGAAATCGTACCCCTGATCTTTCAAGCAACCTACAAGGATAAATGGCAGGAGCTTAGTAAAATCGAGTCGACAGTATAAAAAGTATGACGTAGGAATTATTATCATTATTAGGACAAAATATAGGTACTAAATGTAAAGTTATTAGAGTAGTCAACTTTAAACTTTCAGTCAAAGATAAAAAAAATAGATAACACAAAGATACTGGTTTTCAGTAACACTAATTTGCCACCTGATCATAGACTCAGAAATATGTTGATACATATACAAAGACACTGAGTAATTAATGCGAATAATAATGCACACGAAACTAGCTGCATCCCACTTCGTACTTAAACTGCGTGTAGACGAAATCCGTTTTTAATTATGGCTGCCTTAGAGTTGTTATTCTGGCTTGTACATGAAGACTACAACAATGCAACTGAGAAAATTTACATACGAGCTTATCAACAAATGCATCGACCACCCTTAAATTCAAAAAAGATAGTTAAAGGACGATAAAGTTGAAGTTAAGAGTAATCGGCCAAGATTGTGTTCGGCTTCGAATATCTTGCCTGAATGCAGTTGAATCGAGGGATAATGTGATAACTATGTTCAAAAACTTAGATTAATATAAACCTCTATTCCGAAAGATAACTATTCTATTTTGGAAATTACAACAGTCAGTATCACAAATTATTCCAGTGAAAATGGTTAAATATTAGGCTTTTATTGAAGGATGAAACCAGTGACGTCATTACTGATAATGCTCGAAAAAAGAGCATGCAAGATAGATACTCAAAAAATCACAGTAACTTGGTATCTTGATATCCTTTGGAAATCCCTAAAATAAAGCTAATTATCGGAAAGTGATCTTAACCTTGATACATTGCTCCACTTGCAATATGGGAAAAGGATATATTACTTTGTGCTGCATAAAATTTTGATATTATTTGGAGATATCAACGAAAACTGTTAACACTACCTGTGTGAGGTACTTGATCTTCAAGAAGATCCTGGACAGTAAGATGAGGACGAGTAGATAGCATCATAGAGGAACTAATATTATTCTCTCCATCGGTAAGACCTCCTGTTAAAGACACTTCCACATCAGCTATCTGAGTATCCTTGAATCCAGAAACTAAAGAATCTGGACAATTGGATTCACTGCCGATGTCACTACATACGTCTGAAAGTGAAGAACAATAACCAATCATTTTTATTTTAAAGTGTGCCTAAAAGGAATCTACTTATTCATAACTTCAATTATTTTGTACTGATTTCCAAGGTAGAATTGCAACCTTATTTTTAAACAAAAAAACTCCGAAATGGAATGTATTTGAATTCACCCAAACCTGGTTCATGTGCAATATTTTGGCTCAATGTTACACAATGACTACAAATATTCAACACGACCCGTCCATACTGGTCGCGATCGCTGACTTGTTTGTAAAAACGGATAGCTAAAAAAATGAATTCGTTGGAAAGGAAGCCGCCAAATAACTTTGTCTTGCGATTAAGTAGGTATATTTAATTAAAATCTGTTTGTAATAAGAAAATCCCAATCAAAAACTTCTAGAAATCGTAGTCTACAAGTACATAATAGTCAATCAAACAGAATGCTACTTCTGGATCGACTTTTGCGTGGAGAAGCATCGTCCGTATGCCTTGACCAGAATGAAATGTCCGACTACAGAAAATAAAGCTATACAAAAATGTTTTACTGTGTGGTAGTTGACTAGAATATGACATTCCTAAATGCCATTTAATGATTATTGCAAAAAGATAATAAAATGATTATCTCTTTCGACTAATATCAACTATACACATTTAAGTTAATCAAAGTACAGCTAAAAAGCGTACGTTTCTGGAAATTCAAACACTTATCTCTCCCTAAAAGATTGCACCAAATACACGGACGGTAATTCTATTGGATAAATATATCCAAATGACTGTTGAATGTTCTTCAAAAGTATGCATGCAATATGGTAGTTTGCCTTTCTATACTTGACAATATATAATACAAAAAACGAAGTTGTATTGCTTGAATAAATTTGAATTCCGTGAAATCAACCTGGAGTTTCGAGACGATCGGGCAAAAAAGGCGTTACACTGGTTTTGGTTTACTGCCATACAAATATACAGTCTAATTAATTTACTAAATAATGAATCCTTGCTCATTTTGGGATTGTTGTGACTAGAATTACAAAACTCCTAAACGTAAGTGAAGATCTAGGAGCAGGTTTCTTAGAAATTCCATCTGAAATATTGGCCGTCAACATATTATCCAAACTAAACCTACAGGACGGACCCAAGAAGAGAACACTGATTAAAGGTCTTGGATGTACCACTACCACAATGGTCATATTCAGAGGAATTTTTGGAGTGAAGCTGAGTTGTTATCCTGCAACAGTTATTCGCTTGACTTAGAAGTAACGTTTGACTTAGCTGACCAAGGCTTGTTGTTAAGTGTGCCTTAGTAGACAAACTTTATGTAAGCGCTTTATCCGAATCTTGAGTTATGGCAAAATATCCTTAAATTAACAATCCCAAGTAATGACCATAAGATGCCTCGTTATTGTCACAACTCTTATTTGTCTTCATCACTAATATGATTGGGATGGATATCTTCATCTACAAGCTATGTGGTGATTTGGAATTGGTCTGCATTGACGCACAAACTAAAAACTAGGTCCAAAGTTGCTGGATACGTTGATCGTTCCACTACTCAATCGGGGTTCGCGAGACTTGTAAATAATGGTTAGACCGTGGGTAATATGGATGAAAATCAATCACTAACGTACAAGTTCATTCATTTTAAATCCTGAGCTTTAAATTATCTTATACTTTCCACCCTACAAAATAATTCATTCTGTTCATAGCGTATTCTGTATATTCATTGTTTCATTGCCACTAATGTATCTACTACTTGACGACTTCGACATCTACCTTGGAGTGCGAATACAGTATAGTAATCTGAGTCGATGCACCAATGTGCCCAGTTTCGCGTAAATGAATGAGGAATTGAAAGTCCTATCAACTCTAGTAGGAATTTTTAATCACATTTGGCCCTGACATATTACGTAACTTTAGGAGTGGGTAGGACAACCGTCAGATAAACAATTGATGTGTGGACTGATCAGCAATGCTTAACTTTGTCTGTGAAATGTAGTATAAAATTACACTTGTGCATTTACAGAGTGATAGTTTTTGATCGGTGTACTGCTTGTAAAAGACACAATGACTGAGTGACGAACACTGGTAATAAGTGTATCCTAGCATGAGAAAATACGGAACTGCCTGGCAAGATTGTGAATCACTATCGAAGTGACTGGTATGTTATATACACTTAGGCAACGTCTAGCACGATGCACTAAAAGTGGGCAGAAAACTTGGGACCGTCAAAGCAATGAGTGGTATCAGTTCATTAAGTCATTGTCTATTGACCTGAGTCATGTAGACAGATGCTATGTATCTGGAAGTGGTAATTACCGTAACCAATAATTCGACAGACGATATAGAGTGGAGTTGGTTGTAATGGCATATTCATTTACATTTTATTTTTCAGTTCATGAGTTTAAAGAATGAGTTTGTAAAATGCATTTTACTACTCAACCATTTGACATTTTGTATTACTAAAACTACTACTCCTGGCTACTTTGGTATTCACCTTGATTTTATTTTGCTGTGCTAGTGTGGCGGTATCTAAGTGTAAGCATAACACTTAATGACTAGCTAAATGTATGCATGATATTAACCTCAGTTGCCAAATAATATTAACTGTTATTTCTAAATAAGAATTACTATCCAGTGGTAAATTTTGGTTTTGTGTGATCAATGAAGAAATTCAAATTCCGTATCATGGTGGAAAGTTAAACTTATACTACTGCAAGATTTTGGATGCACAGACGAACGTTTACGCCGTAATTTACAGTTCAACAAAAACAAAGTGTTTAGAATACTAGCGAACGTCTAACTACGACGATATAATTAAATGTGTTAATAAAATAGCCACGATTTACCATCTTTATCCACAGGACTCAGACTCAAAGTACCCAAATCTACAGAAGAGACAACTCTTTCATAATGGTAAGGGTTGATGCAAACACAATCTTGTTTAAGTTCAAATCCGAAGGAACAATCTTTGGAATGTCGTAATTCATTTCGATGTAAATCAGGCCAACGCCAGATTCGTGAGTAAATGACGTGAGGAAGACATTTCCGCCCAGCAATCTGAACACAACCATAAGTGAGAATTATTCCAGGAATACCTGCATACGTCCGTCCAAGGTCCTCTGTATTGTAACGCACTTGCTTGGTTGGTTACCGTTCGTTGTTATAGCAGTTACGAGAGATTCCAAATCCTCCTGCCTTTCTTTCAACTTTTTCACGAGACTTTCGATCGCACGCTTCGCAAACTCTTCTGATTCCCCACTTTGCCGATGACACATCAGGCTGTGAACTATAACCGTCACTATATCCGGGGAGGCACAACCAAATTGCGTGTTGAGTGACATGACACATTGCCTAGCTTTTAGATCGAGCTGATATGGATTAGGCTACACAGACAAAACAGAAGGACATGAGTTTATAGAAAACAGTAGCAATAAGATAAATAAAACATTGTATGAGACTTACAAGAACCAACATGAAGTAAATTGCATCGAGACTTTGTTGACCAAGTAAACCTCGCGCGCCTTATGCAAAGCAATTAAATAGTATAAACAAATCACTTTAGCAATAACTAAAATTATCAAACAATCTATTGTTAATGATCTGCCAAGTAAGTACACTTACTTGGCAGATGATTTTTTAAAAGAAGGCCTACTTGGAAGGGAAAGAAAATAAACAACATAGTGGTTCTTATTATGTCAGCGTTTCATTGAAAGCCACAGGTGAGGAAACGCTATGAAGACTTGTTGGTGACATAACGATGAAAATTAACGTCTTTCAAGAGTTCAATTTTTCTCTGAGTTATGTTTTCCCGTTGAATTTTTACTACTCTCTACCAAGATATTGTATAGACAATAGATTTGTAGCGGTAAATAATCCTCTAAACAAATAGTTGCATAGGATCTCTACATTGATGCTGACCATGTTTATTTCATCTGACACGACTAGTAGGAGGCGCTTGGTAATGCATCACCACCACATCACGACACGACGTGAGATGCAGCTCTCTTTAGTTAGCCAGCCTAACGATTGCTATCCCACTGATCCTCTACTCACAATCGAAATCTAAATTTTCCTATGTCCCACATTGCCATCTGATTTGTTCTTATTCGTACGTCTGGGTTTAATCGTTAAGTTTTCTAGTTATGCGTCAAACATTACTAGGTCATGCACCTGGTGCACTTCATATTATATATAAACCACAGCCTTGTGTAGGCATTGAGCACGGTTGTTAATGGCCGTGTGATGCTTTATATCTCTGGCATATTTTATGAGCGAAATATGTTTGGGCAGATAATTCTCTAAATAAATAGTTGTATAGGCTCTTAACATTATCACTGACCTTGTTTATTTTAGTGGAAATGACAAACTAATGATGTTCGATCAGACACCTACTTCAGATTACAATACGACGCCACGCAAGAAACAATTACTCCCATACTCAGCTTAGCATAGACGTTGTGACCCCGTTTACACCCTACCTGTGATCAAATATATCTTCTCTATCCACAATTGCCTGATGATATGTTCATATTCGTACATGCGGGTTTAGTCATAAGAAAATACTCTAGTTACACGACATTCATAACTGATTTTTAGCCAAAGTGCACTTCAAACGTCCTGGTCACATCGGCTTGAAAAACTGTGGGTTGATCTTAACCTATTAGGCACACAGATTATCCAGTTTCTTAACGTATAGCTAATAAAACAGGAACATAACCTCACGAGGTTCAGGCCATGTTCCTACCCTCATATTTATATGTTTGCCTCAGTAGTGTATGGATAGCAAGAGAATTCCATGTTACGACTTCCTAACACTACAAAAATCCTAAAGACACAATGCGCAACACTTTAGAAGTACTTCAACGATGATTTTTTGAAAACATACAGGTAGCAAGGTCATACTGTTTGAGAAGAATAGAACATGAACTGAAGCTTACATATAGATATGAAATTTCTGAGTCCATTATTAGGATGATGATAAGCGACTCGGGACCTTCTTTGGCTGGTGTTCAGCGAAAATCAAAGGGTTGGAATATATGCATGGTATCTACAAATGCAAGTATCCACTAAAGTTAATGCCCCTATAGTTTGGTAAGTCTGGTCATCCTCCAACAAGTAGAAAAATAATGGCATAATAAATGGACAGTTAGACAACAACAAATTCTTCGAAGGATACACTGTACATCTAAGTTTCATCATCTGACCTGGTGAAGTAATCTCAAATAATTAATCAGAATGGATTAAAACGAAAATTCATTTTATCCTAAATGGAATGAAAACGGATTTGCTGCAGTTATAGTAGCTGTCTACAATAAGGGTTGTTTTCAACTTCGTGATCTGGTGATGACGGTTAAGTGAACACCTTTGACTGGTTGTGTACACCAAACGAGCATCGCCAAAACCGACTGTGAATGTCAACACACCTGTCAATTTGAATCAGTTATTAGGCTTTACTTAATAATCCTCAACTGAACTAAGAAGTAGCTAGTCATCCTTGCACTATTTCTTCAATACCACAAGATTTACACCCTGGTAAGAATTTTAGTGAAGCATTCCTATTACATATTGCAGTCCAGTAACTGACACATATAGTAAGGAGGTGTAATAAGATACGACAATTGTTATCTAAAACAGTTGTGTAGGAACCGGAACCTATTTTCTTAGTTTTCTGTTAAGCTACGAAATATATTTTAACCATATAATTTTGTCATTTCGCACCCTCTTTACTGCTCTATAGTAGTCATATATACTTCACATTTGCAGAAATCGAAATACACCAGTGCCATCTCATGTTTACGTTAGACGCGGCGTTCAAACTGCATATATATACAAGTATTGATTTGTTACGTTATATAAGCGATCTCAATTTATCGGGAATTTTTAGAGTTTGTTAAGAATCATAAGATGTTTCCAGAAGCCCTGGTTTAGTGGTATCTGCTGGATCGGTTCTGTTAAAATAAATTTCTGACGCAACAAAAAACAATGATTCTTTGTCTCTGTGAACATTACGATAAAATAACAATAAACTTAAAATCTTGAGTGTTGAATTTGACACAATGTGACAGTTGGGCATAATTTTTTCTTTTCAACAGCCAATCACCCTTAACTTTGAATGTAACTTCCTGAGTGAGACTTTACTGACTGAAAACTATAAGAATGTTATAAATTTTCACATAGAGGTATAACCTCATACAGTTATCCGGAATCACAAATTGCAAATTTTCGAAACACTCGAAGTTGAGCATTTAAAACTGAAGTAATTGATCATTATTGTACGTGTCAAAACCATAATAATTTCTGGTGAATAAGAGACTTCGTAAGTGATTTCGTTAATATAAATGTCAGTTATTGCAATCGTGCAGCACCGTAAGCCCTATTCCATATTATGAAACCTAGAACATTCAGCAATCCACAACACATTTCATAGCTCTAAATGAATACTGGTAGATTAAAAATTTTTAAACATTATTGTGTTCAGTAGCCTATAGTTTCAACCACAGTGATACAAATAAGTTTAAGCCCTTGTTTCCAGAAGAGTGGTTACCAAGGCGATTCACAGTCTTCGGCGTTTATCCCATCCCGCTGTCAGGATATTAAGCGTTGAATATCTTCAAAACACGTGCAGAAATGATTTAGAAAATGTCCAGGTTTTTAGTAGACCAAAGTGAGCATACAAATTTACCAAGCTAGGTTATTTGCTATATGGTGTACATTTCCGTTACCATTAGATTGACCCCATATGACCTCAGCAATATTTAGATGGCTTTTCCCATTTAATTATAGGGTTTATAACAGTGATGCTATTTGTTAAAGTCGCAGCTGACATAGTGGCCGAAGCCACTATGGGGAGTACTCGTCGCAATGATAACTGATATATGATCCTAACCTGAGTCAGAGTTGTTCGCTTATTTTCCCGGTTATTTAAAGCGAGGAAAATTCGCTAAACAGCACTTTACTTTCGGCCACATTATATAAAGGTGCATCTTCATTTCTGTTTGAACATTAATACGACATCGCTGAAACTCCTGTTTATTCAGCTAGGCTATTTGGTTGAAACTAAGTCGTTTCTCGATTTTCGTAATACTACATGCACCTTGTTCTGGTCCTGAGATGAAAACAGATTTTTCTAACCCTTGAAGTCAACGTAACTAAGACGTTTACACGGTACAACTGTTTCTTTTACCAGGGTCAAGAAGATTATTTGAAGTCTATGAACAGCTTTATTTAATAAGAGTTGATTCTATCGGAAGGATTCTGCTATTACCAATATACTTAGAAGCTTCGATATTTCCCACCCACTGCAAGGACTTTTAAATCATAGTGGAAATATAAAAAGATGCCCAAATTGATTATCAACCTGAAGCAGCCTAAGTGTTTTTTTTAACAATGCTAAGGTATCCGCTGGGTTTATCTTTTCTGAGAGTAAAAATCTTGATGATACCACCTATGGTAATCTAACGTAAAATCACAAAAATCAGCTTGATTCATTTTTGACTTACGAACAGTCACGATCTGTGAATATAAAAATGGATATGTATACTTGCATTCATGTTATGATAAGATGGGATACAGCATAACTTTCATTTAACCTTTTTGTAGAATGATCATTAAAAGTAATCTAAGGAAAATCGAAATGCTGTAAAGTACAAAATCCTGGGATTATATTCACATTTGGTGGCCATAAGCTACAACCGTAATATTCGAATAACGAGTCATCATGATACCAGAGTCAAAGGAAAGCAGTTAAAGGTTTAGATATTCTTGAAAATAAATAAGGTTGATAGAGCTACTGATACGATAGGCCATTTGTAAATCTGTAATTTGGGCAACGAAGTGCACTGTGTCACATGCCATCGAAGTCCATTCGACAAGTTAATTTTCTCCATTTAATGATATGTAAGTATATTTCTGTGAATTGTCTTCTGTTGAGAAGAATTCAGAGCGGTTGCTCCGTAATCAAGTTAATTGTTAATTACATCTTACCTGTGTGGATGCAGCCAGTAACGTTTATTTTAGTTTCCTTACTTTCCGTAAACCTGTACAATCCAGTTTGAAAGGCTAGTCGTTCAGATTAACAAAGGAAAGCACATCTAAATGGGTATTTTTAATGAATCCTTTCGGATAAAGTAACTAACCTTCAGCAAAACAGAGAAATGAAATATAAGAAGAATATAATTAGAAAGCAAACGCAGGCTGTTGCTGAAAACTATAGACAACAGGTTCTTGAAATCGACAATGAAACCAATTAACCAATCTGTTTGAAGCCGAGTTTTGTTGTTATAACCGTGATATTAATGACATGAAGTAACTTACCTTCAAGTAACATTAATGATATTTACGATGCAGCTGTTCTACTACAGTTACATTAGTAATGTAAAATATATCTGGCGTCCGTTTAAACTGTTTGCAAGGCAGTTTAGGACAACCAAGAACACTTGTATTGGTAAGAAATCACTTTTTGAACTATATCTTCTGGCATTTGATGAAAATGGCGCCTAATTTTATTATTACTTACGGCAACACGTAACGCCAATGGCATGGAAAAACTTCGATGTTTTTAATGTAAAAAACACGTAGTATGACCCAGATATTTTTTGCTTACCACTCATCCGTTTAGAATACCCAAAACAATAGCGTACATTTTTAATTATATTTACTGAGCTTCACAAATCTAAAAATATAGATAAGAGGAGCACAAACTTTTAAGGCTAAATAAGAACATTACCCTGATCAGACATAAAGAACAGCTGGCAGTCAATCACTGGAGAACCTCGGATGCATAGTAATTAAAATTTTTGATCTTATTTTTTCATTTAGTCGACTAAGCTTAGGATGCAGTCACAGTTTGCAGAACGGGTTAAATAAACACTAGTCCAATTATCTGGGCACAATTCTGTATCTCTAGGAAAGATAAACTGACACCAATTGTTTTAAATGAGTGCTAAATAAACAGTCAATGTATAGTTTGTCAATTCTCATCCCCATGTTCCAGTATGGGTGGCAAGGAAAAAAGTCGAGGATATCACCAAAATGACAGTGAATTGTTTACATGCGTTAGGAAGTCACTAGGCAATCGTTCTGTGTTCATTTTATCCTGGATTTGCGCAGCTTAACTATATGTTTTTATGTGACATTATTTGAATCACAAAATTCTTATTCATCTTGCTAACGAATCTATCTAAACCTACATCATAATGAAACTGGTAAATTATGCATGTGCACAAGTAACAGCTAAAATGCATCACGTTGTAAATTTCAAACTAAAGTGTTGCGTCTAAAAACGTTGGTAGCCCACATTTTGAAACTGTTTATGTACCATCAGCCAATTCGAACAGTGATTTTGATTGGTTGTTCAAAGTGTCGTGCACTTTATCAAGGCGGATGTAAACAACACTAGCTAAGCGTAGGATACATTTCAGCTTTAAATAACAAATTTTTTTAACGTAGGCATGACAAACACAATGCCAGATGTGAAAAATCTGTGAAAATAATGCTGGAATAAAAAAGTTAAAAAAATTTTAGACCTAAATGTTGAAAATCGACTGGTTAAGTGAAATATAGTATGTTATAATTAACAGCTATCATAATATTATAAACGTATTCTATGTACATAACTACTTCGTCTATGATGGATCGGATGGTCTTATTTCTGTGTAGAATTTGCGCAAAAGTATACACATTTATTTACTGCCACCCCTACAATATTTTATACCCCCTCCAGAAGAACGACTTGCGACTCATTGTATCTACTGATTCACTTCTGATCAAGAATGTTATTCATTGTAGATAAACAGTGTTTATTACAGGATACTTGGGAGTGTGTTTTCAAAACATTGCGTTTTTGATTTAATTATGTGAATATTGAGTGACAATAATAATCTCAAATGGCTTAGCCCAAAATTGCTACAGCGAACCGTTAGTTGGAGTCGGTCGTCAAATATACCCACGACGAATCTGTACCTAATTTTAATTAATGTGCAGTTAAACAAAACTTACTGACTAATAATTCTGTCCTACGGCCCTGGAGGAATAACACGACTATCACAACTCTACTATTATCTAGAAGCTAATCCTAATTATTTAACTCTTCCTCAAATACTGGAGTAACCTCCACTTGTAGTCCAACTCTAATCGATTCGAATGGATTGGTGTATCTGCCCAACTTATGTGCACGTGGGCAAAAACCCTGCCACCCAATCCATTCGTAATCTAGCCTCCTCTAACCGTAGTGATCAGGCTTTACTGTCCCTTTATAAGAGGCGATCGAATGAAGGAGGAGTATATTAAGAGGGATGTATAAGGGAATGACAGAATGAGTTGTGGCCAAACCAACAAATGCTCTGTCCTCTCTGAAAGTTGATTGAACGCGCAAAGAATATTGACATTGAGGAATTGAAATAATTTATTCAACGTTCAGTGAATAACACATACTGTGCAACTTTGCTAGGGTTTAGAACGTTCATACTAGCCCCATATTTCTCTTTCTTCGAAATTAAAAGCTTAATTAACGCATAATTACAACTTATTTTCGGTAGCGTCTAATAATTTGGATTAACCGAGCTATATTGATCGCTATGACTGATAAAATCCTTTTACTCCCCTACCTGATGAAAACTGCAACCCATCATGTTGTTTAAAACAGTTAAAATTTGCTCGCTTTCAAAATAAAAATGTGTTACTAAGTTTAGAGGATTGTTATCCATTCTTAATCTAAGAAAGCATATATTTTTATTATTCTATCAGTTTCCCACACAGATCAAATCAGATACATTCGGATCCTTATTGATAGTGATTTTACTATCTCATCAGTACAATCAATTAACCAACTGTCCGTAGCCATAATTGATTATTATAACGGACTTTTTAGCGACACTCTACAAATAAGTGGTTCGCACTAGTCTTTTGAAATCTTTTTAATATCGGATATGATGTTTAAACAAAAAAATTAAATGTTTAAATGAAGACAAATTGATCTGATTGTAGAGAAACATTCAATTAAAAGCTTTAGCCAGATACAGATGATATATATCTGCTTAATAATATTGTTGCCTATATTGTCTGAGGCTTTAAACTTTATCAATTGTCAAATTTTCAGCAAATCATTACTCAATATGTACATTATATCAACTAAGCTTGCAGAAACTAAATTTGCACCTAGTACCTTGTCGCTTTTATAAGTGGTCAAGTTTGTCAGTTTTCATACTTTAGTCGTTCTCAAGTACGCGGAGTTTGCCTTTATTTAAACTTCACAGTTTTAAAAATATTAAACATCTTGTGGATAGGTTTTACTAAAATATAAATTAGGGAATATTTCAAATAAATGTATAAAGTGGACTTTAAGCAGTAGCAAAATTACTTAGGTTTTTATTCAAGAGTGAAGTAATATCCCTGTGTCTATAAAAGTATCTTCGAAATTCGTGTGTGGACTTTTCCATGCATTCTTCACTTGTAAAATTGCCACTTTCGAAATCTTTTTTTAAAGCCTTCAACGTTTTAATATAATTCGTGATGTACTAATAACGTCATAAAACTATGCCCTGTAATTAGTCTTTCTGTTAAGTAACAGGGCTATCATCTGAAATGAATACATGATCAGTGATTAACTGCATCCACTTTTGATAAATCTCTCTAAAGAAAGCCTTAAGTAATAATTATGTTTTCGGCTTTAAATAATAGCTTCCATACAAAAGTTTAGGTTGGCTGAAGACTCTACTTATACTTTCATATCTGAATTAATAGAGATTGTTTTCTTAATCATATCAGCGATCTCAAACTTCAGCCGTCGTCCACAATCGATAAAACCGCAAGTGCTTACTAAGTAAGTGAACACAGATCAAATAAGTAGGTTCTAAAAACAAGTTTTTAATCATTTGAAGAACATGCTTGATATTAAATTTTTACACGGGCATATTTGGCGTTTAAGAGCCCTTTACAGGACAAGACAAAACCATATGTTTTTAGGTCTTGATGGCTAATCATATTATAAAAATATATGTTGTGCATTGTTGTCACATAAGTTTAGGACTTTTGTAGTTTGAAGTGCATGCATTCTTAAGTATCTGAATTTCTAGCCAAATAGAAAACAAATACAATGAATATTATCGAACTAAAAAATAGTATACACTTTCTGTTTCTGCGAAGTGATGTATATTTTCTAAATGCTTTAAAGTAAAAGCAGTGAAAGACCCTAAGTTTACCCTTGAGTAACTCTTTATAGCACTAGGATTACGGTTACGTAATGGTAGTCTAACAGCGAAAGAACCTAATAAACACCGACATATCGGCAGAACATTTACCTGGTATTGCAAAACAGAAATGCCATGAATTTATTTCTAAACACGAATCTACTCTTATTGTTCCGTTTAATTAGATGTATAAGTTAGCTTTTCATCAATCATAGTGATGTTTTACAAGGAAGAAACAAGTGTGTATTATTTTTTGAGTAGATATAATGGTTCATTTTGTCGTATCTTGTCGCTTATCAACAATTAAAAATTCGTTACAGTGCATTGCACATTTTGTTTTGCCTAGTGGAGAATTTTAGTTGGTTTTCTGAATAAAAA
Organism: Schistosoma mekongi; assembly: GCA_034768735.1. Taxonomy (NCBI): domain Eukaryota; kingdom Metazoa; phylum Platyhelminthes; class Trematoda; order Strigeidida; family Schistosomatidae; genus Schistosoma; species Schistosoma mekongi. The sequence goes on along the minus strand of CM068306.1, from coordinate 57,781,094 downwards.
ATTAACAAACAAAAAATGCAATAAAATGTAATTTACGAAAAGGATCTGTCATTCATGAGTCGTTAATTTACATTTATGATGAATATGTGGTAAACATAAATACCTTTTCAAAAAGCTAGCAGAGTATGGGATTAGTTGTTAAGTCACGAAATTTAGGATTCTAGGGGTAGGTTTCAAAGGATGCAAATTGTGAAATATTTAGAAAGGTTCTACTGTTCTTAAAGTATTTTAAAAATTGAGTTGAACAAAGGTATAGTCACTAGTCCTCTTTACGATCTAAAACTAATAATCTTTGATTACTAATTTTACTCTTCAATTATCGTATAGTTTATCGGAATTTTTGATAATATTTTATATTATCTTTTTTAGGTGAGTTAGTAATCTATTAAAGCTGTTACAATAATGGTTGATTGTGAAAACATATACCAAAAAGTTTTGCCCACATGCTTTCAAAAACGTTTAGAAATAACTTCAACTGGGAAAACAGATGAGGAAGCAGAATGTCAAAACAACTACAATCTGTCAAATATGTATATCTGTAAAACAGCAGGGTATGAAACTTTCACAGACTCAATTGAAATTAACCGTAGGCATGAAGCGCTTGACACAAAGTCGTATAATGCAAAATCACAGACTAAGAATTTTAAAACAGAATTCTTGACGGTACGATATCAAGTATTATATTAATGTTTTTTGTAAAGCATCGCAGGTTGATACTTTTGATATAAATGAACACATGTTATTGTTTTAGACAAATTATCAACATAAATAATACTCAGTAATATCCATACACAATATTAATTATTAAGAAGCAGGGTTTTAGCAAGGTTTTGCCCCAAATAATGGTGGTTTCTTTAACTTAGAAGTCCAAACATGATCGCATTTTGTTTAAACAGTGTAGTTGTAAAATAAGAAGTTAAGCGACCTTTTCACTTTGCAGTTGAATAAAGAACGGATAAACGAGCAACTTGAATTGGAAAAAGTATCCAAATCACTTCGTAGTCAGTTAGAAACAGCATCAAAAGAAAGCAACCAAGAAATAAATAAGACGAGTATGGAATCAAAACAAAGTGAAATGCAGTTTCAGTACTTGAAATGCTGTGTAGATCAGTTGTTGGAGGCTAACGCTGAACAGGAAAGAGTAAGTCTGACTAGTTAGAAATTGCAAAAAAATTATTTTTTGTCACCTAAATAAGTGTGCACTCTTATATTTTGGTTAGCTTTCTTGTACTGTTGACAAGTAAAAGCAGTTTATGCTAACATGTAGCTTTATAAACCAATTCACTGGTTTTAAAAACTCCATTGTTGATCAAGACGACTAGTGAGTTACTCAGCTTGACCAGGTTTACGAATGTCCTATCGTAAAATCTAACATCACTTAAAAAGTGGTTATATTTAATTTAGGTAATGTTTATGATATTTAGGAAGCGCAGAATAAGATAACATTATTATTGTACTGATATCAACTTGAAAACGTTACAATACTAATGGGCGTCGGGTTTCTGTATTTATCTAGTTTTGCACCGCACTAGAAACGTCATGTAAAAATAAACAAAGGACTTTTAGGATCTCAAACAAATATGTGGGCTTGCACTAAATAATCTACACTTTTAGTCCTTATTAAATCTGCGATAAAATAAAATCATTTTTCCGCTGTCTACAAGTTAAATTTTAGCTTTTGATTTAGTGAAACTAACAATACACAGCTTCACTGAAGCTCAGAATGATTTTTAGAAATTTGTTTTAGAAATTTTAGAAATATTTACAGATTTGGGCATAATCAATATCTATGATGATTATATAGAATTGTAATAACAACTATTTTCAACGTATATGAAACGTAACTAATAAAATAAAAGCTATATCAGTTTACAAAGTTATTTTCAAAACTCTTCACATTTAATTGTTTTAGAAAACATCGACAATATTTATCAATGATTTAAATTGATGTCAAAAAATACTTTAACGGGATACGAAGTTCGAAATCCCTCCTTACTAATAACTGTGCATAATATTGTACCATGAAACGCGAATTTTTTAACATGTCAGATAATGCCATGCATTTTGATGAGCAATCTAAACTTTTGTAAGTAGTTTTGCTGGGAGTGGCCATAATCTACCTGGTTTAAAAGTCTCTATCATAATGTTATTATTGTGTACAGTAAGTTGTAAGAATATATTTATATACGTAGTACCAAATAAAAGTTAGCAATGCATGTTCGTTTAACATATCCTTTTATCTGAGTAAGCAGAAAGTAAAATTTTACTAGAAAATCCTTGATAAGACATATCATTACATTGAAACTAATTTCCTATTATTGTTATAAATTTTATCGATAAATATAAGAAGATACCAAGGTTTGCATTATTTCAGGAATTTACCTTCAACATATGATGAAATTACACATACAATACATTTAAAATCTTTATATTCTAATATTAGTGTTACTTTTTCATACTAAAAAGTGGTCTCTTAAAATATAGGTCAACAGTTCATCTTAGAAATTTAGAAGGACATAAAGTGAAGTTTCTTTTTGACGCAATGTTTGATAAATTGCACTACTTAATTAACTAAAACAAAAAATAAAATATGAAGTGCTTTTCATAATTCCACTAGGGAATTTAAGATAATCAGGAACAAATATCGTCAAGACTTTTCAGAGTGATATTAAAATAACTAACAGCAAACACGCCAGTTTCTGATGACTAAGGAAGTGATTGGTGATTTATTAAACAAACCATAGGTAATTATAAGTTCAATGTATTTGTATCTTTTCTTTGACGTTGTTGTCAACAAACATTGATCGATCTCTGTTCCTATATATCTTATCTGTGAAGATTACCTCAACAAAGCAAAATAAGTTATAGATTTCACTTGCCAGCCACAATGCAACTTTAATTATTTGCAACTTTGTTTGCTGATACAATTTCTTTCACTTCTAAATTTTAAGAGGGTGAAAACGATGATTGTATCAGAAAAATATGAATCTACATATTTACGGTTTTTTATCAGGTGTATTCGAAACGAGAATCATTTTTAGCAATTATAAAAAGAATAAAACGTTTTGCGCATACTTTATATATTCATCCTCACACAGCAATCATTGGTAAAAATTAGTAAAAGGAACATTAATACAAAAGGAATGTAGAGGGGAGGTTTGTAAGGTTTAACATTCATTTTTTTGGATAATATTGGCATTTTAGAGGAAATAATGTTCTGAAACGCGTGAAGACTCGTCAGATAATTCGAGATAGAAGATTAATCAATGTAACTATGGAATTTGGTTGATCAAACTTTTAGAACAATCTGAGCTTAGATAAGAAACGAGATAACATTATGAAGATTAAATTTAATATTCTGGAGATGAAATGAAAGTTATGTAATCAAGTGTCGTGGTAAAAAGATCACTAAAAGAATTCATCATCAATGACGGTATCCTCTGGAACACATAATTCAGGTTTAAGCTTTTTTATAGCAATAGCTTTGTAATAAGAATGAAATTGTTTGTTCGTGGATAATGTTGAATGATTTTGAATGTCCGTTTCATGTCCACTAACGAAAAGATGACAGACAATGGTACTGTTGAAAACATTTAAGTCCCTTATCTCTATTTCGAAGAAAAATGTTATCAGAGATCTGAACAATAACTTTCATCACACTTATTCTAATATCAGTGTTTAGCATATGCATATAAACTAGTAAACACATTTGAAATTAACGTTAGGCAAATATTTGTTTATTTTGGCTGTTTCAACGAGAAATTTGTTTAATAAAATGAAACAAGTTTCGCACCCACAGAATTTCTGTTTAGTGCAACCCTTAGTCTAAAATCAACCTTGAGAGTACTATAGTCACTTTTAAAGACAAGTCTTATGGACGTAAATGTTTGTATTTTTACCAAAAACAGAACACTTGTTTTCTTTTATTCAGGTTTTTGAACACTTACTGGTGATTGTTTACGAATAATTTCTATTTTTATTTGTATGGAGTATTCACATTATTTAATATGCGAATATGCGACTATGCAAACATGCTTCATATTCCTTGTGTTTTTAGTGTTCTTTCTACTAATCTTACTAAAGAGTGCTTTTTGACAACAAGGATATAAGGTATATGAAAAATGTTTTATTCTTCTAATAATTGCTAAAAGGATTCTTGTTTGTAATACACCTGTTAAAAAACCGCGAATGTAGAGATTCGTATTGTTCTAATATGATGATTCTTTTTGTTTCCTTTTCCAAAATTATGTTGGCTATCTTTGAAAATGATGAATTCTTATCTTGATGAAAAGTAGGTTAGAAGAAGCTATATTTACTTAATTTTATACCACACAGCATCCGTCATTTTTTACATTAAAGAAAACAATCATAAATTGTTAACTTAACATTTTTTTCTTAAAGCTTATATGCGCAATGAATGAACACTTGGAAGCATCTAACAAAAAAATCGAAGATTACAAATCATTCGTTAGATGTGTCAGTTCAGCTATACGAAAATTTGATCCTGATAATAAAGTAATAGAACCAACAGATTTCAAAAATCAAGAGATTGAACACATACGCAGTGTTTTTAATAAATTTCTGCAAGTAAGAACAAACTGGTCAATAAAATATTTCAAAATAATCCCTAGCAGGTATAAAAAAATATTGTTTTCAGATTTTTTTTCCCTACACTTTTAGAATCCAAAAATATTGATTTGACCTGTACTTGTAACTTGACTTTTTCACTTATTATGCAATATATCAGTTGGTATCGATTTCTGAATCATTTCTACATTTTAATCCTCAACAAGCAAATACTGATATCACTAGCAAAGCTTTGTAATAATACTGAAATATTCTAGAATCACAAGTATAATTTTTTTTATTTTATTAAAGCAATAAATGGGAGTCTTTGGTTTACATTTCACAATAAATTATATCCATTAGTCATAATCGTTTTTGAGGGCCTACTTCTGAATTAAATTCATACCTACACTGTTCTAGTAAGCAGTATACACCACTGCCCTTTAACAACTATGGGAACTTTGAAATAAATGTATTTCAGTAACTAACGTTTCAAATAACATTCAAAAGATTAATTGCTTTTGCTAACTATATGGCCCTCTTCTGAAGGTAAACTAGTTAGATTGGGTTATTTTTAACTCGGTAAAATTGATCTTAAGAGCATTCTACAGATAAACGATTGTACATTTTAATGACATAGATCTAAAAGCAGTTGGTTTATTTAACGTATTTTCAAAGGCCGTGAATGGATTAGATAAATTAGGTCTCTAAACACAAAGCACCTATTTAATACGCAACACTAAAATCTGCTATTATTCTCGTTTTATTTTATTTTTAACATAATAATTGATTTGGTTACATGAACTGTGTAATCTATTGCAAATTCATATACTAGAATATCAGAAACATTTTCGTTCCAGGAGATTAGAAATATTGCCTAACTGTTTAAACTAAAGCATAAAGAGAGTGTTTAGAGCTAAACTCACTGGTTAGCATCAAATAATTTAGCGTTGAAGCTTTAGCTACCTCGTTGATACAATATAAATGTGATGACTTTTTTAACTCAGATAAATGAGCGATTTTAATTGTTATTGCTATTCGTTTCACAATATTAGATAATAGAAGAGAAACAATATTCACAAACTATAGAAATCGAAAAGATGAAAACTAGAATAGATGTAATACAAAGTCAACATAAGGAAGAAATTCTTAGAATTGAAGAGAAGCATCAATCAACGTGAGTGGCGTTAACAATTTTTCGCAGTTACGTTTCAGATATTCTCAAGTGTCAACTCGACGACAACAGCACTGATTTGTACAGTCTAGTTGTAGGATATATGTATGATATGAGACCACACTTTTTTAAGGGTTGTAGGCTAGTCACAATGATTGTTGTATTTAATACTATATGTTTGGTATGGCATGGAATATTTTGATTGTGAAAAAAATAGCGTTTGTCTGGGTCTGCAGGATAAGTTAACAAATTCTAGAATTTTACTGGTACAGCAAGTTCTTCAATAAATAAACAGTACTAGCTTTTCTATTACATTACCAAGTGGGAAGGTGACAGTTAAGAGTAAGTCAAAGAACAGCATATAGTTTGCTTAATTACTTTTGCTCAAAAGCAATCCATTACTTTTTATAACAGTTCAGTCGATCTATGCTGTAAACTACAAAATAACATTACTGCACAGTATTTAAATGAATCAGTTTAACTTCCTTCAAAATGTACCGAGAAATCGACTAGAATTACATTTTTGTATAATTCATATACTGAGGAGTTTAACCTTTCTAAAAATGTAAACTTTGATTTCTGTCCCAACGTTTTTCATAGGATTGATGACCGAATTCTTAATTAAATAACAAATCTTAACATCACCTAACTTTCACTCTTGATATTGTAAGCATCCATTTAAATCTTTTAGTACGTCATCCAACTCTTTAAATAATAAGTCTTTAGTCAACAGTATGACTGCAAGGACGGATATTACAAACCGTGCTGAATAAAAAAAACAACTCGAATAATGAAGTAATGGCTTAAGTTGATCGGTCATTGGTAACCTGACTATCACTGACAAATTCAAACTATATGCTTGGAATTTCGGCAGAAAGTTTTCATAGAACCAGTAGCCATTAATATATCTACCTGGATTTAGAAAATTCTCTTACTTGTAAATTAGCTTTTCATATATATTCTTGAAATATTTCCCAAACCACTTTAAACAGAACAGTAACAGTCCACGATAATGTAACTCACTAAAGGTTTGCAAAACTATTTATATGGTTTATAAAATTTCATCTATCTAGTAGACGACATTTGAACAACTCTTGGTGATAAAAGAGAACTTATTTCGATACACCATCCTTCAATAATATTGATGTGCTTACATACACTTATCTGTCTAATTGGTAGAAAGACATGAAAATCTTTCGGTTAACAAATAAAATTTATTTTGAAACCACTAGGCTTAATAGTATTAATTTATATAGTAAATTATTTTCAATTATCATCTTCCTTCAATTCAAAATGAACTCATTTCCTTGGAATTATCAATAATATTCGAAATTCATAGCAATTTAATTTTCACGATTTGTATAGCTGTATTCATTATTCTGGTTTATTCGTTCAATGTACTTAATCAAAACAAGCCAACTGTAAATGTTATTGGGAAAGATAAGATCACATTTGTGATTTTAAATCATAAGTACTTTCTTATAAATACTTTGATATTATTGCTTTAGCTTTCATAAACAATGCGAACAACTGCAGGACGAATTAAATAATACGATCATACGTGCTGAAAAAGCAACACAGGAGGCAAGAACCTTACGTCAAGAGGTGGCCAATGCTAGATCAAAATATGAGGAAGAAATAATAGAAAAGCGAGAACGAATTCAAGACTTAGAGAAAAAATTGATTAACGTTACCTCTAAACAAAATGTAAGATTCAGCGTTTTTCGATTAAGATGAAAATCATCTTTTAAAAATTAAAGACAGTAATTAATTATTGGATAGATAGTATTTGTCGTCTGTTACACAACAGCCAAACTATTTTGGTTTGTTATTGAGCATATGGGTAAAAGTTTATCTTACTTTTTGTGCATTCATAAATAACTCCAGTTAATCCGAGGTTGCTTAGTATATTTAGTGAAGATTTTTATGCAGTCACTCCAAAGAAAGATCATTCCAGTAACCTCAGTACGCTTCACATTGTATTCTTTAGTTCACCCATTAAAACATCAACTGATCAGTAAACTATATCATGTCTTCATTGAAGATCAACGAGTCGGTCTGATTCTTTTTGGTATTTTTCGGCATATTATTTTTTACCTATAGTTTTTATAATTTACATCACTTTCCTTTGTTTATATAAATATTTTGGTCAAATAATGATGTCCGGTGATTTAAATTTGCACTTTAGGCATACTGCATTAGGTACCTAAATGGAAGGGGAAATTCGAAATATATTTTGATTAAGCAGTACAAGAAAGTCTTATGCAAAATTTTAGCTAGCGCAAAATGTAAATATCGAGACTATCAAAGGCTATGAAATAATATTTATGTACGGAAATGGTTACTTATACGAGATGAAAGCAATTATAAATGATGGGAGTAAATTATCTTGTCTTGGTAATTAACTATTATTAACTAGTGGATATGTTCCAGTTTTAAAAATCCTGAAAATTATTTTGTAAAGGAAGATAATAAAAGTTTCATAAACAAACTCAACCAACTTAGAGAACATAGTATAACTAAACTTTTTCTTCGGAACTATATATTTTTCATACCATCTTTAGTTACATTTTTATTCTTTAAATGCATTTTTGGTAAATTGGGACTATGTCCGTATATTCTAACTACAACCTAATAGACAAAGTTCATGGTAGAGTACGTAGTTAAAATAATGTACAGTAAATAACTTCTAATCATCAATAACTGCAAGTTTCTATATTTTCACAATTTCAGTAAGTAAAAACGCTGAAATAAGTATACATGGTTAAACGCTTTTTCGAAATTTTTGGCGTTTTCCTTCCAGTTCGGTATGAGTCCTATAGGGCTGATTGGCGCTAAACAATAGTTGCATTCTGATATCACTAATTTATTGGTGCATTCTTGCAATAATAGAAATAAATAAAGCTGAAATGTTTTGGTATTGACAATTAAACCTGAAGGCTTGGTGTGCGTTTGTTTACATTTAGACTTTAAACAAGCCTGTTTTTTCCTAGTTTCCTCAAGTTAATTATTGATAATAAATTCATTTTACTTAATGTGCCGAATTTTAAATCATATTACGTATAGCCAAACTTAAACCGCATAAAATACCATGGTGTTTAAAACTTGACTGAATACAATAGTTTTCAAAAATAATTGTGGCAAAAAGTATGTTACTCAGAAAGGAATTTAGATCTCCTAGTTTATTGAACACTACTGTGATAAGTTCTAACCTATGGTTACTCGTAATTTTTTTTATCAAGTGCCAAGTATTTATGCTAGTAATACACTTCACCCCATGGTTGCAACTCTTTTTAGAATTCGGATTTAATTTCTAGAAAAGAATTGGAATCTCTACTGGATACAACACAAAAAGAAATGATCAAAATAAAATGTGAAAGAGATTCAGTAATCAGTCAGTTGTCGACAGTAAGTACACAGCTGGAAACGGCAGAAGTAAGTTTATCTAATTAGCTGTGGTAATAAACATAAGACAATGTTTTGACGATGCGCAACAATGAAATCTAGATCTAAAACTTCATACTCTTCTAAATTCTTATGTAATGGAATTTTGAGGTCAAAAATAATGTGGTTTCTACGACAATATGCTCAAGTACAGCTTCTAACCGTAACAAATATTAGATAAAACTTTTAAAATCTTTGAATTTAATATAATTTGTCATTCAACGAAGAACAAATAGATTCACAAAACTTGCGCGCCAAGTGAATGTAAGACATATGAGTAGAATTTCTCTAATTTCGCTCGCTATTATTTATAAATATTTTCTACTAATATATCTATGGATTTTATGTAGTATACAAGTAAAAGAACAATTTAAAAATCTTGATTCTTAAGTGTTTGCTCCAAAAAATATAAGTACTGGTAAAAATATGAGTGCCCATAGCTTACATAACTGTGTAACTTAAATTCCCAACTGTAAAATTTTAAAGGAGACTACCATGAGTAACCAAGTTACAAGCTTAAGGGTAGTAAATGTTTTCAAAAAAACCTAAAGAAATATTTGCTATCATTTCAAGGGTTTAGCGAATGCTAATTCATTTTCACTTATGTACAACGTAGAACTGGACACGTATGTACTTGGGTCCGATTTGCCATACTACATTAGCAAGACAAAATCAAATTCACGGGACTAACGGACGGCATAATTTAGCATAAAGGAATAAAAAAAACGAGAGTACGAAAGAATAATGAAACTTAGGATTTGAAAGAGCATAAAAAGTAAATACATTTACGCTACTTTAACCGATATTGAGCCATGTCACTTGGCGTCTTTAGCCACTGATCACGACTGCCACGCGGATCCCAACCAGGCGGCCTGCATTTTCAACATGGCTTAAGCCAGCAGTCAAGGATTCCATAGACTGATAACATGTTTCAAATTTGGCCGCCGCCGCATCCCTTCCAACTTATTCCTACTCCAGCCACCATAGAGCGATTAGGCAGACTGTAGTCAGGCGTAAGCAACACACACCCCAACCATTTAAGTCAATTAGGATTTATGACCACTTTGACTGTTTTGCCATGTTTTTCTAATACACTATATCAATATTACTTATTCGCTCATTCCATGATATACGAGTAATACTACGAAGATTTTTATGATCAAAAGCATGGAGCGTATGTATATCTTCTATTTCTATGGAATATTTTTGCACCCATATGTTAGAATTTCTGATATCACTTATAATAATTTATGGACTACGTCGTGCTTTTGTTAGTAACAGATAATAAGAAGCTCCTGACCGTTAAGTTCCTTTCACGAATCCAATTAACTTTTCTCCAAAGGGCATTTGGATGACTTAAAACAGATTCATGTGAGCTATGTTTCACGTACTTTGAATAAACGTCAGATTGTAGGCATAAGCAATTGTAGTATGTTGAGGAGTAAAAACGTTCAAAAGTATACTGACCGCGTACATGTTCAAAAGCCTTAGTCAGTAGTTGGTTGCGAAAATAATAAGATATTCTGTTTACATTAAAAATCAACTAATTTTTTAACTCTTTAAAGAAATGATTACGAGCGAAAGCAACAAAGATTACTATTTAAGCCAAAATAAAGATTTTTATATGAATAATTAAATACCTTTAAATACTAAACCATGTATTACTAACATTACTTTTTTTACCTAATGTCATAATGTCTCAGAACATTCATAACACTTTATATATACGTAGTCCTATATTACAGAATTGAATAACCGTTTGAACAGACAAATAACAATTAACCAGACAATAAAAGACAAATTAGATGAAGTAAATAACACTAATAGACACTTACAACGATCACTAAAATCAGTTGAATTTTCTATGAGAAGATTACACAACTTCATTAATAATGAAGTGGATATGAACACAATTTGGAATTGGGGAGAAGTGTTAAAAGAAGATTATGTCACAGAATTCATTGATAATGTAAGTAAATCTACATTATTCTTGAGTTAGAAATTAGTTTTTATCATGAATAAGACTGGCTAGGAAACTATGAAGAAGGATTAAAGGGCACTCCACAGTTGTTTTATTGTACTGTTTAATTTGTTGAAAAATGTTTCATTTGATTAATGTTTTATTGATTCTTGATAAAAATCAATATGGTGGTTGAGTGAATTATAATGGCGAGTTATATTATTTGGTTAATTTAAATGTCACGGGATTTTTTGAAGACGATCACCACTTAATTCATTAATACGGAATTTTCAACAAAGAGAAAACATATATTTAAACCTAAGTGGATAAATGTGAAACATTTATTCTCCAGATGATTACCCGATAAACCTATATATATAGTTAGAAACAGAAAAACATTAGCTCAAATTCAACATTAATACTGCAAGAAAATTACAGTGATCAATATTATTCTTTATTTGTTTATGAGAACATATTGTCTATCTATCACAGATATGGTAATATTTGGTAGTTATTATAAAGTTACATTTCTGTGTAAAACATAGATCTTGTAAGTCATTAGCTAATATTCGGTTGAATATACTGAAAAACAATTATAATCCTTTTTGTAATCTGTTGAGTCACAGCCCGCATGAATTACCCTAGTTGTGTTGTAGCAGCATAATCACCATTATCTAACTTGACTGATTCGATATAATAAGAGTATGCATTAGTATGAAACACTAATATCAATTGTCACATATACTTAAATAAAAAATAGTGTTATAATGGGTTGTTAAAATAAAATTATTAAAATGATACGTTTCATATACCTTCTCTTACTTTCTTTTACTGGAATCAATCAGTGACGACAACTACCTTCAAATTATATATTTTTTATGAGTTAGAAATGCAATTTAGTAATTATGTTAGTTCACTTGTTAAATGTTTTTCATTGTCTTCACTTTTAGTCATTAGGTTGCATTAGAATATTTAATTTTAATTATATTTTTCACACGTTTAGACAGTTTTTTTTGAAGTTAAATTAACTTACCATCAAATAAATCATTTTGAGTGATAAAGAGTCTTGTCGCTTATAGGTTAGAAACAGAAAAACATTAAGCTCAAATTCAACATTAATACTGCAAGAAAATTACAGTGATCAATATTATTCTTTATTTGTTTATGAGAACATATTGTCTATCTATCACAGATATGGTAATATTTGGTAGTTATTATAAAGTTACATTTCTGTGTAAAACATAGATCTTGTAAGTCATTAGCTAATATTCGGTTGAATATACTGAAAAACAATTATAATCCTTTTTGTAATCTGTTGAGTCACAGCCCGCATGAATTACCCTAGTTGTGTTGTAGCAGCATAATCACCATTATCTAACTTGACTGATTCGATATAATAAGAGTATGCATTAGTATGAAACACTAATATCAATTGTCACATATACTTAAATAAAAAATAGTGTTATAATGGGTTGTTAAAAATAAAATTATTTTAAACCTGACATTTCTATGCCTTTGAAATATACAGCATATAGCACACATGGAAAAATAGACATTTTTGTAAATTTATACAACGATTGTTTAACTTGATGTCAGTTTGTATCACGAATCGACTTTAGCCAGATAGGCATTTATCTTCAAGTTTCAGCGGTTATTCAGATGAAACTAGCCAATGTACGTTACTTTAAACTAGTTAACCCTTATAATATATCTTTTTTATGTTGGTTGACTGGTTTTTATCTACCACAGGCAAAAAATCAAGTAGTACTATCACACTTGTTTTTCTGAGATACTGAACTTAATGTACGACAATCAACTGAATTTCAAAATAATCTTATTCGACATATATGTTAAGAAATGAGCTGTAAAATCACTTTGTTTGTCTATATCTACGCCCCAGTAATAGCTATTAATGTATGCAGGATTATTTGAATAGGTCTGCAACTGTTGTTACTTATTTTAATTATTATAGGTTTGTCCATTAGCATGTGTGTATCCAAAGAAATTCGTTGCCATTCATTCAAAATCTTTTGCAAAGTTGGATTGTGACGACAGAGTAATCGACGGTTTGATTTAGAACAATTTAGCTGGATGTACGCGCACCTAAGGCTGACGGTACTGGGTTAGATTCACAATGCGATTATAAACAAAATGCAGTTACATTCAAATAAAGCTCTGAATTTAACTACAAGCCAAAAATGAGAATTTTTCGAACTTTAGATTGTCTTATTTTTGAGGGTTTAAAGTTAAAAAATCTTATCAATTGGTAGTTTTTTCTACTTACAATACTACTATAAAATTAACATTAGTTAATGTCAGTTTTATTTAATTAAAATATTTTATTTCAATTTTGCAGATCTTAAAAATTATTGATCAATTAAAAAGAAAATCAGCGATAAATAAGGAGAACAAATTGCAAACAAAGCGATTACAAAAAGAACTAGAAGAATTGAAATGTCAATTAGATAGATTCAAAGCCACCTCTCTGAATAATCAGCGTGCACTTGAAGAATGCAAAAGAACAATTTGTAGGTGGATGCTGTTGTGATTATTTAGAAGTTTGGTAAAAAGAATTATAAGACTAGAATCACACAAATGCAATGTAATGTTAAAGTATCTGGTATTGTTCTCGCTTTTTAAGCATAGTATTAGTCAATGCTAATAAAAAACACTCTTATGGATTAGATAACGAGTGAATAAACATTTTATACCGAAACGTTACCTGTATAATATGAAGATGTAAATTCGTTTTATTAAATTAAATTTAAATGTGATTTCAATGGTTACAGGCCGCCCTTGATTTATCGAAATAGTACGAGATATCAAATGAGTAAGTCATTGTAAAACGGAGCCGTTGAAATTAATCCTACGAATTTTTAGCTAATAATCATTTTGTGCCCAGGATGTTAAGATATAGTATCTCCTATCTAACCTCGATATATTTTCACTTGTTAATACGAATGACTGAATATGCTATCTAATGTGTTAGAATCTCAAAAAGCAGATATTTACTTAATATTACAGTTACAAATAACAGCACCTAGAACAATTAATTTTCACTTCTATTTGTCAAAAATTGATGGAAGTGGGAATTCTTCGATTGGATGCCGACCAAGTAATGCAAAAAGCGAAGTGTTTGCTAACTTGAAGCTCCTGGGGCGGAATCTGAGTTGCGCACTGCCTAGGAGTTCTACACTAGAACGAAACAACTGTCTAGTGCTCCCTGATTTTCGATGGTACCTTACCAACATCAATCTGTGACGTATTCAATTAATTAAAAAATCCAGTCTCCACAAAAATAACCATCTCAATTTAATATTGTAATGTTAGAAAGAAGACTAGTGTAAAGTTTTGTTTTATCAGCAAGGCTTAATTCGACATTTAATGATTATGTTCTTGTGTTGATTGTTACTTGCTTACTAAGCTGTTAAGAACAGTGAATTAGAAACTACTATATCAGAAAAAGACTACTATCTACAGATAATTAATGAACAAAGTGAAGAATTATCCACCATTAAGGCTGACTTTCATCGTCAAACAAGAAAGGTAGGCTATTATATTTAAATATAATATTTAAAATAACAAAGGGTTGTAAATTGACTAATAAACCTGTCTTTTTTAGTTGTTCTGCTGACCATCATTTCATTTCTGTGTTTTAATCGAATAAAAATAATTTGTCTTCATTATGGATTTTTGGAAAATACTACTTAGTAGTAATTTAATTTTTATATCAGAGTTTTATAGATGCGATGGTTTACTAAAATTCTTAACAGTCAGATTTGCGAGATAATTGAAATTATTGAATTCAATGACTAGTCACTATTGGCCGTCTCTAATGACAACAGAGAATAATTGAACTTTGATAGTTGTCAAGGTGAAATTCTATGGCCAGCTTAACCTTTTATTTTAGTAAGCACTTAAACACACATTTATGTAAAATGCAAACAATATTAGGACTCATTGATTTTGACTTCTTGGAATGAAACAATGCATATTAAAATGACACTTTTAATTGACAAACTTGAGAAGAATTACACTTTTTTGCATTTAATGCTTTTGGAGAAATTTTTCATTGATTCTAGTACTAAACGTAAATCGCCAAAGGATCTAACATAGGGGACTTCGTTATTCAAATAATTTATATTCTTATATTTTGATTAGGTCTAGATGCAGTATATTTGATCAAATATAGGGTTCGAAAAGAGGTAAGTATATGGGTGCATTGAAAAGAGCGTCTACGCGAACTTTTAGATGGTGAAGTTATAAACAGTATTGATTACACTTAAGTACCTTAATTCATAAAAAATAATATAGTCAAGACTAGGTTTTGATAATCTGTTGAACGCTTTATTTCGTCACATTATTTAACGCTCGAGCTCAATGACTAGAATTGAATATTGTACTACACAAGTTTTGTAAATTGGCTTTAATGATCTAATAAGTTTGTGTACTGTATTTAGTGATGAATGATTTAAAGCAATAAAAATTCATATCAGTTGCACTCAATCATTCAGTAATGCAAAATGTGTACTTACAAAGTTCAGTTCTATACCTAATAGTATTACGTGTTGTTTCTAGCTTATGGAACAGATACATGTCTTAAAAAAACGACAATTGTGTTCAGAGAAATGTTTACAATCAAAACCACTTAGAGCTGCCAATAATGAAAGATGCACTATTCAATTTAGAGCATCAAAAAAGCCATCATCAGCAGGTAGTTATTTATTTGCCTCAAAATTGCTCTATTTTTTTAATTGTTACAATTAATTGTCTGATAATTTCATTTGCTAATTTAATTTGATAATGAATAAAATCCTGAAGTATTGAAATAATTTACAAGAATATTTACAAACATTGTGATTTATGTTATTTATCGGCGTTTCTCCTGCAACTTACTACTCTATTAGAATACGTTAATCCAAATTTTATTGTTGGTTTTACTGATAGCTTGTTGAAATGTGGGTCTAAACTTTACTTCATATCAATTGGTGTATTAGTCTAGCTATCAGGAAAGACAAATATTTGAAGATTTAGTGTATTAGCATTATGGCCAGCTGTGAGATTCAAATTATGCACCACATCACTTTTATCATCTGGATGAACTTACAGGTACAAATTCAGCAGCAGGCAGCAAAAATACTTCTCACTATTAAATGTTTATAAATTAATCATAACATTTTTCCAGAATCATTAAATAGTAAACTGTGAAATTTAGAAATTCCCGTTAAAAGTGAGTAATAACTAATTCACATATCTACCAACGCCGCAAATGATGCATATTTTTACTGGAAAACAATAGATTTATCACCTTACAACAGTAGCCCATCTAAATTTATTTATTTACAGTAGTAAGATTTTTCTAAAACAATGCAATGATAATAATAAAGTGAATTATAAGGAGTAATTTCATTTTTCCGTCAAATCTATTTAGATTTTATTCAAGTTTTAACAATTAGTTATGACATCGTGAGGTTCAAACACTTGGTAAACTTTTAGATTCCTAACCATAGTTTATAATGTTGGAAAAAAGTCTAATTATATAAAACCAAATCCTTCAGATTGTTTAAGTACTTCATCTTTTCGGAAATTACTACAGCCAGACATAATTAAATTTTCAAATCCATTTATTCGTTAAGAATACTTATAGTCGATGTCAACGCCCCCTTCATGGTTTAAAACTATATAATGTCAAGTGAGGAATACAAATTGTATTATTTTGTACCATTATGAAGCTACCTGTTGAATCATCTTAATGGGTGCTTTATAAATTATTGAATTAAATACACCGTAATAAAATCAAAATTATGTAAATCAGTTCATATGCACCAAATTAACACACCGTAATGGATCCCTTTTCTAATCATTTGAGCAAACAGAAAAGTTCCCCTTTATTATTTATTATTCACAATTTATTTTTGTAAGAATACAGAATATTTAGCAAATAAAATCTTTCTTAATAACATTTACATTAACTGTACAATCGTATTTATAGAGAAATTTCATACTTAATAGTCTAGAAAAAATAGATGTATTTTTTTAAGAAAGCCAGTTATTGCAATCATATGACGAGAAATCAGAAAGCTTCAACCATCACTTGGGAAGTGTGCAATAGTCTTAAGAATAAGAACGTAGAAATATTTTACAAGATGGTCTAAGTATCTTAAAAATTACTTTGAAATACGGAATTTCGATTCCAGTCTTATGAACTGATTTTTCACATTAGGTATATAAGAATTAGAACAACTGAGTAATGCGAATAGTGTTTTTTTACATATGTTCTCGTATGACTACTAATGCTACTAATGCTTTACAACTAGGATTGGTATTGCCCGATGAACGTTTAATTTTGGCTGACTACGAAAAACAAGCCAGTGAAAATACTATCAGTCAAATGAAAAAACAGGTTGTTGTTCGTTTAATTATTATGTTCTGATGCAGTGCTTTTGCACAAGAATATTAACTCTCAAAGTATGTTTTCATCTAAATAGTTATGAAACAGGATAGCTAATTGTATGTAGTAATAATACTTATAAATTTATATATAAACACATATAGGATGATTCGTTACCATATATAACAGCAGTGTAATAGTGTAAAGGTGGCCACTAACTTCTTAATATTTTTAAAGAAGGGTAGAACGTCACAAAAACATTGAGAACGAACAACTGCTCATCCATTTTTTACTTAATTAGTTAAGTTGTTCCTACAAATTTTTTATCTCTGCAATCTTGTTTGCCATTGAAGTACACAGATATGTGATTCGAAATTCCCCTCATCTTCAGTATTTTGTATGTCCAGTTCAACCTCCTTAGTTTTCAGCACATAAAATCCAACCAAAATCATAAGTACTTAAATATTTCGCTTAATCTATGATGGCTGTAAAAAGTAACATTCATATAGGTCGACTTGTACCATAAGGTGTTTCTTCCGACCATCTACAATTACAGTGCTACTTTCCTATTTCTTCGCAACATATCTTAACCTCATACACTAACTGTTAACACAGTTGCCGACTTAGGGCTAACATAACATGGATTTTTACTGCCGCAAAGTTTGTTTGTGCATGTCAGTGTAAAAGATTTAGAGATATAAAAAGGTTTACGTTAGGAGTTTGCATTGGGTGGATAAAATCATACCTGTCCATAAAATTCGGACATAACAGTAATATATCTTGCTACTATTGTATGGATTCAGGGTTCAATATACCAACACTTCTTATTTGATTGAACCTTTAGATATATGAATCAAAGTTAAAGTGCGAAAAAATTTCACTTAACAGCGAAAGTCATGAATTATCTACTAGTGATAAAAATGTAGAAAACATGACAAATTTCCAAAAAAAAGTAAATGGTATGTTCACTTACTATTTTTATTTATCTAAAATACTTATTAATCAGAAAACTATGAGTCCACTTTTGATACATAGATAGATAAAAAAAGGAAATAATACAAGCTGAGTGATCAAAAGGTGTCTTTCTCAAAGTTATCTTTTTTGCATTGTAGCGAGAGGTTTAAATGTTGGTAATTTGTAGATATTAGGAAAATTTTAACGTAGTGAATATTACAAAACTTAAGTTTATAAAAACATATTTTCATCATCATAGGACTTACCGAAGAGGACTCCAAAATTCTAAAACCTTCATTTTTGTTTGTTCTTAAAAACATCTAAAGTAGTGTATAACAAAAAAGATTTATTATAAAACAAGTACTAGTTAACGTTCGTTTCAGTAATATTTTATGCTGCCATAATATTAAAATGATTGTCTCACGTCTTATCATTTGTTCAAACAAAGACAGAACATAATATACAATTGATCATTTTATAAAGATATGCCGTTACGTATACTTAAGCAGAAATTTATTAACGCAACTAATTTTCTAGGTTTAGTCACTTTTATGAAATTGGCACAGAAAAGGGAACTTAAAGTCTATCATGTACTTTTTAGAAATATGGTAATAAAACTGATTCATTTAGGTTAACGAAAATTTTTATATTATACAAATTTGTCAGCTCTACGTCTCAAGGAAGGCCTGTTGATGCATTACAGTGATAATATTATTGTGTATTTTGTGTTCATCCTCAAGCAACCAAAAATGTAAAGCAAGATGAATAATCTTCATAACAGATAGGTTAGTTCGTTCAAAATATAGCTTATTGTTCTGCTGAATTATTCACTAGACAAATATCAAACATACAATAGGTGACATTGAAATAAAATTATTTATTTTAGCATTATAGTATCAACTCGGCTAAAAAGCATATACCTTAAAACCTAATGTGTTTTGCGGTGTTTTGTTGAATGAATCGTAAAAACGAGATTAGTTTAATTTCGTCTGTTTATATTTTTATTCACCATTAAAATTGTATGCATTTGTATGCAGCTTACCATTTTAAATTTGATACTCGAACCAGAATCACGGTGTTTGATGGAAAGATGTGCTTATAATAATAGTGTGAATAACCTAAAAGTGATTAGTGGGGACTAGTTGATTGTTAAAAAACCTGACATCATATAAGAAAATAAAAAAACAAGATATCACTGTACAGCTGAAATTCAGCGGCTTAGTCAATGGGCGATATAATGCGGATATTTTTTGCCTTAAGGACTATCATTTTATACCTTAAGGCCTTATTCTTTTGAGATAAATGGTGCGATTTATGAATTTCGAAACTTAAATACCAAAATCACATCAAATGTTTGTTGCTGCCATATTCCAAGCATATAGAAATATGAACCCTGTCATCTAATTGAGTCGTTTTCGGTTCTCTGAAACATACAGCGATTGTTATAGGGCAACGGCTTTTTGTGTCGTAAAATTATTTTTTATCTACGTGAGAAATACAGGTTGAAATAATATCAACTGTAAAATCGTTGAAGAAACACTAAACAGTTGTTTCATTGTGATTTCATATCTCTCGGCATTGCACACTTCTGGAGATTAGAATATAAGGCTCTGAATCTTACTTCATAAATGCTCAGTTTACATAAACCCACTTAAGCAAACATACGTTGTAGTCTATAAATTTTTAAAGTGATATAACTGTGATGGAGATTGATAGTCTCATTTGTGCAGCAGCACTAATGGTAGTTTTACTATAAATTATGATCATCGCCCTTATTTTTTCTAAATTAGATAAAAGATGTCAAACGAATGCACCAAACAATGTAAAACAGTCGAATGCTATTATTAAACTACAGCAGCGATTAGAAAATTTAGAAATGATTATGTTTAAAGTTAGCGAAGAAAAAAGTAACCTACGAAGTCAGAATGTACAGCTGACGGATCTACTTCAAAGGCTAACAGAACAGAATCATCGTCTTACAGAGGTAAGTAATTGACTGAACGAAGTTTCAAAGCTTTATCGTAGCGAAATTAATTTTAAAAATAATTATTGTATTATTATGAATACGTGCCTTATGTGTGTATTGATTTAATTAAATAAACGATGAGGTGGTATATTTTCTAAATTATAACTGATTTCCAAAGTAAGTAAATATGTAAGCAGTTTTGTAATACATATTAAATTCAATCATAATTTTCGTAATAATTTTCACTTTTTTTCCAAGGAACTTGACAGTCATATAATGGAATCGACCCGATTTACTAAACCAGAAAATTGTTTATTCCAAAGTAGCACCGAAAATATAGCTGAATTTAAACATGACAGTTATTGTCAGTATTCAAATGAACAAGTTAAAATGAATCATGATAACGAAGATAATGGCAATAATGTTAATGTTTTGGATAAAGGAAAGTTTGCACCTGATTATCATGAAGTAGAAAACTTTAAACGCGAAAAACAAGCCAACAGGTTTGCATTTTAAGAAGTTTGTTCATAATAGATATCATGCATAACTCTGGTTTTTTTTTTAACTTACTCGACTTGGACACTTTAAGGCCCTGTTAACAACAAAAACCTATACCCTTAGACGCTTCACTGAAACATCTGTTTAACTTTATTTCTTCTGCTCTATGAACCGTGTTTTGTGTAAACTGAAAGCCAAATGAACAAATGTGAGCTGATTGTGTTAATGAATGTAATCCAATGAGATTTCTTCTTTAAAGTGAAATGAGTTTTAAATTCACTTCGTACATGAAACATCTATATCACAAGATGCAGATCACTAAATGATTTTTAATTCACAGTGCTGGAATTTCTTTCTTTTCGGAGTTGTATCGTAAATGCACTTATAACTAAAGCACAATAGTTTGTAAAATAAGTTTTAAGGTAATTTTAGTCGACATAACTCAAAGATGATTGTGGCACTTGAATGACTTAAAGTGTGCAGCCTAACAACTCAATGAGCTACTACAATGCAGAACCTATAAATAAATCCAAACTCGTTTTTAATGTTAGTCAGTAGTAAGTACGGAATAATAGGAAAAATTAGATTCTCATTTTTTAGGATGTACTAAAAACTGGTGTCTGCAGTGATAGGGTTGATAACTAATGAGTGTGTCCTTAATTTACTATAAACCACACATCATACGTAATTAGGTATCATAAAGTGTCAACAGGTAGGTGTCTTTGCGCAATTAAAATTCAGATCTCGAAATTTTTGCTAGTTTTAATATTAATATTTAGTTAGTGGAATATCAAGATTTAAATGTTATGCCCAACCCGACATCAAGTATGCAAAGACAGAAATGAGCAAATCCTATCCATTCACAAAATCATAATTAACTAATCGAAATGTCCGGTTGATATGTAATTGGTGTTTTTTTTAAATGATCATATTCAATGAAATTACCAATACAGTAGTTAAAATACATATACAGTCTACTTGTTCTTGTTTTTTGAGGAAGTGTCTCTGTATAACTTTCATTTGAATTAGGTGTTTACATGTAATTTCATAGCGCCCAGAGAAAAAAAATAACTTCACAGGTAAAATCGGTTATTTTTTTACTTAAGGAAAATGCTAGAGAGTTAATTAAGAATAATGTGTATATTTGAATAACGGGTTCAATTTCTGTGTATAATCCGTAAAATGCATTTGAATTACATACTTAATTTTGCGCAGTGTGCTAGATCATATAAATAAATATGAGTAGTAATGAGTTTTCACACTGATTTGCATTACTTGTAAAAACTATCACATGCCAAATGACAGTTTCGGGGAGGGAACAACATAATTAAATGAAATAACAACGCTAAAATGTAAATACCATAAAACCATAGTTAAACAATTTGCTGATGCAAGCTTTGAACTCTTTGATATACAACAACAATTAATACTATGGATTATCCAGGATTCTTTCAGTCAATCTACTTGCAACTGTTTTAACAACAGATAAATTGGGAAAATATTTAACAAATATAAATAGCAAAGCAAAACACGTCATCTAGGTAATATAGTTTCAGACTTTCTTAACTTTGTTATTTTAATGCTTTTTTATCACTTTAAACTCACTGATACATAACTGAGCAACAACTACATCATATGAAAATCCATTAAATGTCATTTTCGGTAGATCGTGTGGCACTAATGAGATTTTGAATTTACCCAATCGTACACTTGTAACTACTTCTCCGACTCAACCAAACAAAACGAATACACTTCTTTATCATCCGGAAAATAGTTTTAAGTCAAATACAACACGAACGTGTTCTTCAGTCATTGATAGCTCTACACTGTTAGCTTGTGAGTCAAATGAAACATCGGACGGATTCTTTTCACAAGAAACCAAGGGAAACAAAAATTGTAAGTTCTCTGGTGCTAATAAATTGTTTTATCTTTTATTATAAATATGTATAAGTATACAAGTGCACAACAGTGACAGGGGAATTATTAAAAAAAAATAAAATTTGTGCCTGATAGTTGCTAAATTTTTATCAGAGCAGATAAGTTTTTTTAGGTGTTTAGGCGAATATTAGATAATTTATAATAATTTTAAAATGTAACTGTTTTAACACATAATAACTAGAACACACGATTCATCAGCTTGTCTAAAGTTCTCACTTTGAACAATTAACGTTTGAAGGTGAGGTATCTGATATTGCTGATGAATATAAAATAAGAAAGATTTCATTCATATACAATTTTATCTTTCTAAAATTCAAGATTATAGTGACTGTTTCTGTTGACATACACACTTCCTAAACAGAATCCATAATATTCCCTTAATTAGAATGTCAAATACATCTTGAAATGTGAATACCAATGAAATTTACCTTAGGAGTTAAGCGGATAACTTTAAACTCTGGAATTTCAAGTTCTATGGTCAGATATACAATGAGTGTACACTCAGATAAAATGTTATGAAACAGGAAGAGATGAAAGTCCTGGGATTTTACTGGCATTATCATTCAAAGTATAGGCTATATAAAGAATGGATAATACTTTAATTTGTGGTTGATTAATGGAAGTTTGACGTTTTATTTGTTTTATTTGCTTATTCAAACAAAATGCTAGTGTAAGTCGTGGCTGAACATAACGTTTCAAGTTATAGTCGTTATCAGTTCGAAGCTGTCATTTTGGACTGTGTTATGAGGTATAATGAGTTGCAGCAAAATCCATTTCTTTGTTAATGAGTTACAAGCAGTAGCGATGAATCTTAAATTCTCTTAAAAAATTGTGTTAACATCAGAGGTTTTGGGCACAAAAGTAACTGAATGAATATTGCAGTTATTTTATCACCTAATTATTTTATGTTAGCTACCCTAATCGCAATCACTTCATTATATAATTCAATTTCTTGTTTCATTACAAGATAACAATTTTTCAAAAAGCAACACCGGAGACAAGTATTTGAAGAATGAACAAGATTTTAAATCAGACACTAAACTATTAGATCAGTTAATTTCTTCTATACATAATGTTAATGCGCGTATAACTGTCAACAATTATAAAACATTTCTAAATTTCGATTATCAAACTAATAAAGATAACACTCCAAAACGTGGTGCACAATATGGGGACAAGATGGATGTTATAAAATCTGTATCTATACCACCTGCAGTAGAATTAACCAGCCACAATAACAGTAATAATAAAATAATAAATTTGACATCTGAAATATGCAGAAAATCTGTAGAAACAGATAATAAAATTACAATTTATCCAGTAGATATCTTACATGCAACATAATTTCCTGAGTAAGTTAATGGGAATATACTGTCATCACATTTCATATTTGTTTGCTACTTTCACCACAACATATTTAAATTCATTATTTTGTGTCTTGACACCCTTTGCCAACAAACCAGAAGAGTTATTTTACCAGAAAATAATTGGAAAATTGTTTTGTATTGGTTTGAATCTTAGCAATATTGCTCTTTTCCAACTGCTTTAAAGTGAATTTATTACCAACAGTTATTACCAGTGATATTTTACTTTTAGTATAATCCTACACTATTTTTACATGTAATTCATTCTGGTTTTTATTATAATCGATAAAAAGTTCTTTGCATTACGTTATCTTTCATCAACTACATGGAAACTATTAGTTCATGAAGGCTTTAAGCTGAAATTAGTCTATTATATATTGAAGTTCGTAGTTTTCAATAAAATATTTGTTACTAATCTTCAGTATGACACATATCTAAGCACAAAGCTTTTTTCAAATAAACGATTGATTATTTTTATCACTTTTTATTCATTTTCTGTAACAACGAGTCAATCGTCTGAAAAATCGACTTATAAGGTCGGGTCAATCAGTAGCAGAATAGACACTGTTGAGTATTATGTTAAATGACAATCCAGAAAATATCTTTATTAAGACTTATGCTATGAGTCAGGATTTCTAGTTATAAGATTTAGTGTCAGGAATATGATTAAGGAACAGGAATAGGATTTAAAATACGAATTAGGACTGATTTTAGGAATAAAATTAGGAGTTTTAGTTGGAATTACGATCATATGATCAGGGCTTAAGTTTTACGCTCAAGAATAAGTTTGGGGTTAGGATATAAAGTTAAGAATTGTAGTCAGTGCTAATGTCTGAAATGCTAAATATCTTATCTGATTAAGATCAAGGATAGGTTTTCACTTTGCTTTTCTTATTTAGAATGCTATATTTATTCACTTTTACATTATCAGGCTAACAGAGATTCCGCTTGACAGTATATATATATATATATAATAAATTCTAACATTCACGTGATGATTTCTGAGTTTGTATTTTTCCAGTGCACCTTATGTATCAAGCATATTGCTTTATATGCATATCATATGGCTATTAAAATTCATAGCATAATGAATATACTTCATATAATGAAAGTAGTTGTAACATTATTTTCAAATCTATTTTATGAAATCAATAAACTGTTTTATTCGGTCTTAACTAATTATATGGAACAATATAATCAGTGTACAATTCATTACAAAAAATGAATGATAGATTACTCAGTTAGAGGTAGTGATTACAAGAATTACACATCATTAACCAATCACTGAACACAATCTTATTCCGTCACATTTAGGGCCTTAATAAGGATGCAGCGTGTTTGGTGAATATAATATTATATTTGAATTAGAATTAGGAAAGTGGCTTGGTGACTGCCTTTTAATTTATCGAACAAAAAATGTAAACAAGCTCAGGAATTAGTAAAGCACATATTAGCAGTTGAATAAGACTTCTAGTTAGAACAAATACTATATTCACGTGAACATTTAGTGATATTGACATGGATATGTCAACTAATTATAAATACATTACCTTGTTACATTAACTTATTTTTGATTTTACTGTACAAAGTAGCTGTATTTGTATACTGATTATAAATATGATTCTACTTGGTAAAAGGAAAACTGATAACTGTCTAGTCAACCGAATACATATTTTTTCATCTTATACAACCCGTGTGCTCGAACTTCAATGATTGTGCTAATCTATATTCAAAAAACTTATATCTTTTGTTTATGAACGTAAAACTACTCCCTGTTTTATTTATTGTGTTTATATTTCAAAATACTGTTTTAGATGAATGCGTCATAGTATTCATACCTGTTGAATATATTTTAGCCTAAAGTAAACATTCAGTCGCTCAAAATCTTAATTTAACGTTTTCTATAAATTTATTTAGTAATATTCGTTACCAGAAATATCAGGTTATTTAAATGTTTAGTGTATTTTCTTCTATCTGTTTAACTACTTGCTAATGATCATCACAATTTATCCATGTGTTCCCGGAAACTTTGCATGTGAATCAAACCAGATCTTTTTTTGCAAGTTTCATTTTCATTTTGATCAAGCTAACAAGTAAACATAACATTTTGAGAAATATTTTGTACTTTTAAAAATTTTCTTATAAGCTTGAAATTGTGTCAAAGTATATTTATGGTTACATGTGTCAGTAGGTTTCGCTTTCAGTATGTAGAATTTATTAAAATTAGTAATCTTAAATAAATGCCGTCAATAGGAAACCATAATAGTGAATAGTGAAATGTCTCATTTTAACTTTAAAAACACTGTAAATGTTGTTTTTGGTAATGGTTTGGTTTAAATAACAATTTATACTGAAACCGCATGTCATTTACGTTTTCACTGAAACTGTAAAACTGTAACCAAGAAAGTTTTCACAAATATATTCTTAAAGGCTATTTCTCTAGTGAAATGAAAACTTTCAACAGTAAGATTTGCAAGTAGTTAAACGGAGTAGAACATCATGTGGATCTCTGAAATCTTTCTAAATTCGTTGTAGATATACACTATTTAGCATTTTAAAATTTATTGAAGCTAATGAATTAAAAGTCTGAAACGTTATTTAATACATGTTCTATTACTGTATTACCTGATTCCAGCCTTAAATCATTTTGCTTCTCAGTAATTGATACTACATATACTTCTATGTTATTTTACATATATTTATACTATTCTATTCGGCCCTATTAACTTTAATTACATGTTCTCTACATTATGTCATATCTTCGTTGGGTGTGAGACAGTTACCCATTGATGGCAATGGATGAGGTCTCGTAAATGTATTCTGGTGATTAATGACTATCTAATTAGA
Source organism: Schistosoma mekongi (assembly GCA_034768735.1). NCBI lineage: Eukaryota > Metazoa > Platyhelminthes > Trematoda > Strigeidida > Schistosomatidae > Schistosoma > Schistosoma mekongi. Next base: position 57,753,992 of record CM068306.1, on the reverse strand, counting down.
GCCATGTCTATAATCTCTACAACACCCAACTATAATAAGGTTAATTTGACATTACGATCTGTAAATGAACACTAATAGAAGATATTAACTACTAGAGTCTTTATGCAAAACGATTCTCGAGTAATCATAACGTGACTGTGCATTAAAGCCACATTTCCATTGATTTTGTCCGAATAACACTGAGATTTTACTTCAGTAATAAAATTTGTATAATCGAGTAAAATAATTATTTTCATTAGTTTTTTTAACCTCATGTTTCGCTTCAAAAATATGTTTTATTTTGATTTTCTAATGGCATCAAAATGATGTTATGCATAATTAATTTTGTGACAATACTCAGAGCTATAGCTCAGATTACTCCACATTTAAACTTAATTGATTTCATACATTTAGCGATAACCCAATTAATTTATGAAACCATCTCACTATGAGATGAATGCCCATTTGTGGCAGGTTGACTTTTTTAACAATTAAATTACCATGTTGCAGTTTGCTCTTTAGAAGTACATTTCTATTTGTCTTTGATGGATTTAGTCTTGCAAATTATTTACAATTTATATTTTTCCTACATTATGTCATATCTTCGTTGGGTGTGAGACAGTTACCCATTGATGGCAATGGATGAGGTCTCGTAAATGTATTCTGGTGATTAATGACTATCTAATTAGAGCCATGTCTATAATCTCTACAACACCCAACTATAATAAGGTTAATTTGACATTACGATCTGTAAATGAACACTAATAGAAGATATTAACTACTAGAGTCTTTATGCAAAACGATTCTCGAGTAATCATAACGTGACTGTGCATTAAAGCCACATTTCCATTGATTTTGTCCGAATAACACTGAGATTTTACTTCAGTAATAAAATTTGTATAATCGAGTAAAATAATTATTTTCATTAGTTTTTTTAACCTCATGTTTCGCTTCAAAAATATGTTTTATTTTGATTTTCTAATGGCATCAAAATGATGTTATGCATAATTAATTTTGTGACAATACTCAGAGCTATAGCTCAGATTACTCCACATTTAAACTTAATTGATTTCATACATTTAGCGATAACCCAATTAATTTATGAAACCATCTCACTATGAGATGAATGCCCATTTGTGGCAGGTTGACTTTTTTAACAATTAAATTACCATGTTGCAGTTTGCTCTTTAGAAGTACATTTCTATTTGTCTTTGATGGATTTAGTCTTGCAAATTATTTACAATTTATATTTTTCCTACATTACATATATATATACAATTCAGTAAGCAATATCGATCTATCGTTAAATATACTATAGTATTAGTCACTATAAAATGTATAGTCACTTTTTAACTGGATCCAAATTGTTAACAAACCTTTGTTGGAGGCTAAACTGAATGAAGCTTAAAAATTTGATCTGTACGTTTTCAATAAAATGAGATATTATAAAGATAAATATACGTTTTCATCTAAGAATACTAAATTACAAACATTTTCTAAATACAATAAATAAGCAACTACACATGTACAATGGACAATCTAGTAATAAAACAATAAAACTTATTTAACCAAAAATACAATACTACACCTCCAAAAAAGAAAAGGTATGTGAAAAGCTTGACAAATACAACAGAATGAAGAAAATAACTATGAGCTGTCTTCATCAAACTGCGTGTCAGGTGGTAAGCCGACTTCTTTCAAAGCATTTTCTTTACTGACGTGTTTTTCATGAACTTTTTTCAAAGGAAAGTCTGGTTCCCTAAGTATATCAGTAGGACATAATGCAGGTATCGATTTATTTTGTTGTTCAGGATTTCGCCAAGGTTTAAATTCTGGACGATTTTCAGCTTTCCAACCAGGATAGCGAAGAGCGGCTCGGTGAAGTGACTTCACAAGACGTGGAGCTACTTTTGTTGTTGCTAGATTTATTGCCCATGATGGGATATCACCTATAGGTTAAAGCAATGAACATATCAAAATCAACATTGTTAACGAAGAACAAATATACGCTTAATATTAACGTCTGTTTGATTTTACTCTTTTTATTTCAGGAAATGAAAGAAGGTTTGTGTCTTAAGAAAACTAATATCATGCCACAGGAAATCATTTTAAAATAATACGAGATGCAATAGTGTGTAATTAGTTTAGACAAACAAATCTACTTAGTCGATGTCTTGAATTACTATAAATTTGATAATAACAAGTGCTTTATTATTATTTTATTTGTCAAAAGGTCGTTTTTACCTTTTTCACCTTGAATTTCTAGATAAATTTTGAGCAGTAAAAGATTTGAAATCAGTGAACATATCCTGATTGATCATTTGTGAAAAAGGTACAGAAAATAACTTGACCTACCTTCTCATTTATCTTTTTGAGTCCAGTATTGTAATTTCCTATTAATATGACTGTGATTTGTTAAAACATTTGACTAAATAAAAATGTTAATGCATTAAGTAATAAATGAACATAAATCAGTAATGACTGATCATTTATAGCTCTAATTATGAATAGAAGTAAATATAAACCCTTACAAATAACTTTAAACTCATCGAACAAGTGAATATCTGAACCAAGTAACTTAGTGAATGATATGGCAACGCTCAATATTAGCATACAGTACATTCAACCAGCAAACATAATATAGTTGAAAACGCACATATTTAATTCGATTGATCAACCAGATTCGGTTTTATGGTTTTAATGTTTTTTAAAGATTGCGATATTGAGTTAAAAGCTAACATCTTTTGTTTACTTTAAAGAGCAAATACTACATAAAATGCTTCATATAAGATAAACTAGTAAATAAATAATGTTCTCCATAATAAATAATGCATTCACTAAAATCCCGTTGTGGGGGGTGGACTGTAAATTTCCGACATTTTCCAGATTTAAGTCTCTTTACTAGAAAAAAAACAACTGGATCAAAATAACATGAGTTTAGACAGCCTAAAAGGAAACAATCGAAAAGTATTAATCGTGAGACTAACCACAAAGTCCGGTTTTATAATATAGATGTCGAGTACGTCAAAAATGCGGTTAATGTGTGTATTTATATGAATAAAACTGGAGTGAAACATGAGGATGACATGTATTTGTAGTCGGAAAATCGGTAGAGTTAACTTGTGGATGCGGGTTACATGAGCGACTGTCTGGAAAAGCTGTTCAAATTGAACAAATCATAAGTCTTTCTTTTCTTTTTTGAGTAGCTGGGTTTAGTAATATATGAACAGCCTCATTAAGCTGCTTCTGTTTGTAGTCGGAGAAATCATTTTTGAATTATTTTAATGTCGGATGTTTGTTGAAAATATAACGTACTGCTATAGCTAATTGTATTTTTAGATTCTCTCAAGATTTGTAGGTTTATTAAGCGGTATTTTCGCGTAGTCCATATGCATTTTGACTAGAGTTAAAATTTTTTGGGATGATACTCTAACGTAAAAGCATCACAATTAACACAGTCTAGTTTGTAGGGGTAATTTCGTATGGAGATGAAAGGATTCTTCCACTCTAACTAGTGCATTTTAAAGTGTTTGTCGTTTTTTAAAATGCCCCTCTGTTGTGTAATTTGAGAACTCGTAGTTCTTTTGTCGTTCCCTGTCGGCGGCATACAATAACTATACCAACCCCTGGAGTATCTTTTGGAATTCTATTTATCAGAGAATCAAATTATTCTCGAAAATTATTATTATTGTTAATGGGAAAATTGCTTATTTTAAGTATGTTCGTTATATTATTTATTTCATTTTCGTCATCACCACTTGGTGTAATAATTCTTGTCGATTTCCTGGATAGATCGAAAGGAAAAGAAATTTCTTCACTAAAAGGACGCTGAATAAAAGTCCTTGTGACTTATTAGTGTATGTTAGTCTAGGAAAAGTAAGGTAAATTAAGGCTCCATCCAATTTTCTTTGTAACTAAGTAATTTATAGTAAACTATCCAAACTAGTGTTTAATTTATTCCGAATTACCAAGTCAGCCGTTTGTAATGGTACCCAGGAATAATGTCTTAATTTCCTCTTATGCCATACCGCTATCATTGTATTGTACATTTTATTAAAATGATAAATTTTCACCAAAAATAGGTGATTAAAGGCCTCAAAAATAAAGATTAAACAGGGGGAGATTATAAAACAGTAATTTTCTTATAAAAGCACACACGTAAAAGAAATTACATCCTCCGTTATGAAATTAACCGTAAATAGACCTATCAAACATTCAGAACAGCCAACTTGTTTGTGCATATTCGGTTACTTTTATTTATCGTCAAAAGCTATTAGGCAAAACAAATAACGTTTAACTATCTGGCTCATTACCAATATTATGCCTTGAAATAAACACTTTGAGTTTACGGCTACACGTTACTACAATCATAAAAACTGCAGTGATCTACAAAGTATAACTTATTCAGATGTTTGATTTTACCAAGCACGTAACAGGATGCATCAAGAAATTTTTCATATTAATAAATTATGTAAAGAACAAATTGTAAATACTCAAATTTTTATGTAAGTGAAGGAAAAAGCAGTATGCCGAATTTAAAGCATGTCTTAATTATTGTACTATTTGATCCGTCTACATTTGCAAGAAAAATGGGAACGTCTTTTCTGTAAACTATAGAGTGTGAAGGAGATGCACCGATCTAATAGTGAATGAAACGGACTGAGTTCGAATCCCAGTGCGAACATCAACATTTGGATGCATTTATATCCAGCCGATGAGTCCCAAATAGGACGAGACGCGCGTCCTGGATTCCGCTTGCCAGTCACAATCCAACTTAAATATTTAACTTGTGTAATAACGCTATATCGAGGCAATCCGCTCAGGATGCACATATGGCAGCAGAGACTGACCAGTTTCAGTCCATTACAAATCAACCAGAAAATACAAGCTTATCCTAATTAAATGTAGCTTTATGTTACCAAATTTAAAATACATGTAAACTATATGGATGCTTTGTACCTCATTTTGTTAGTTTTATACACTTGTCGTTGTTATATTAGTGAGATGCCAGTACTCAACAATCAAAAGAATGTATATCTTTTCTTAACTTCATTATGTATAATCATAACTAAAAAGATATTTACCTCTAGGGTCATTTTGTGTTAAGTATATTAGCTGACATGATACAGGACTAAGAGCAGTTATCACATAACCAGTGATAAATGTCAAAGCGCGTACATAATCTGATCGTGGCGGTACTTTCTGCATAGTAAAATTAATATTGATTAGTCTTACCTTGTGAAATACTGATCTGTTGTAAATTATATATTCATCTTCGTAACGATGCCATGCACGCAGTAGAACGAAGTCACGATTAGAAAATGCAAATGGTGCTTTAACTACAAAGTCACAACAGCTATAACTTACATCCATAGTGTTCAATACAGCAATTCCACGTAATACGACAAATTTCAGTAGATTCCCTCATAGTATTGTCCCACGATGATCGGTAGTCGTTGTCATGCAACATGTCATATATTACATGTGAACAAACATCTGGAAATGTAGCTATAACCTTGATCATCTTCATATTTGTATGTCGGGATGAGCGAGTAAAAACCTCAACATTTTTTCTCTTATGGCGGCGTTTCCAATGGTTTTCATCTTTAGCAAAGCTCTTAAAACGCTGAAAATCATCATTTTTGGGTGGTCCAACCTCACCGAGTCTAAAGATTTCCATATAAATAAGCACCTCCCTGATTTTAAAAAATATATTTACCTAAAGAAACGCACAAAAGAATTAATTATAATAAGTGTTCGAACTTGCCTAAATAAAATAAATCTAAAGTTAAGACGAACTTTAGTTAACCAAACGTATGCATATATCAAGCCGAAAGCAAACCATAAACAGTGTTTATTTATTTTTAAAGTGCCTTTCGCTACTTTTCAATACACATGGCTTTTTTAATGCCTATATGAAACTTAACCATTAACCATTCATTAATTTTTAAAATCAAATTATTCTAAGTACATTAAAATAAATAAGACAATCTCTTTTTAAAACCACATAGTAAAGCATCCATGCTGACAAAAATAAAAGTGATTTAAGCTTGGGTCTTATTACTATGTGTTTACAATATCTGTATACGCCTAGGCAATTTTTCGCCTCGACATAAATCTGACCTTGAGCATAATTACACAATGATTTCTTCATTAAATACTAAAAAACTAGTTATGGTATGCGGAACACTAATTAGACAATACAATCAAGTCTTTTATTCATTGGTATTGGAGTTAACTAAGAAACCAATGTCTTCTAGGTACTAGATATATTTAGTCTTGTATATAATATTATGTTCATATTCATGTAATTCGGATAAAGAAAGATCCGAATTGTTTGGTTAGTGTTCCTTTCTTAAAAATTACTCAGAACATGAATTTGCTCTCCTTTGCATTCATCACTTAATTGAATAGTATGACTGCATGCTACTTATCAACTAATCATAAGTTTATATTCATGCAATTAAAAATCTTTTCGAAGTATTTAATTTTAATTCGGAAGGAAAGATACTCCTGTAACGACTTATCGACTCGTGATCAAATGGTGATATTTAAATGAGAACCTTAGCTAGTTGTGACCATTAAAACCAGTATATCCTGCATTAAAACAGAATTTTAATATGACCACCTATTATGGAGATTTATTTACTCATGGAGAATTTAGGTCAAAACCTTAAATTATTATCAAGAAATTTTTTCAATTTTAAGCTGAGTAAAACCGGCCTGTCCATTGGTATATTTAAAACTTATATTCAACCCCAGTAGTGAAAAACTACAACATCGCAGCCTCACAAGAAATAAGAATAATGACTTTCTAGAGAAGGTTTGACGCCAAACAACAACGTTGGTAGTGGATCTGAGGCAAATTTAACAAAATGATTGACTTAAAAGGCCATATATCTTTTTGATGGAAAAGTAAGTAGTCCCATATACACATACGATATGTTACAAGGCACAAACCACCGAAAAAAAATGTTCCTACAAAAAATTCTAAAGAACCGTGAGGAAAGCTCCTAAAAATTACCCATTAAAGAGCAAAGTCAAGGATGCGTTCAAACATCCACCCAAACAAACATGCTACGCTTATAATGCCCTACCAACCCCCATAACAACAACTATATCAGTGGAACATTTCAAACAAAAACTAGACTCCATGGTTGAGCAAAGCGAACCACAGTCTGTTACTTGGAATATAGAAAAGCTCGCCAGTTTAAATTCACCCTTGAGAAATTTCCATCAGTTCTCAAGTTTGACGTTTTCATATTTCGCAAATAAATGCGATCAAAAACTTGGTAACTTTAATAGGTTTTGTATGGGTGCTATTTCGAAGTAACTAAAAGTACTCAGCCAGGGATTATATAATAAAATGTTTAACATCAGTCGCTGTCAGATTAGTAGCTGTTATTTACAATGTACTTAAGTAGGTTATGATAAGCGTACGATCGATTGGACTTATAAAGATAGGATGATATTGCTACTTGATAAGTTCTCTGTGCAATTTGATAAACGTCTATAAAGCCGTCTCTATTAAGTAAGAGAATAGATAAAATCAAGCGTTTTTACGATGTCGTAAAATTAATTTTGCGTTGTATTAAAAAATGTTTTCAGACTTTTAGGATAAACGAAATGCTTTAGATGAAGGCACCAGAATGTATCTATTCTTAGATCACGTAGAGTTTATAGTGTTGAAAGACCATGAACAAAAACGACCGAATACATATTTTCGTTTAACTGTGTTTTTTACTAAATATTTTGCCACTGCTAAATTATAAATATAGCTTTTAACATCTTTATAACATTTTATTCTTTAGATAGAAGACTCACAATTTTTTCACCTACAATATGGATGACGTTGTAAAGAAGGTCAAAACTGGAAACAAAGTGCGTTACGATCATTCTGTAATTAAACAAGCTACCCAACTTAACTTTAAAAATACCTTGTTTTTAGCAAACACGTATATTAATGTAGGAGCTATTGTGATATATAATTTTAGAAATAAGTTATCGCTTGTAAACTTAAAATGATAGCGACACCAGCTATTATAAATCACAAGGCATAAATACATAGAGGCGTGTCACAAAACATTTGCGATTATGTTTATTAAGTTATCCAAAATACAAACAAATAGCGTAAACTATCAACCTACTTGAAATGTTATGCTGATTACAAGGTCAAAGTTCGCTATGTGCTAAACAAACAAACAAAATAAACATCAATCTTTTCCTCAATATCTATCTGATGCGTCAGTTTAAACCAATTTACTCTTAAAAATAGGCTTTTTAACGGTGAAATTATTTTCAGAAAATTTTAAAGTATCCAATGTGGGATTTCCAGCCACTCGAATTTGCATTATTCTCCTGTTGTAACGATGTCATTTAAAAATAAAAAATTGAGTGTGTATCTAATGGCGAAGGGTTATTAAGACTTACTGGACAGCCAGTTAGTTAATTACGTTGTAAGAGAAGAATAGAAAATGAAAAATGATGATGAAAAAACGAGATATAGGTAATCGATTGTAGATCAACATATAATTGATGAAAGTTGAGAATATTAGAGCAACAATTGTTTTTGACAATTGGTTCCTCAAACCTTACATTTGTAAATTCATAGATATCACTTTTACGATAGAAATGATGCCAGAGTGAGCACTGTCATAAAATATATCAAAACCATCGTTTGAAATTAACGAATTACATATCGATCTGATTTTAACATTTAAAAGTGGCCTTAGACAAATATGAGAGGTTGTGTAACAGTGTACTAAAATGTCATTTAATATATCGGAACTAAGTAAGTGCCATTTTAAAGCTTGATGGTGATATTTAATTAAAGTAGTCAACACGGAAGATCAGATAATGGTGGTAGTATTAGTAACAGTACAACTGGCAACAAGTTAAATTTATTGCGATAGAATAGTGGACACAAAACAAAGTAAAATTAAAATAAGCTAACAAAAAGGGTGTGAATATCTTGTAGAGATTTAGAAAAGCAAACTAAAGAAACGGAAAGGATGACAGTCAACTGAAAAATTATTGGGATAAAGCTTAGATGTTAGTCAAGATAAACAATGAAGTTGACTATTTTTCAATACACAGGTTTGGTTTCTTTGGGTTTATACTTAATTTTTGCGTTATGTAAAGAAGGTGCAGTCCAGCACCATAAGAATTGTTCGAAATTTTATGTACTTCCAAGAAAACTTCATTACTCAGGATTGTGTAGCCATAGTCTATGAGGCAAACAAGAATGGCACTTGTAGAGGACTTCATTTGATTCTTAGTTAACGGAGCCGGAACATGTTTGAGTGTTATCATGGATACAGGTTTTAATTACGTCCTATGAAACTGACTCTGGTAGAACCATCAGAGTGCCAACCCACTTAAAGAGGGGGAGATCAACTATGTTGTATATCTTGAGACATGTTTGGATTTAGGGTTTGTGGGCTACGAGGAAGAGTTCACAAAGTGTGCTTTGGATAAAATGGAATGACAATTAGTCGTTGACGGTCTCTTCGATAGTCACCGTTAGTGTCAAGTGCGTTAATATTATTGAAACCTAATCCTTATTCTGCTGAGCTGACGGAATGGTGGTCTTAATCAATGCTTTATTTATCCTGCCTCTTTGGTGAGTGAACTTACATGATATAGTAGTTTTTCATGCAGAATTGTAGGTCAATAAATTTCTACTAGTCTTTAAGCTGGAACAGTCCTCGTTAAAGTATCTGTAAATCACTGTTGCAGTATATGGCCCATATTTTCGAAGCAGCTATATAGATCGGCACTGACGATGAGCGTCAGGTTGGGAGACCGTGGATGAAAAAATGAGGAGTAGACGTCCCATTATGGCTATCTCAGAATCTGTTGACGATGCTTTCCTTCATGATGACCGCATTCGGTACACTTTGTTGAATAATCTTCTGTGAGGAATCGTCGTCTTTTTTTAAATTGTTTTTTAATGTGTTGCAAAAGCATGTAACTAAGATCATTTCCGGCAAAATTTTGTGAGGCACCGTGTAGAGTACCTTCAAAGGTGTCGCGATTTACGTTAGGGTGATATTGTTTTAGATGCTTTACAGAGTATGTAGTTAATATCTTTGTCACTTTATACTTGGTGACAAATGAATTGCGAGCACTACAATGTTAAATGTGTGATATTAATTTGTAGAGTTCAAATGAGTAGAAATTGAAATTTCTAAAATTTCACTACTTAGATCAAGTGGCTTCTTCAAAGCAATGAATAACCGAATCAAGTAATACAGTAGAACAAATTAAACAGAAATAAGTTCGTACAATTAAGATGCTAGTTTAATCGTATCATGTCATGTCATATGGATCAGTTTATTCAAAATTATCAAATTCAACCTTGGTAATGATCATACAACATTTAATTTTAGGAATGCTGTTATCAAAATGGTGCATAGGGTCATTTTCAAACGTACAAACGCCTTTAACTCTAGTATCAGTGGCTCAGATTTACCAACAAGAGACAGGACAATGATTAATCTGACCTCACTTTACTTTAAGGAACTTTAATTGTCGTAAGCTTGTAAGTCTTAATAGCAGCGATCGAACCATTCTTCAACCTCAAAGAGAGACATCATTAAATAATGTTTTTTCTACGAGTCATTGCCAATAATTGATGCGTAAGCTTTGTTTGATTCTGTAGTCAGTTGTTGCTTTGGATGGAAATCGTTAAAAGTAGTTATAGGCTAGGGCAGATTTATTTCCTGTTTCAAAAAGTTCCATAGGAGAGCAGAGCCCTCATAAATTACATTTATCGATGCCTTGGATTTTTTACAAACTACACTTATGTCTCTGACTTGCCTATGGAGTGCACCCAGTGTATGACCAAGTTACGTTTGCTGTATTACCAGAGCAACTTCTAACGATTAAACCCACTCCTACGAATGAGAATAAGTCGGAAGGCAAAGAAGAATGGAAGAGAAGTTATATTTGACCCTGAATATAGCGTCAATGGGATAGCAACGTCTAGGCTGGCAGACTAGAGAGAGATGCTTCCCACGGTGCGTCGTAACGTGATCTGGTGGTGATGAGTGACCGAGCGCCTTCAACTAGTAGTGTCTGCTAAAACAAATATGGTCACCATCAATGTCGAGGATCTATGTTACTATTTATTTTGGGGATTATTTACCTCTAAACCTACATTGGAAGCAGCGAGCGAAACAAAACTGGCTGGTAACTTCTATATGACACAGTCCACATGATATTTAATGTGCGACTTAATCCATAAACGTGACTTAAAGGTGTCTTTAGAAAGCACTTACCTCCTTCACTGGGGTTGGGAAGTCAAGTCATTTTAAACAATACAACGTAGTGAGATTTTAGATTAATCATCCGGTTGATGTTTTCTGCCTTTCTAAGTACAACATAGAATTTCGGCCCTCTAAATTGTGCGAAGAAAAAAATCTTTATAAGTACTTTCCACGTTTTGGATCATTAATATGAGTTACTAAGCGATCTCCAATATGACTCTGTGACTATTCATCACAACAGCATTTCAAAGTGCTCATTTTAAGTATAAAAAACGATCTCTAAATATCTGGTTTAGAAGTTGGACTTACATTTCAGAAATGTTATTTGACTAATCGCAATCAAAGAAATTTGATAATAATAATCTGTGTGCGATTATTTCATCTTATTACAAAAAGCAAAAGTAACGTTTTTCAGAATAAGCACGAGTTCTTAACAGATTGCGTACTTTTGTTTTAGTTACATCGATTAAAACAGGCTAAAATCTGGTCACCTTTTAAATTACGAGTGGAATATTAAGAAATGAAGCAATCAGGGTAATATTCAATTTCTAGAGGTGGGTAAGCATCTAAAGTTACAAAAGTCTATAGTCACGACAACTAAAATAATGTGGTTAACGTTTCATCAGAAATTTCATTGTGGAAGAATAGAAAGTAGGCAGTGTGATATTGTATTGTGTAGTAAATACCCGTTCGAACAAATGTCAGTGAAAAATCCTAAGTGCATAATAGGTAGACAATTTTATCACTTCATATCATTTACTTTTGAGGTTGTGACAAATTTGCGACTAGGCCCAACTATTAGAGTGGGGTAAAAATAAGCTACTAAAACAATTTGTAGAATATAAACAATGAGCATCGGATGAAGTTAGCATCATTAAGATTCCTTAATTCAATAACCATTTTGTGATCCACTATTAGGTTATATTTTATTTTTCTATATCGTAACCAAGTTGATGTGGACATTTGCCATGAGTTTTGGATATTAGTCTCGTGACCTGTATTGTTACCAAGTGATGCAGTCTTTCGAAGATGCTTACATCATTTTAGAACAGACAGTACAACTGTGGTGTGGGCATAAAAAAGGTATAGAATTTGGTCTCATAGAAAGAATGACCCTAAAGGATTGGTCATGCCAACGGATGCAGACACCTAGTTGAAGTTTACATGATAATCAACATGGATGGTTGCAGACTCTGGGTGATGTGGCTGAAAATTCGTCAGACTGGGAAAAATGTATTCCCCCCTTATCTTATTGTTGGTCATAAGTTTCATTATTCTTTTGAATTACATCTACGTGTTAATCTTAGAAGTTTAGTCTTGTCATGGTATTGAAATTCGAACATGTGCACAAATGTGGTAGGTTCATACTGTCTGAGAACAGTAAAACCCCGAGATCGCTTATTATGATAAGCCACATAGTAATATTCCTATAAGTTAGCGCAAATTGTTTTAAACCGATCTCCATTTCCTAAATGGGGACAATTTTGCATACCTTTAACATTAATAGAGAATTTTCTAAGGTCACTTGGTGTCTGTGAAGTGCGTTTACGGTTTTGCACCCAGGGTGCTATAATGTGTGCGCCTGTTTTCCGCTTCCATTCATACATAATACCACCGCAACTATGTAGTTCGGTCTTACCAATGAAGAAATCACGCCAACTTAAATGTCACGTATCAAACCAAATAATTACTGAATACGTTATAGTAGACTTCACTATTAAGTAATATTCTATATATTTTTCCAATGCTTAATATTCGAGCGCTATTCAGCATCCTGATACTGTCTGTCTGTCATGTATATGTTGATCTCCTGAAATATCCCCTTTTTAAGTGAGGAACTAAGTAATATTTTTATTGAACAATTTAATTACTGCCAATCACGAGTCATTGAAACAGCTCCAATGTGGTAACGACAGGTGGCCATTGAGCATCGTGACCCACTGATTATTTAAATCCTATTGTTATGGGTTCATAATGTCAGATATTTTATACGTTACTTACACCATTATCGAATAATCCTATGAACTTCTAGAGACAAATAATTTTCCTAAGTAAATAGATGTGTAGGTCCTCGTCACTGATGTTGACCATGTTTGTTTTAGCAGATATTATTAGATGAACGTGCTTGGTCAAGCATCATCACCAGGTCACAACACGACGCACTGTGGAAAGCAGCTACTCCAATCAGTCGGAATAGACGTTCTAATCTCGTTTAAGTTCTATTGACAGTCATATGCGTCTCTCTTTCCACTCATCTCTGTTTCATAAATTATATATATCCGTACGTGTAACATCGGTCCCTAGAAGCTACTCTAAATATATCACAAGTACCATATACAAGGCGCACTCCAAGCTCATTAATTAACATAGTCAAACTGTTTTTGAAGCCTTTCAAGATTCTCAACGTTGATTCACATCAAACAATTTATTCTGGAAAACTGAGTCGAGATAAAAGCAGAGCGTTTTTAATAATAAAGAATACAATATTTGATGTGTCCATTCTGAGGTAAAATAGTTTCTATTGGATTATTTTTCTTACAGCACGTGCATTGTATATCAGAACTGTCAACTTTATTTTTGGAAATAGAAACGCACTAAACATGACCCTTTTTCAAAAGGTTGATACCGTTCTTATTTCAGTTTTGCGTCAGGCTTACGTTAATTTGGTTAGATGCGTCTTAATAATCATGTGTTTTGATTCCAGGTTTATTATCAATGAGATACCTCCTACTTATTTTTAAAAATTTTGGATTTGTACAAAGCTTAATAAAGCCTTTGATTAAGCTTAAAATTTATCACCTAAAGTTGAAGAAAACCTCCTGTCAACTCATCCGCTTGACTTGCTACTACCGATTGATTACTGGACCTTAGAATACTATCGCGATTCCCCTACCGACCAAACTATTATGTTTAGTCGAGTATCGACTTTAATTGTTATTTCCACAGCCCAATTGAATAATAACGATTAGTTGGAAAACGATAAATTACTGCTGCTTCTTGGCGTAGAAATACACAAATATATAATGCATATAACAACAGCAATAAAATTAGTCTCTGAATAATGCTAACTCCAATTGTAACACAAACGATCGTTCAAGTGTTCTAGAACCGACAGCTGCAAACCAAGGAACTCAATTTTAACAGAATAACACTCAGTGGCACCAATGTTCAACTGCCTTGACACCATCTCTTTTATTTGTTAATTTTGTCTTCGGTAAGCCCGCAGGTAAAAAGTTAGTGTTAAATTTTTCAGTGACCTTTACTTGAAATGTATTTTCATCAGTGACTGGTCAGTGTTGCATTTTTTTTACGTAGGCTACCTGCAGTTATTAGGAGCATAGTGTTCAGGCAGAACTGCAAGCGTCTACATTAACAATGATGATCTGAGGCAGTCGATCCATCATCTTGGATTCAGGTTATATTACTAATGAATTTTAAAATCACAGATAGTGAAAGTCAATGCAAAATCAAATAATTTAGAACATACGTACGCCGATAACATTAGTAAAATAAGTTCAAGCTTGTGGGGCAAACTAACCTACTTACTGAGAGACAACACGTCAAATTTACATGTTTTCATAGTCGCACAACATAACGTTATCAGAACGACTACCAAAATGATCTCTAGCTTTCAAGCTGTTCTCATGAAGCATGACACAGGAACATGTTTACATAAATTATTTGTAGACAAAAATTCGTTATATGAGAAAATGTGAAGGTAGTAGAACACACTTGCTAGGAAGCCTGTCAAACGTAGCATCCATAATTATTCAACTAAGTGTTTGCCACTGGTCGTCGAATTATTGCCACTTTCGGACTCACGAAACAACTTGGTGTTTCATCAAAAAAAGTCGCAAAGTTAAACGTACAATAAAGTAGATAAGTGTTTTTCTCATTGTATAGACTTACAAATTATAATATAGTAAGTGATTGCATCGCCACCTTTGTATTTTTAGGGCAGCACGTACATTAGCGTTCTTTGTTTAGAGATGACCATTTGACAGAATGCTACCGCCGCAACTTATTTTTGGAGCGCTCACTATAAAATAGATCTTAGGTAGGCGATACTTGTCTATCCAACAACTTCTTTAGTGATAGGCCCAGTGACAGGACATTAAAGTCATCTGACTTGTCCTGCTGATAAAAATCCAGAGAGTGAGATTACCTATGACTGTACAAAACCCTGCTTCTTACTTCAGATACAACTCGCTAGGTCTCAACATTACCAACCTCTCAGATACTTGATTGTAATGATAAATCTATCAAAATATCATGAACTTATGTGTGTCGCGTTGGTGGAAATGTGATTCAAAGTTTCTTCAAGATCACATATCCTCTGCATATTACTGTTGTCTTTTTGAGAAACTCGCATGCACTTTGAAAGATGGTAAAAGAATTTGTCGATGGCAACGTTAGCAAGTTATTAATATGGCTTGGAATAAATATAAATTATAAGAAATACGCCAGTGCTGCCAAACCGCTAACATAGAGAATGTGCAGAGGAGTCATCTCTGCTAATTAAAAGTATAGTGAATGAATGAAAGTCTCAGGTAAAATAAGAGATTACCGATAAATAAGGAATGTAGCTATGACAAAAACCAGTCATATTAACAAACTATTTTAATATCAGATAGGTAAGCTCCACGTCCAAGACACAATTTTGACGTTCATTAGAACAAACCTTGAACAGTCTATAAACGTCATATAACAGTAGCAATTTGACCAAAGAACAGAAGTTATGAATAAATACTGACTTCATTTTTGTCACATGTAAGTTTGGCACTTTTTAACCCTTGGATCACTTGATCAACCATGATCCAGGTTACCTCCCATACAAACCGAGAAATACTATATCTGTCTCCAAATAGTTTGTAACTATTCTACTGTTTGTAGTTGCAATGATGGAGTGGATGTACGTTTCTAGTTTAACACATCAAAAATCACCACACCCCCGGTGTTTGACAGTCATTTTCACAGCATTTGAATGTATACGGTCGACATGTTTTGACATAGATGCCATGAAGCCCCAGTATTACAGCTTATGTCTTATCGTTGTTTACCAAATTGTCTTGCTCTTCTTATCTGGTCGTTGCTAAAATGACACTGAAAGTTATTAATTTAGCGAATTTCTCTAAGGGTTCCTACTTTAGTTAAGGGAGAACTGTAACAAAAGTCAGGTGATGCATCACAGACACTAACCCACAGACACTGACCTATCCCCTGCTGTGGAGATAAAACCATCTATGAGTCCATTTAATGATTCTCTGATAGTACTACTTCTTCAAAAAGTTTGCACTATTAACTTTAGCATAGAGTTTCTAGTCGCTTCTATGAGTTCTAGTCGCTTCTATGAGTGCTGTTAATGCATGGAGCAGATAAACATTACTCATAAATTAACAGTTAACATAAATGAACTATGAACATTAAGTTCGTATTAATACAGTTTACTTGGAAAAGCCACAAACGTGAGCTTGGAAGAAAATATTCCAAATACTACACCACGTTTTACGTGAGTCCACGATTACAGTATTCAGAGACAAATTAACGAGACCAGAAATGTCGTGAACAGATGCATCTAATTCGACATCCGGTAGAGGATGGAGTTTGACTGGTTCTACAGTACAAAAGGACGGCAGTAGCAGTGTGTATTGTGCAAGGTAATTATAAACGTGTTTAAACAAAACTACACAAATGCATGTTAACAAGGGTACGTGGAAAATCAAGTACACTCATAATATTAATAAGTTCTTTAACGAAACTTTTCTAGACCAGCTTGCACTTAGCCTAAAACAAAGCTAAGAACCCAATAAGCATCACCAATAGTGAGTAGTAATGGCAGCATAGTTCTACACTCAAATACATCTAATTAATTAGATTAAGAATTTAGTGAAACTATGATCAAATCTCTTTATGAAATACTTCGATAGATTTCTGTTACTAGTTAAGATTAAAATACAAAAATAAACAGTTCGCGTATAAGTATAACATATTGAACACTATTTTACATTTACCTACTTACTTTATTTTAGTGACCTTAACCAATGCATTCATGGTTTGCAAGGATTTTAACAGTCACGTTTAAATATTCCTTATTAGTAATCGTAAGAGTTAAGTCGTTCAAACCGAACTAACTTGTAAAGAAAGTAGAAAGAATATGTACTGTCTGTTTTTATGGTCTATTTAACTTTAGTTCCGTTTCATTGATGTTTTTGAAACTATGATGAATTCATAATGAATTATTTCATTTCATATAATGCATGTTATATTGTAAAGCCTTTTTTTAGACTAGCTAAATCAAGATGACTAACTTCCAGAGATGTTTTCCACAGAATTATTCCATTTGTTTTGGTTGTATATACACTGGACATTTTATTTCTACGATGTGCATATTTCCATTTCCCTAACATCCTATCAGATTTATGAACTGTCGCTGTGTCATTTTTCGCATATAAACTGCAACTAGTTTACTGTGTAAACTATACCTACGTTCCTTATCAGTAGTGCCCTTGTTCTATATCGAAGTCATTTCTTTTAGTAGTTGGCTTTGAGGTCAGGTTTTACGTGTGTATTAAGGAATGCTTGAGAAATAAGTGTGACTCCGTTTAGTGGTTCAACTTTCTTCAGTTCCTCCATCTGGCTTGGGACTAGAAGGATTATGGAAGATTCACAACCACAGAACAATCAATCCTTTTGTCTTGCTAGCTGTATTGGTTTCCAGTAAGGTTATTATATTCCATATCCAATTAATGATCACAGTTAAAGCCAACACTTTTAACTATGTGATCAATCTAGTTTAGTAACTCATTATCCGCTGGACAGACTGTTACACAGTGATTAGTAAAATAACTAACTTCACATTAGTGTTACTTTCACCACACTTCTCTTTCAGGAAAAATTCAAATTAACTATTCATTTATTCAACAATATACATTCTTAAGGCAAATAAAGCTACTAATGTATGATGTGTAAACAGATTTCAGGTAATTACACAACCATGAAAATTAGTAATTAATCACCTTATGCAATTACAAAACCTACTTGTGACATTCATTAGCAAAGGCTTGCTATTTCCTGTTGTTGATATTCCTAATTGCATTTGATCAATCTCTTTCACCATATGTACATCTTGAGCTGATTGCTTCGATATCGCTCTAGCATTAAGTCTTTAGTATGTCTATTAGGTGGGTAGTAGTAAACAGCCACATTAGGATAAAGGTATATTTAGATAAAAGTTCAAAGTGGAAAAATTGCTTCTTGAATTAAACTGCTAGCCCACATATGAAATATATTCATTCCATGAAATTTCGTTGTACCCAACTTATTTAACTAACATGGTTCAATAAATTCCTTATTGACAAATATATTTCATAATAGTAAATGTTTATTATCCACTAGGTCAAGAAAAAAAAACCTCAATCTTAGAAAAACAACAAACAGATCAATCAGGCAATAAGTAAACAAACTTTCTTCCAATATAAAAAGAAGGCATAACAAAAATGTAAACAATATTTAGTAAATGACTAAATATATAAACAACAAAGTAATCAATTTTCAGTATTTCCATGGAATAAATTTAATTTTCATAGAAACTAAACGTATTCTATTATGTTATGAATAAGAATGACAGTAAAAATCGAATCAATTGATTATATAAGAGTTTATAATTATTATAATTAAGTTATATCATGTCCATCAATTATGTTGTTGTGGTTTTGAATAAAACCATATTAACTTAACTATAAATTAGCTTTAACATGATTTCAGGCACAATGATGTTTTGGTATGAAATAGGTGATAATGCAAGAAATAAATATTTGCGTAAACAATAACACAGTGATACAGGTATATCTAGCTGATGCTTCCAAAAAACATGAAAAACGCTTTCAGGAGTCTAGTACTAGTTACAATCAATCACACTTCAGCTATGATTATCAGAAACAGGATAATATAAGTTCATGCTAATAAAATTTAAATATCATTTCCAGTGAACAGGTTATTGACTAACTAGACTCAGTATCTAAAAGTATAGCACACTGGTAGTTGTATTTGGTTCCTGTTTGAGTGAGGATGCTAATTAAAAAGGTTAAATCTTGACATGATTTCCATCATCAGCCGAAATCCATATTCTCTACATATCAGTGCATTTGCAAATTATTTTGTGATCAGTTGATTTTGTGATTGGTTTACTTCAATCATCGGAATTTAATAAATAAATTAAAGCATTCTGTAGCTCTAAATAAATTAAGTTTAAATGGTTCTTAATGCAACGTCAGTCACTGTTTCCGTGGTATTGCTCTTTTGAGTTGAGAAATGCTTGCTATTTGTAGATAGTTACTAATAATGCTGATAAATGTACCTATAGATTTTTAAAATGTTTCTCGATTAGCAGGTTGTATTTCCTCGAGATCATTCATGTCTAAAGAAAGTAAGCAACTAAATTCCTTACTACGATATACTAAAATTGTAAATTACGGTTCAAACCCACATATACCTCATAGAATACAAAGTCTAATTTTTTAACTAAGCATTCAGTATCATTCTCAAAATAAATGAACTACTTATCTGTTGTGTGTATTGAATACAAACTTATCTTGGTAGGGCAGCACTGGAAACTTTGGGACACCACAATTTTTTATCCTAGCGTAGGACTACTAAGCAGTGAGCACCTTCGGTCGCACCAGATAAACTAAACCAGGACCATCTAGCTTTGAGGCACCAATGAGCTGGCATACAATGGTAGAGTTTCTATTTCAACTAATTTGTGACATAGGTCAACAACCAGTTACTCCCTTTAGTGATAACTGAACTACTCCTGACATACATGAATTCCACCTGTCACAACTCCTGACTAGAACTTCAAGAATGTCATGAAGCTTATCATTAGTGAGCTGATTATAATAGTTAAGTTGAAGCGAATTGTGGTAATCGGTATTTAATGTGTTGTTATCAACAGCTGTATAAATTACCATTACGTCACATCACAAATTGATTAAAGTGTGAATTCTGAAAAGCCAGTAGAGTGGATGGATGGGCGCTTGCCTTGAAGCTTGAATACTTTTGTGTGTTATTCCTTGGTGCGGATGAAGGTGTGACCATCTGAGTAGTCTAATTCTATGATGAGACAGCTGTATAGTGCTCCTTGAATTTTGGCAGTACCTTACCGAGATCAATATGTGAAGAATACAAATTGAAAATCAAACTCCAATTCCCACAACACTGCCTAAATTTAATCATTTATTCTTCATTTTGAAACTAATCGTCAACAAAATGAAAACGCAACACTAAAGCACACAAACAAAGTATGCCATATCGCTATAATCTGTTAACGGAAAAGCGAAAAATATACGCGGACTGCAGCAGACCAAACGTTTTTGGTGAAACATTTAGAAATTGGCAATAATCTAGTTGCATAATCAATAGGTTGGAAAAGTATATGTCTGATATCAACATCATTAACACTTATACACTTTTTTTCCCACAAAAATTAACAAATATGTATAGAGTAAGAAGCAGATGATTGGTAACTAGGACTACAAATCAAGTAACACATTTGAAAATCAGCCTTTTGTAATTTATTTAACAAGATTACTAGTCTCATGTTCCACTAATAGGATTCTTGTCTACAAGCACTATTATACACATATGGTATATTTGAATTTCAACCGAAATAAATAAATTTTATGCACAAAATAATTTTATTTGTACATAAGGGATTTTGGCAGTGTAATAAATGCAATTGTTGATCACTGTTCCGCGACTAATTTAATGTTTTTTTTCAAGCCCTTTATAGTGCTGATCGAATTCCATCACTCTACTTGTAAAATAGCCAATAGTCTAAATAATTCAATGTCAATGGCATTACGTAGAAGGAAGGTTGTTTCGGAGATATTCTATAGTGACTTCATAAAATTGGTGTACTAATGTACCAATAGGGTTGAATGAAAGCAGTGAAATTAATTATAACCAGACGCAACATCGTTTAGATTCGACTTCAGAAAATGAACATTCACTTTGGAGCAATACATAGAGAAAAACTAAGTATTCTGTCATTCAGATAGTCATTTTAGATATTTTGCAGAGTTTATATTTAGTTCTTCATAGTTAAATAGATGAACTAATAAAAAGTACTTAAAAATGTGGAAACGTGAATACTTCTTTACTTATAAAAAGATAGAACAAACATTTTAACCTTGAGAAAATATTCCTCCTAAACCCTGCAACTTATGTCTGAATCTAGCCTGCGGATTTAATGATTTCACATTTATCTTTGTAAATTTACTCAAATCATCCAAACAATTTGTACTTATATGTAGTAAAGCAATGTATATCTGATATGACTTCAGTAACTTTATACTGCATGTTCAGGAGAAGCTCAGCATTCCTCTAGTCAATGTAAAACTCTTTTGTTATATTTAAAACTTACTTGCAACTGAATAAGTCATTTTTTTACTGATGACGATTGCGAAATATCAAATAAACAATATACATCACCAAGTGGATGCAACAAAATTTAGTAACACAAAAGAAAAATATTTTAAGAGGGTAAATGGCGAACTACACTACTTTCAGTACCAGGAAAGGTCTTCAACAGGGTGTTAGTGAACAGAATAAAGGACTCAGTCGACGCACAGCTCCGAAATCAACAGGCCGGATACCGTAAAGACAAATCGTGTACTGACCAAATCGCTACTCTACGGTTCATTGTTGAACAATCAATTAAATGGAATTCACCACTTTACATCAACTTCCTCGACTATGAAAAAGAATTCGACAACGTGGATAGGAGAATATTATGGAGCCTTCTACGAAAGTTATGGCGTACCCGAGAAGATAGTCAACATCATACGAACTTCTTACGACGGACTACATTATAAAATCCTGCATGGAGATCAGCTCACAGATTCATTCGAATTGAAGACCGGTGCCAGACAAGGCTGCTTACTCTCACCCTTCCTCTTCCTACTAGTCATCGACTGGATCATGAAGACTGCAACATCTGAAAACACTCTCGGAATACAATGGACAACATCGATACAACTGGATGACTTAGACTTTGCAGATGACCTAGCTCTTCTTTTTCACACACAACATCAAATTCAGATGAAGACGAACAATATAGCAGCAGTAGGCCTCAACATACACAAAGGAAAAAGCAAGACCCTCCAATACAAAACAACAAACACTAACCCAATTACACTTGACGGAGAAATTCTGGAAGATGAGGATCCTTTACATATTTGGGCAGCATCATCGACAAACAAGGAGGGTCTGATCCGGATGTGAAGGAGCAGATTGGTAAGGCAAGGTCAGCATTTCCACAACTAAAAAACATCTGGAACTCAAACCAACTTTCAGTCAATATTAAAGTCAAAATTTTTCAGTACAAATGTTAAGACAGTTCTGTTGTATGGAGCTGAAACTTGGAGAAGTACGAAAAGTATCCTTCAGAAGATACAAGTATTTATAAACAACTGTCTGCGCAAGATTCTTTGGATTCGTTGGCCAGATACCATCAACAACAACCCTCTGTGGCAGAGAACTAATCAACTTCCAGCCGAGGAGGAAATTAGGAAAAGATGCTGGAGGTGGATTGGACACACGTTTAGGAAACCATCAAACTGTGTCACAAGACATGCACTAACTTGGAATCCTAAAGGCCAAAAGAAAAGAGGAAGACCCAGGAACACATTGTGTCGGGAATTGGTAACAGACATGAAGAGAATGAACAGCACTTTGGAAAAGCTGGAAAGGAGAGCCCAGGACAGAGCTGGTTGGAAAATGTTGGTGGGCGGCCTATGCTCCTCTTGGGGTAACAGGCATTGATGATGATGATGATGATGAAATGGCGAACTATACCTTATTTTAAAGTAATCAAATTTAATCTATTGGAAATCCTGTACCGACGTTAAATGCTAGCTAATAGTCGTCAGCACGGTGTATGCATAAAATTAATCCATAAAAATCGTTTTGAGTCAGCGCTAAATAATATGACATTCAGTACTAAGTATTGGTTAGTTTTTTCAATCAGTTCATTCCTTCATGAAATTATTCAGTATAAAAATGATTCACTGATGTTACTTTTATGCTCAAGTTATACCTCTTCACTGTTTTATTCATGAATATCCAATTAGCTTAATAAGAAATGACTGTCATCATCACTTTTTGTGATTTTAGTGTTCACTAGTATCTCTGTACATATCCAAATAATGTGATATTGTTTGGTGAAATGTACAACTTGTAATGATAATTCCTTTAACAGATAAGAGAATTTAATAGAAAGAAAAATAAATAGTATAAGTCAGCGGATAATTAAACATATAATGTCTATTTACAAATATTTATTAGACTGAAGAACTACCTGTAACCATATTAAGGATCATGTAAACAAATACTACATAAACATCTGGATGAGTTTTACATAATTATTTCTTCAGATTTACTGACATAGAAGGAATAAATTACCTTGAAAGGCTTATTAATCATGTAAATTTAATATATCCACTATAGTGTTTCCTAATTTATACCTATTCTTTTTAATATAAGCATATCGTTAGTATTTGTTGTTACTTCGTTGTTGGCTAAAGGCAATCGATAGGCTGTCACTGTATATTAGTTCAACCCAAAAGCTTACATTTAAGGAAAAAACACGTTTCGCAACCGATGTGAGCAACTGTGTCCCATAAACAGTCTTTGGCAGCAAAAATAGTTCAGTAAAGTCATCGTTGACTGTTATACTGGGTGATTTGAGATTGAACCATACAAGGAGTGTCAGTTTCTTGGTGATTCAAGATACGTCTTTCAAAGTGATACTAAGTAGCATGAAACATAAATTCACGGCTCTATGATGAATATATCTAACTACATGATATTGTACGGTACACTTTTATAGCTTGACCAATTTCCCAAAATACAATTTATCACATTCTTCAGAAATATTACATAAACTGATTTTCAAAAGCGAAAGGCTTACATTCGTCACTCAGACTGCATTCTTATTAATAAAAATATTGTTATTCTTTAGAGGCCACTAAGAAAACAAATTAAATTTCAGTTAGTTATGATCATGTTAATTTAAAAATCATATTCAAAACTTAGTGAACAAATAAATGGTGACCATGTCAAGTAACAAAACTATCTGAAATACATAAAGGTTATTTACTACGTTTTCCGTGCTCACTTAGTGCGTGATATTAAGCTTTACTGATCATTCTTCTATTTATTTAAAGAGTAATAGTTCCATATTAGTAAAGTTTCAAGTGTTTGCAAACTGTTTTCAACTACTTTCTATAGACATTTTAGTTAAGTACAGTTTATAAATTCATATGAATACAAAGCAGTAAATTAATGAGACCGTTTATTAAAGATGCACTATAATATACCGCATTTGACTTTAAAATGTTGAATGCAACATATACATTCAACTTTGAAAACGTTGCGAATAACTTCATCAAGATAAAAAGAAGATGAAGTGATAACAATAGAATAATTTTATTGTTTTGATCCAAAAATTGCAACATTCACATTTATTATTTAACTTTCGCTATTCATTTAAGTTAGAAATGTTTATTTCTATTATCGGAGAAAATGTAATATGTCTAATTTCAACCGGAATATGTTAGGATGCGTAAATCAGCTGATTGATAGTCTTGAAAATTAATATAGATATCCTCTACGAAAATAAAGAATGCTATGTTTTTTTCTGATGGTTTCCGATGCGTACAGTTATATTACACTAATGGACTATTAAAAAATTGTATAACAAAACCCAAAAGATAAAGAGTTATTTGCTTCTCTTTCTGTTCTGTACTTACGCCTTTTAAGCACTTTTAACGTATGTGCATAGAATGATTATTTTCTCCTACCAGTTGTTCATAATCATTACTTAAGTGCCAAGTTGAAATGTTTGACATAATAAATGTTTTACAAACTTTCTTTGTACATAGTTGATATATTTACAATTCGATGTTATTCAAGCGATCTTAATGATACAACTGGATTCAAATGTTATTGGCATACCTAATTATTGTAATCAATAAGTAACTGATGTAAAAACTTCATAAACATATATAAATATCATTTCAAGCCTTGATATATGTATGTATTAACTACCTAAGGTGCTATCAGAAAGACTGATCTACGAACATATTTACATTAAGAATATTTTATACTTTACATTTCTAACGTTTACAAATCAATGTATATATACACGTTAAAATAATAAGGTTACATAGAACATGTGCTATTCAACAAATAGTATAGCAGTTGTCATGCCCACACAATCAGTGATTGGGAATATAAATCTTAAGGTGACTAATGTCTTTAATATCAGCCTACTTCACCTAAGACTGTATAGATCATACAAATGATAATTCAAACGGTTACTTGTCAACTATGCGCAATGGTAATAAGTGAGATATATTTGTAAAATTCCAATGAGTAGAAATTAAAATTTCTGACGTTTCGCGGCTTAGTGCAAGTCGCTTCTTCAGAGAAATGAATAGCCGATTTTAATTAACACAAGAATTGGTTACCAGCCACTTTGTCTTCTATTTAAATGAAATTTAGGAAAAATTTCATTAGTACACAATCCATACAATAATTAAATGTGGTTTGTTCCACAAAAATAGAACACTGTCTTTTTTATCTCATCAAGTGTTAAACACTACTTTTACTAGTGAAAGAAAATAAAACAACTAAAATTGAAATTAACAAAAAGCATTTCAATGGGTAATTTAAATGTTTAGTGGAATGAATTTATAGTTACTTTCATATGATGATGATGATGATGATGATGATGATGATGATGATGATGATGATGGATACTGATAAACAATAATTTATAAGTACATGAAATAAAACTGAGGATTTTCCTCAAAATATTCCACTTTATGATCTAACTGATGATATACTCTAATGACGAAACTCCTTCTGGTGGATGCATCAACAGAATAAGAACTGTTAATCTCATTTCAATGAAACATCAGCTATATCCTGTTCATTATATACTTCCGTAAGTTAGCCAGCATTGTCATTCGACATTTAACTGAATTCTTGTATTACATAACAGCTATATGCCAGCCGGTTAACTATAATCTTTTAGAATAAACTAATTTCCTAAACAAATTCACAACATGTTTACTTAATATTACACTGATTCGATATTACAGACAGATGATTGAAACACTTGCAAATTAATCTAGACACGTGTCTACTAATGATTTATCAAAAATATTATTACAGTACATTTTCACATACATATCAAGTTAGGTGAGCAAAAAAACAGTTCATGATTCAAAAGTTACTGATAAATGAGATAGGATATCACTCTACTCAGTAATATTCTATAACTTCAAACATCTATAAAACAAAGTAATAAAACTAACAGGATTATGGAGTGGATTAAACATATCGGTAACATGGTATATCTTGTTAATTCTATGAATGTTTAGGTATTCACATAAATATGGCACGTCTATGAGCAAGTGAATAAAAAACATATAGATAAAACTGAGATGTTTTTTTGGTAAAGATTGTTATTTTTAATTAATTGAATGCTGACAGATTAATGTTGGCAGGGTACCATTCAAAACCCGGAAACACTGGACAGCTATTTTATTCTAGTGTGGAACTCCTCAGCAATGCTCACCTCAGTTTCCGCCCTAGGGGCTTCAGGTTTTGAACACCTAATCCCCTGCACCAGTGGGTCGGTATTGAGTGGTAGGAATCCTACTTCCATCAATTTGTGATATATAGCGCGACGATCACCCATTGTCATTGATGATAACTGTCCGACAAGTCTAGAAGCGTACACTGCTGTGGAGTTCCACACTTGAATGAAACAGCTGCCCAGTGCTCCTTGGTTTCCAATGATACTCTGCCAACATCAATCTGTAACGTATTCAATCAATTAAAAACACCAATCTCACTAGTGACCAACTTCAGGATGTTCCTGAAGCTTTAGTGAGAATTCGTGACTGGTGGAGTTCAGATTTGTCAGAAGAAGGACAGTTATCACTAGCGACAATGGATCATCGTCGCAGTATACATCACAAATTGATGGAAGTAAGAATTCTACATATTCTAGTAATGGATACCGGCCCAGTTGTGTAGAAGGTTAGGTGTTCGCCAAATTGAAGCCTCTGGGGCAAAATCTGAGGTGTACACATATAGATTAACCAAATATTTACAATGTCTTTAAAAAGGACGTGCGTTAATTAACTCTGTAATAGTCATGACAATGAAAGAAACAGAAACTCTAATATTTTTTACACAATACGACTTTAATAACAAATTCAAAAAACAATATTGTTTTATCATAAACTATTCATTTTTTAAAAGAAGCAGATAAAATAAAGAAATTAAAATAACTCAAATCACTTTAAGGAAATTGAGCAAACAAGATAAACAACATATCAAATTTAATTTATTTTTATAAAGAAATTTATATTTTTTCTTTACCTAAATAAATTGGATTGTTTATATATCGAGAATACAATTCTCAGGGAATAAATAACAGCAAAATAGAATGAAACGATTATTTGAGAACAAGGATTTAGCTGTAGTGGCGGGGGGAGGGCAGGAGTTAATGTATTATTGAGTGATAAAATAGTACTATAGCTAACTTGAAAGCACCTAATGATAATGATAAAGCGGCTTACACTAAGTCATGAAACGTCAAAAATTTTAGTTCCTAATCATTGGAACATTGTAAATTTATATCACTTATTATCTTTATGATTTTGTTAGTTTTAACAGCAGTCAGATAACACCAGTTATCAAATATTGAAAATTTATTTCTGTTATGCAATAATTTAAATATCTTCATGGAGGAACTATAAAAGAGAAATATTTAGGCAAACAACAGTCTTCATTAGCTTAGTATACAGGCTCTTACAGTTATGATTCCACGAAAATTTCATTACAGTGGCCAAAGTAAGGCGTATTTTTAAATATGTTGGGCAATGACACATGTTCGGAGGGTAACCTTTCACATTGAATACTACTTCAATACACCTAAAGTTTATCGGTTATAAATTTGAGAGGTCATACAAAAACAGAAGTAGGAAAAATAAATAACTACTATAAGGTGTTGAGTTACATTCACTAATACAATAAATGAATCTAATCGTGTGCGAATACTGTAATAGATGCCAGCTTAGTAATGCAGAGATTTAGGCATATAGAAACCTAAAGCCTTTGCTGGCGAAACCTCGGATGGCCACTGTTGAGGAGTACCACACTGGGATAAGACAGCTGCCCGGTGCTGATGATGATAAGAAGATAATGTGAATTAACAGATATTATTCAGTCGACAATAATAAGAAATTTGATGTGAATTGAGAAGGGTGAATGCGTAAATAAGAAAAGCTTAGAGATCAAAAGACAAGATGTTTGTGGAGTGGAGTTTACTATAGTCAGCTTATGTAGTGGATAGCACGGTCGTGGGCAATGATAAACCAACATGCTACACATACTTCTTCTGGAGTTTATCCCAATGGCTTCAGCCATTTAATGTAGCCGTAATACCCCTCCGCTGGATGGGTTAATCGGGACCTGGTACAAAATGGAGAATCCTTCCTCTTTTTTGATTTGGCGCTCGCTATATTTTAAATGTGCTAGTATTATGCTGTCATTTGATTTAGTTACGCCATTTCCTGACCATGTTTGTGTACACTCCTGAGTGCATAAAGAGAAATACTTTTGAGTGCATTTATTGTTGCCATTAAGCAACACAAAATGTATGCAATTAAGTAATTCACTATGTAAACGTGTATATATGTAAGACAAATAGAAAAGCGATTACCTTTATTAAATATTTTGTCAAGTTACTAAGGCAATCATTTTAAACTGAAACAAATATTTCATTACAGTATATATGAAGAAAATTTTCGTAATCAAAAGTTGTGATACTTTAATTAGTAAGTAATTAAATCTGATATATACACGGAAGTTAAGTAAATCAAACAGTTTATGAAAGTCAGAAGCACTTGACAACTGGTTTGTTCCAGTCCTAAACTCCATAGTCGTGTACGATCCCGATTCCACCGGAAATCTAAATCAACTCCCAGAGCGTTAAATTAATATTTCATATTCGTATTTCGATGATACATATTTTGAACCTTAGTAAATGTGACAAATTGCTGGGTCATCATTTGTTTATTAGTGACTATCTTTACAACAATTTCTCAAATTTCTAACAAGCAATGACTAGTGGAATATCATAATATGTGTTAGTATTGTGGGCCGGTATTATCTGCCAAGTTTTATTAAATCAATTGTTTTGAGCACTCTGTTATGATCTAAAATAATTCAGAGAAAACATCAATAGTATCCTGTCGGAGATTTTCGATACAATATAAAATAATCTTAATGAGAGTATTATTGACTAATGTTGTATAGAAGATTCGATATGTGATAAATTCGAGTTATTAGAACATCAAATACAATATGCGGTTAGATTTTGACACAACTCATCTTTATATACAGGATATCAATTGCTTCATCAATTCTATCTATTAATTCGACTTTTCTTGTCTATCTAATTCATTTGAAAAACCACTCTGCTATGTTGGATTTTCTTAGATATAAATGTTTTTTTCATCAACTCAAAAAATCATAGACTTTCCGAAATCTTAAATAGTTTTAATAAAGTTTACTTATTTAACCTTTATGAAAATTAAATTGAGCATTTTATTTAAACACTTTAATCATTAAGTAAATGTCTATCAGTGAATACGTAGATTTATATTACTGATTTTTTTTATGAACTCAAGTGAATTATAAGAAAAGTACCATTAATATGTACATATAATTTATTACCATTACTATTAGAAGATTAAAAGACAGTAAGCATTACATAACGTACGAATTATCTTTAAAACTGTGATTTCACATTACTCCTAATTATATAATAAATAATATGCTATAATTTTATAGGATACATTGATATTATTCACTATAATTCGATCATTACTACCATTTAAGTCAGAACACTAGGTGATAAAAGGTAGGAGTAATTAACTTTAATTTAAAAAGGCTTTAGTTAGAAATAAAATAAAGAAGGAGACTTTTATTTTTGTTTTGGTGAATATTCATCATTATATGATTGAATATTTGGACAGAAACTAGGCGGCAATCAAATAGAAGACAGAAATAAATATGGAAAAACAGAAAAAACACTTGAAATAAACTCACCAAATTGGTTCAAGTTTCTTCCGCGGAAAGTAATTATTCTAAACATAATTTTTGAATTTTGGCTGGAAATCGAATTCAGGACTAGCGTTACGTCCTATTTGAGATTCGTAGGGTGGACATATCTGCTTCCCAGTGTTAATGTTCATTTCTGAACTTAAATTCAGTTTTTTTCGTGTTAAACGACACCGTACTTACGGATAGGATACTGAGTTCAGACAGTAACACTAGTGCAATGGGTATGTATTTATTATTTGAAAGAATACGAATTTTCTCGTTGATTTGATGTGGACTGAAACTGTTTAGCCATATGTGTCTCCTGAGCGAGTTGTCTGGACTCAGTAGACTAGTAGTAGACGTGGTGATATTTGGTACTAAATAATATTGAATTTGAGTCCCGATATAAGCATCAACACTGGAATGCAGATTTATTCAGCTTATGAGTTCCAAATAGGACGCAACGCGCTTCATGGATTCCGCATGAAACTACAATCTAACTTTAATCCCGAAGTTTATGAGTATAAAATATCAAGTACTTGTTACTAGTTAATTGTCTAACATCAATAAATTGATAAACGTAGTAAGTAATGCTTATACAGTGTTTATCTATTCTGTAATAGGAAAAATTGTATTTCGGTAATTAACATACCTTTGAGTTTTAGTTACGGGTCATAGACATGTGTGATATTAAAAAACAAATTACGAAGTGTAATTCCTCATAACAGGTTTTTCAGAAGTACGCAAATAACAACTGATAAATTACCGAAACCAATCAGTCAAGAAATTACTGAAGTTAAAGTACATTTTCTGTGAACAGGCTTTCATTTACTTATTTCTAATATCAATAATTGAAGGTAGATACCAAACAATACCGAGGTTGTAATTTAAGATTATACAAAATTAGCTAATCATTCGACCTTTGTACGGAGTTATTGCCAAAGAAACTCTTCTCAATTATATAGAAATTAATTAGGTGTTTTCGCTTGGTTTTTAGATATGCATCAGTTAATTACTTGTTAATTTGATAATGGTGATAAAATGCTTCTAATTGGTTAAAGCTATTATCTATCGCAAATCTAAACAGACTTAATAACCACATACGATGGGTACTTTTAATTTTTTTTCAGTAATTACTATGAATCAATGTATTTGATTATTCAGTTCTCTTAGACAACTGGAATCTACAAAGAAGTTATCTTGCTACTAGGTACGACCATCAGAAACCGTCTTCCTCCCACCCAACCTTCCCCCCCTAGCTACTCATTAAAGTACAAAACTTAAGTTATCCTACAGAATTTTTCATCCAACTGTGATGCCTTTAAATAAAAACATTAAAAATTCACAAATAGGTATATGTGGTCAGCTTTAGGAGGTTGTCCCTTTGACTCTGAGGTCTTGCTTTCAAGTAGACAATATCACAAATTACCTAGTTTAATTTTCGAACAAGCAATAGGCGTCATTACACAGCCAGGAAGTGAAAATCACTTACACACCACTATAACTCTAGATCAACTATGATTCCTACCTAAAATATCAATGATGATAGAAACGTAAATATTCGATTTTATCTCGGTATACAAAATTTAGGTAGCTGAGTAGTAACTAACGTTATGTTTGAGTTATTCTTAGTGTTGGTTGACCGTACATCGTTTGCACTAACTTTCACAGTAAGGTGATTAAAGGTAGTCAGTAAGAAACCTTAGGTGTACAGGAGTAAATAATTACCCAAAAAAATAATTGTGTAGGCCTTCATTAGTGCTGACCATGTTTGTTTCAGTGATCACTACTGGATAAAATCGCTAGAACGAGCACCACCACCAAATCATGACACGACTTATGGTGAAAAGCAGCTTCCCCTTCTAGTCAGCCAGCATAACAATGCGATCCAGTTTATGCTCTACTTGAGATCAAATAAATCTTCCTATTCATTAGTCACTGCATTCTGATTCCTACTTCTCTGAGCATCGGAGTTTAATCGTCAGAAACTATTATGGATATACCACAAGTGTAAATTGGTCGTATACAGAGTACACTTCACGTGTATTTGCATTCTTTAGAAAACTGGTGTCACTTTGAGATTTAATCCTGTATCACACAGCCTTACATTCTAGGATGTTACAACAATATTATTTGTACTGATACATACCTCCTATAAAACTGAAACTTTTCTGTTGAATGATCAATGAATAATAATCAATATCATGTATGTATTGTCCTTGGTGCTAATCGAATTTCGCCGGTAAATCTTCTAACCGTCTCCAAACTACGGAACATTAAATAACATCCTTTTTCAATCTATCAGTTATAAGTCTGTCATCACTACAATGTGATTAAATCAATAGAACAAACTAAAATCGTTACTTTTCGATTGTCGTAATAATTTTTCTACATGTTTCAAATTTCAGTTGATCAATAAATAATCCAACTAATGTTTTCTACTGATCAATTTATTCTGTGACATTTAACATAAAGAGTAGTAGTAGTATTATAACTTGTATTTTAGATTAAAATTTCATATCATGTGGGTCAATAGACACTCATCATGAAAGACCCGCATTATTTGAACTTTTATTTCAAACAATACCACCAACATTTGTTACTTAAGAATATTATACGTACAAATGTATTAATACAATTATTAAAACATTATCGTAAACACATTTCATTTCAGTCTAGCTTCAAGAATTAAGACACAAAGTAAGTACTTCATTGATTTATACAATAATTCTTCTTATAAATTTCAACGGGGTAATGTATTTTATTCTTCTCTTATAAAAATATCTGATTTATGATGAATGATTTTTATATGATGTAAAAATACTCATTGTTTTAGTTACTTTTTAATGATTTAACGTTTAGAAGGACAAATACAGTTTAGTTAATTGTTTACTGTATTAAAGTGATAAGCATTATCGAAGATGGAATGAAGGTGGAATTTGACAATATTTCCAAAGAATCATTTTGTTAATATACAGACTAGGCACAAATATTTAAGGATTTTAATGGAAAAATTTAAATAATAGGATAAGCCATATCTAAGAAAAGATGTTTATACCAGTGTGTAAAACTTCATTAAATATGATAAAATTGCAAAACAAATTAACTGAAAGGTAAGAAGTGAATCTATGTTTAGTTGTATAAATTTACTACCACAAGGTAAACAGTAAACGTAAGTGAAGAGCTTCAAAATTGAGCTAAAATATGTCGTCTACTTCTTTAGGTTTTGTGTGTACTCCAATGGTATGATAGAAGCCATTCACAAAATTATTCATAAATTTTAGGATTAAACATGATTATTATGAGAATGTCAAACATATCCTATTAGGCAACGAATCAGAAATAATGGTCGTATTCAAACAGGCAATACAATGCTGATTTATTCAATGTGAGCAAACGTCTACTAACAATACTGATTGTCATTTGCTTTTATTGCGAGAATGATCTTACTACAAAACTTTAAAAATTAACGCAAAGGTTTATTTCAGCTGCAATGGTTAGTTTTAGATGTCGGCTTACAATAAATGAATAATACGCGTACTTTCAGCTATAAGCTGCATACATAATCGGAACTCTGCATATATTAGCATAGTTGGAAAGCAGTCGGGTCACTGTTTATAAAAGAATCTTTACATACTGAAACTACTTGCCTTTCTTGGACGATATTTGGTTGGATGACATCTGGAACATGGATACACTCAAAAAAGGAACTGAAATAAAACGGCAATGTGATTCATGACATTGTTTAAAATTGAATAATTTGAATAAAGATATTGCACTTAACGTGTGACCTGAATATTTTATGTTTGAACCGGTTACAGTAGGATTCTGAGCTGTCGAAATCTGATTGGTTAAGTGGAAATAGGTGTTCAATTCTTGGTCTTTTCGATTTATTCTCTAAATGACCACTTGCATTAATAATGTTCTACATACACTAATTTTTATCACTAAACCTCGGCAAAATTTCATATTAAAACTAGTGCATCTAAGTTTAAAATATGTGAATAAGGCTAAATACTTAGCGGAATCTTTTAATCACTTCTTGCATGCATAAGCCAATACATGTTTAAAGATAAGTAGCCACATCAAAGTTAAGCTGGTTCGTTGTTGGATTAATGTCAGCTTTATTTCCCAAATGAATTAGCTGAAAGACTTACGTTTTTATAAGTTTACATGCATACTTCATTGCTTATATGGTTGCTAATGCACTACCATTCTTTCATGAAAAACATTAAGACGATCAAATGCATTTAAGTTTTCTAGTGAAACGATAGACGTTGCATAACAAGTACTGGTTAGCCTCGGATATATGTATATCTTATTGGGTACTATAGTGATTTTTACTGCATACTCACCAGCTATTTAACAATAGCTTTATATATGTATATTTTTGTTAATTCATTCCCGGAGCTGTATAAAATTATTTTTAACAGAATGAAAGCTTCGTAAATGTTAAATGAAGTGTATTCTTGTGATTAAATGATAAATATTTATGTCACCAAACACTCACATTATGACATGTATCACCTCACATATTGCCTCAAATAAGGTAATTAAGTCAATGACTGTTGTTTTAATAGAACAGACATAGTTGCTTGATATAATAGAAAAGAAATACTAATTTGGTTGACATAATTAAGGTTAACCATAATATTTATTTGATTCGATAATTAATTTGGCTACATTAGTTTAGTAATATTTCAAAAGATAAAAGTGGTACTAGTTCATGAAGCAGTAGTCAATAAATTGCCGAAGTTACAATCCAGAGTCATTGAACAGCCTCTTCTTTCACTGTCAGTAAAACAGTTTTTTAGTTTAATATGATAATACTGTATTGGAGTAAAATTTAAGTGTTATTAGATATTAATTATATTCTTATTAGATAATTGGCGGACATTAAGAATAAAGGAAAGACTGATTTGCTTTAAGTTGAACTACATAACACTAAAGAATTATAAAGCAATGCCGCGTCTAACTCTAAACCATTAAACTTTCAAATGAAAATGATACCAGTGGTTAATAATCTAAGCTCCTACTAAATTGTGGTGTTTCTTTCTAACTCTTAAAACAGTTGACTTCACAGATCACATTAAAATCTACCTGATATATTGAAAAAAACTTTAAACAACGCCATATTTCAAAGCTACATGTTATGTTAAATCCGACCTTGTATGTTGTGTTAAATGAGATATTCATAATACCACCATCAATATCTAAAATATTTCTGTCTAGGCTAGTTATGCCACCCAATAATACATAAGAATCACTAGTACTATCATTTGAAGTTTTTAGAATTATGGCTTCTTACACACTTACTACTCTGTCTGACTTTATTAATGAGATATTAATTGCTTATAGACTAGTTGGATAGAACAGTACATTGTGACGGATTATGATTTCACCATAAATATAGTCGATATTGAAAACGTGATTATCTATACACATGATTTATAAGGAACTACTGAAATCCGATTTTAAAGGTAATCCTATCTTGTACTTTCTAAGAAATGTTTAAGTCTTTTTCTCTTCACACGTTCATAATGTTTTTTTAATATATTCTACAACATATT
The DNA here is from genome assembly GCA_034768735.1 of Schistosoma mekongi. Taxonomy (NCBI): domain Eukaryota; kingdom Metazoa; phylum Platyhelminthes; class Trematoda; order Strigeidida; family Schistosomatidae; genus Schistosoma; species Schistosoma mekongi. The sequence goes on along the minus strand of CM068306.1, from coordinate 57,717,985 downwards.
CAGTTGTATTAACAATAACTATCATAACCTTGTAATTGGGCGCTGTGGAGATTGTTGAATGTCAATTTGATATCATTAATTGATCTGAATTAGACAACCACTGATCATCGAGAAGCAGTGAACAGCTATTTCGCACTAGTGTAAGGCTATTATGTAGTGCACATTCACGACCCCACCAGACGTTGAACTCAGGACCCTCTACCGTGAGGTAAACCTTAGTTAACCACTTTTAGGCAATACTATTTTATATTGTTATTAATAGTATTATAATCAAATCAGCTGAATGACGTAAACATTTATGTGTTTAAGGAAAAGAGATGGTGTGTTCCTAATAACCAAATTACAATCATCTGAGAGGACTGCCTATTGAATACAACAAAGTATAGCCACCAAAAAAAGATATTCTGCGTAAAATGTAATGAAACATAATGGAACATCTTTTAGCACTATTCAGTGTTATATATCTCTTTATTTTGAAAACAAATTGACTTAATAATTCGGTTAAAATTGACTGATGTAACAAGTTATTGATATGTTTCAATTGTCTTGACACTGTCATTTAGTCCATCAGTTTCAAATACTTTGTTCTGTATGACCAGTTAATAGTATTTGAATACTGGGTCAAGATTGAGAACAAGTATTTGATTCAATCTAGTTAATAAGAAATGAATAATGAAACATCTTTCTATTTGTAATCAGCTTGATGGTATCAAATCACCTGTTTTACCAATCCCATAATAGTGTTTTCTTTCAGTAAATTTTTATATAAAGAATTTTAAAATGTACCAGAATTTAAACAAAATATGCTGGAAAAATTCATTGTAACAATTCAATTTTCAATAAATAAGTTATTTTGAATGATAATTGTACTTTTTTTCTTAATCATCAGCTTGAAGTAGCTGCATATCATTGTTTGTGTTTACAATTCAATTAGAACCTATTTCTTATTACTTTAAACTTATTCACGTTATCCTTTATACACTGATGTTGGGAATATTTATTTACGAACTGCGTGTATCGCTTGAAATTGATGAAATTCAGTAATGTATATAAAACACACAAAAAAGTAAAACGCTTTCGAACTTGATTTTCATTGCATACTTCGAATAATTCTACTATTCAACATACATAAATTAAAAGCAAGCATGTCTATAATTCATAGGGAGAAATAACACATTAATCAGTGAAGACAGTATTCTGTTTACTTGAATGAGTTAACTATGTTTTATAGCGATGTGAAATTTACTTTCAAACTTCACAATAACAGTTATGATTGTGTATAAATTAAAGGCAACAGTATGCTTACCAGTGATTATACATTTTCACACTAAAGTTTAATTTAAACATACGGATAATTAAAATTTTTAAGATTAATACGATGATTATTAAAAACATTCATTCTCTATATCCTAGTAAACGTTGGTAGTTTAAAAATGAGCATAACATGCACCACCTAAAAAGTATTGAACAATAGTTTCGTTTCATAATAAAACACTTGACAAGAACAAATACTGATGTATATACAGTCGAACAGTTTACACTTTTAACTGTGATGTACTTCTAAGTTTTTGATGGTACCTAAAACGATAGTACTTAGTGAGAATTAATTACAGAAAGCTTTATTTACACAAAGATAATATATGGTTATATGACCCAACTTAGTACTTACGTGACAGGTTTTGATCTATTTAGCTAGATACTATCTTATTAATCGTACTTAATATTTTTTTAACAAAATTAGTCAATAGTGATTATCACGTTTAGGAATAAAATAACGGCCTTGTTTCATTATTTGCATTGAATATAGATTTCCACCTAAATGTGAAAGATATGAGTGGTGTTACAATGATATGTCTAAATTAAATTAAAACAATTCTTTTTTGGCCAAAACAGAACTGCTTAATCTTAATTTATCAGAGAAAATATGTAAAAGCAAGTGATACCAATACTTGTAGCGTCCTTTGAGAAAAACATTTCATTAGAAGAAGTGAGGATTAGACAATTTGAGGTGGATTTTAAAATATTACACAGAATTGGGGAGAGATTAACATCTGTTCTAGAAGTGACCATCATAATAATAAGTTCTTATATGAAAGCTAGTCATCATACGGAATACAGTTTTTACATGATAATCCCAATTTAACATATCCCTTTATTCATAATATAACTCTATAAACTATCTTAAACTTCACTTACTAACATATTGGTTTCTTTTTATAGGTGATCTTCGTAAACCAGATTCACATAAACACTGAACAGACTAGAATAGTTTCAATAACAGAGATCTAGTGAGCAGCTTAGTCTCATATCTTAAATAGTGAGGCCTAAGGACCTAGCCGATCGTTTTGGACAATTACTGACAATTATAATGTCTAGCTTATGACATATAGCCATTATGTAACGATCTTCGACAAAACCGAATATTTGTAACGACTTGTCAGTTTTCAATGAACCATTTTATCTCATCCTTTATAACGCTAACCTGTGGACAGTTAGTTCTAACTGTGCCAAAAAATAAAGTTTTTATTAAGCTTCATCCCATTTTTAACCTAAAAGTAATTTTAAAGCCATACTGTCTCAGATAATCTTGTTGGTAAGAAAATTCCTTTACCAACAGCGAAACATTTATTTAATATTATTAATCCAATTGTACTCCATTTATCTACCATACTAGCTTATTACTTCTTTGCATTATAGTTAGACTGTAAGACAGAATAATGAATTGTTTTTATATATAAATATCAATGAAGTTATAAACGTTTGGCCTTTTCTCTGAACATAAACGAAAATAAGTTACATAGGTAAGCGAAAAAAATAAGCATCTTTCCAACAAAATATTAAGGTCTAGTTAATATTACACACATAATGGAGATTTCACAGAAAAAAATCCAATTAATTAGATATGGAGATCTAATTGCAGTATACATATATACATGCCTATTTTGTGAGATAATGTAAAATTAATCTAGTATATAGTTTCTTTAATGACAGACCATCAGAATAAACATACAGTGTTTTAAAGAAAGTATAATATCGTTTACATTAACACTGAAAATACCTAAATAAAATCCACTTTTATTCCAGAAATAATTGTACATAAATAAATTCGCCAAATACTAGACATTCTCTAAAGTTAATTCGAGTTTATAAAGTTGAACATAGGCAACCTAAGTCATTAAACCTGTTTCATGCTTTGTGGTAGTTAACAATCGTATGTCGAGTAAAGCTTCATAATTTATTCGTAACCCACTTCTTTGAAATCAAACTTTGTTACTATAGAGATTCTTAAGATAATACTACTCCTATCCAACATTGAATAACTTAGACAAGCAAGTCGTTTATCATAATTTTCAGCTCTTATTTTTTTACTCATTCTGTTCATTAGTGGATCAAATACTAATGAATCAGGTAAGCTGGTTGACTATAAAGTTTGCACAAAAGCCAGAAGTTCACTATCAAAGTGAATCAAGTCATTAGTAAGTGCTTTTACCCTAGAGCTTACGATCTCTATTAACTAATCGGTGAAATGTATGCTCTTTGTATTTCTTCATCTTACAATATAAAAAATGTTTGGTTTGATCATTCGATTTAGAAAATTTTGTACTGCTAACCCTGTTTATATTCTGAAACTAACGTATTTTAAATGAATGGATGCGATCCTCAAAATAAATGTTTAAAACACAATTTCATAGAAAGCTTCGAATATGTCTTCGAAATTGTTCATCAATGCAATCCAAGTATATTTTTTATGGCTGTAACAAGCAGTAATCAATTAGAGTCACTAAGATTAACTTTAAATCATATCCAGTTAGCTGACTATTTCGTTGAAAATACAAAATATTACTTTTCCTATTCATTGAATAATTTCTTCTTTCATATTCTGTAAGTATCTATCAAACATTCTTGAAGTAGATTTAATAGTGCTTTGATTAAAATATTCGTAATTATTCTTGATTACAATTTTCTAAAATGTGACTTACGCGTAATCAAACTTTTACTGTACTTACCCAGAAAAATGCATGTCAAACCCAAGATTATTATCAAAGTTTGAACTTCAAATAAGAAAAATAATAAGTAAACTTTTGCAACATCCATTAACATCTTTAAGATAACTATTTGACCTTAATGTAAGCTAACAGGGAAATGAAAGTGTAATAAACATAAAGTTGAGATTCGTAATTTTAATACTTAATAATCATTATGTGCATAATACAAATTTATTACTGATTATAATCAGGAACACTAAGTAATTTATTTTTGTGCTTTTGGTTTATATTTCATTTAGTAAACATACACAAACAACCTTGAGTTCGATCTGCACAATATTTTAAGGATATAAAGCCTAGTTATACAAACCTACGTGTTCTGACTGATGTAGGCACAGAAAATGTTGATAACAAACGACTGAGAGTTAAATGCCACTGATTATATTTAATTGTTAAAAAAGAACAAATTTCTTCTTTTCTAGAAAGTTGTACTCCGTTTTTATATTGTCATAAAAGGCTAAATATTTAGAATATCAAAATTCGATATTTTTTGCAACTGTCATTATTCTACGTAAATTTAGGTGTAGGCTACAAGCATGTTTTGTTAATAAGAATAGAAAACTAAGAGTTTTTTTTAATGAAGAGATCTTTTTACGGCGAATTTATTTTCAGTTATACAATCGCATGTATATATGATAATAACAACTGATTAAATATGGTAACGAGAAGGAAATACGGATTAATATTACAACCACTAAAGAACGAATATAGTAACTAAATCCGAAAATATGCAATGTTCTTGTTATTTAATCAATCTTAGTCGAGAAAAGAATTTTCTAAATCAGGTTAAATAAACAACAATATATAGAGATTTCAGAATAGATAAGGAAATTAGGAAAAATAGATCGAAATCAATAATTTTAAATTTGGGTTATGTGATAAGTTAGGAAATGAAACGTATCTAACAAGTGGAGACATGTACAAATGTACTTCTTGAATACTTCTCATTAGAAAGAGAGGGATAAAAGGGAGAAATAACTTGTGAGAATCCTGTAAAATAAACAAGGTAGAATTAAAACAATAAAATTTCTGTCCAAAGTACAATATATACGAAACTAATGTTAAATCTATGGTAGGATCAAAGGTTGAATCAGTCAATTTTGAACAAATGGTTCTGAATTCTCTACGAACGTCTCAACTGTTTCATTAATATTAGTAGGCGAGACTTACTAGCTTTGGCATATTCCTGTTAGGCATGTAGGTAACTTGGAATGAGGTATCAGAGTTGAATAAGCGGCCAGTAGTCACGAGGTGTACTACAAAGGCAACTTTAATTCTGACGCTGTTGCTTTTCCTTAACCACACTGTATAACGTTCTCTGACTAAGGTACACAACAGGATCACCAAATGACTAATATTTCTTACTCTGCAGAAGTAAGCGAATTGATAATGACACCTGGAAGAGGTCCACACCTATAATTTGTCATCTGAATTATTTAGAAACAAAATTCTAATTAAAACGACAATTAGCAGAGTGAATTCTTCAAAAGTTGAAGTTGCCATGACACCAATAAAAACTAGGGAGCACTAAACAGCAGTTTCGTCCGGACATGGAACTCCTCACCAGTGTACACCCTAGATTCTGCGCCCAGGGAGTAATATATATATATATATATATATATATATATATATATATATATATTAGAGCTACGAGAATGTGAAAGCCCAGAAGAAATCTCTTCGCTGAACGAAATTCTTATTTTTAATGGAAAGTTCACCAAATCAACAACCAAAGTAAAGTAGTTCAGTTCTGATTAGATATGGCAATAGTACTACAAAATTCATACAACGACAACATAAACCAATGAAGTCCTAATACAAAATCAGTAAAGTAGTATTATATTATGATACATTGAAACAAAAGATAATGAAGTATTTGAAAAAGTGCAATACGAAAAACTGTTATTCACCATAAAAATGTAAATCATGTATCCCTATGAATGGATGTTTTGAAGAATAAAACACATCTCATATGAGGATAATTCGGTATTATGAAGGCAATAAAAAATATTAGTACACACTTACTTAGTACGTAAATCTAGGGATTTTAATCTAATTGTGTATATAAAATCTCTAAATTATTATTCTCTTTAATGATTGATTAAGTTCATTACTGAACAATACTTTCCTGTTCAGTTAATTACAAATGTATCAATAAACTACTCAGAAAAGCCCTTACAAGTTGACCACTTCAATCCATATCTTTATTTTATCATTCTATGAATGGCAATTTTCGTTCATATTTCTAACATTTTAAACTCAAGAATAGTTAAGGAATAGTAAATATAGTTACTTCTACTTATTTTGCTTTAAATAATCATTCAAAATTAACGGTTCAATGATTATGGGTTTCTATTCAATGGCGAATTTCATGATTATAATCATATTAATTATACTCATAAATGATAGTGATAAATTTATAAAACTCAGGTAACTTAATTTACTGAACTAGTCAACTTCAGTACAAATACCAAATTCATACGGTATTGTGCTGATTTAGATTTTAATTAATTTTAGTTATAGAATCATACTTTGATATGAATTTAGATTTCAACATAATGTATCTGAGAAATCAAAATATCAGTCTTAATTAATTCCAAGATTTTATCCAGAATTTTCTATAGATTGAACCGTCAATAAACGGATTCATAATTTGTCAGTATTTTGTGATTTGATCACTTGTTTTGTTTCTTTTTAAGTCAGTCTTTAGGACCCAGTGCTTAAAACTGTTGATGTAAAACAAATGATGTTTACGCATATTCATCAGTTTATTTAATACATGTTTTCTGTTTGGTCAGACTCGGAAAATATTTCTCACTGAACTCATTATTTTATTATATATTGAATACAAATTTTGAAAGCAGGCTAACTTTGTATTTCATTATTTGCTACGATTAGAAACATTATTCTTCTTTTACTTTATTAATCTTCAATTTGCGCTTCAAACCATTTTATTACGATCATATAAATCTCTATTGATTACATTATCTCAGAACTTGTTCTAAATTCTTGATCATCATTAGCACACTATTGATCCTAGAATTGACATAAATACGTTAAATGTTTGATTCATTTCTCTCTACATTTCTTTTATTTAAGTGCTCGGTAAAAGGAATCATATACAATATGAAAAGTATCAGAAGTAATGTAATCATATTAAAAATGAATAGATGTTTCTATTTAGTTGTAAAGAGGAAATTGTCCTAAACATCCAAAAACCTAATAATTTACAACAGAGTCAACCATGAACAACGTTGAAACCGACGCATTTGGACATAGGTCTAGGTCGCCATACCACAGTAGCACCATGAGATCAAGTTTATAAGGTTAGCACTATAGTACAATCCAGCAGGAAGGAATGAAGCAAATGTATGTACGAAAGAATAACGGAACATAGAAAGTGAATATATTTATGCCACTGTGACTCATTCTGAGCCATGTTACCCAATGACGCCAGTCATTCATCGCGATTGTCACGCGGACCCTGACCAGACAATCTCTATCTACCAACATGATTTGGATCAAAAGTTAAAAAACTATATGCAGTGATCCCGTGCAATACATGCCGGGTTTCTTCGATAGACGGATATTTCGTCTAAACCATAAGTGCTGCTAATCGGCAACAGCCATGAGAGTTTCCTGAATCTTAACAGTCATTTTTTCAGACACCAACCCACCAGAGTATATAAGGCTTCTGAGATAAGTGAAATGATCAACGTGCTCGATATAACAAATATAATAATTAATCCGAAATAACACTGAAATGTTTCGATCAAATGTAAGCAATAATACGATTAGTTTTAAAGAGATAATTACTTTTTCAGAAACAAAAATTAATAAATCTTATCATCATTGACATGATAATGATAATTTGCTATAGATACACTTACATTTAATTAATTTAAAATATAATATTTGAAAGAAATAAATTTCACAAAACGAAATCATTTCAAACCAATTAGAAAAAAAATTGAAAATCATTTTTTGAACTCCTATAAAAAGCGGTTAATTCAGTAACGAACTATCACAAGGGATTTATTGGATATAAAAATAACAGTCGATTCATCTGCTACAGGATAAATGATCTGATGGGCAATTATAACAAAATGTTTGCTAAACATTTGATGTTAGTAATGTAAAACAACAGACATAGTTAGCATTTTGATCAGTTAATGTATAACGCTTAATTTTGATTAAATTATGAATATTGATTAAAGACATCGGTGTTCGAAGTGAGAATAAATAACACAGTTAAATTATACATAAATCATTGTGAAACATGATCTTATCTAATAGAATTGGATCGTTTTATTAATTTTCAAAGATAATTACTAATGAACGACTTGATTTAATAATATTCTTTGAATATTATTGATATAAACTGGGTTAATAACAATATCTGAACTCCAAGTATCTAAACTAATATCAATCTATTGACTAAAATTGTATTCTACGAACCAATAACCTTCATTACAGTTATACCGAACGTGACATTTACGACAAACAATGTAATAATTTTGAGTCCAAAACAGATGAGTTTGTTTCATGTTTAATGACCTTTGAAACTTCATAGATTATTTAAATAATGTTAAGTTACTGAAAACATTATTTTAAAGGCTCAGTTCATTTAAAAACGTAAATGAAGTACGTTATTTTTAGTAAACTAAATATAATTTGTAATGTAACTAATTTTGAACGAAAATGTTAATTAAAGTTAATAGTTAACATTAAGAGTTCATACTCTGAATGAGTTTTGCAGTTTCACTCACCAATGACCTTAATTTTACAATATTATATTTAATAGATGACTACTTGGATCGGTTTTGATATGATAAATGAAGATCTACTGAAGTATTAGTAAAAATTACAGATTACTAAACGAACAACCTGTTTTAGTTTAAAATGTTTTAGTAGTATGCACCAGCAACAATTGTTAAGATCGTGATCATCAAGCTTTATGACAAGCATAAATTATAAATCCTAATCTATTTGTCTGTATTTACAACTATTGTTTGTCTTAGAAATAACATGATCATTCTGTGCTATAAATCAGTAGCTCTCTTACAACCGATGTAAGTTAATGCACTCTAGTATTCATCAGTGATCTAATTAATGTCAATCTGTGAGAAAGACACTTCACATTGAGCAAACATTCTAACTTCAATTAATATGACCAGATTATGGCAATAATGAATTGTTTATAACAGATCCAAGATAATTTATCCATAACACTAAAAGATACTGGTGATATTGGCTACTGACGTTTTTTTAAATACTATTTTTCACTTTCACAATTAAGTGAAACCACCGCAACACAAGTTAAAACTACGATTTATGAAACGTGAGATGATAATATAAGGAGAACGAAAGTATCCCTAAATAAGTGTCTTACAGAAGGCTTTGGTTATGCAGAATGTTGTCAAGGAATTTAAATGTAGTAAGAATCCGCTTAAATTAGAATTCGGACATTCTTTCCCGATACGTTTGAATATTCCAGCAATATACCGGATAACTAAATCACATTTTAACCTGCTAATTAGAAATAACAGCTTTATGTAGACGATATACATAACGAGTAAAATTCCACACATATGTATCTATAATAACTAGATCCTTAACACTCAATATGCAAAAAACAAATGTATAATTCATAAGTATCAAAAAACCATCTATTAAACTGTCAACCAATGAAGATACTAAGTGTTATTAGTGTTGTCGCATCCATGTGAAACTCATTAAACTTGATGTCATTATTTATTATTGGTTCCTATCAGTGATTACATAAAGACATACAGTTTTTTTTAATTTAGTGGCAATTTGTCAACTGCATATATCGTTTTGATTGCATATAGTCAACTACAAACTGTTTTCTTAAAAAACATCCTAGTTTTATCACCCAATATAGAGATCTTGAATTATCCAGAAATCGCTTAGCTATTCAAATGTATGAAGTGGAGAGTGTCTGCATTCTAGTTAAGTGAATTCTAATGATTCTTATACTACTTGACGACACACCGGAAAATCAAAACCATTACGGAAAAACGAAGCAAGACTATTCTTTAACACATCATCCTAAAATCAGTATAAGATATCTATATAAAAGTGAATGGTGCTAAGTTATTATCAAACAGTAAGCCTTAATTTATCAATTTCATTTTAAAAAGTATCGTCTAAACCTAATGCATACTCAAAACCTCACGTCACCCGCTACAATCTTAATACACAGTAAGTCCATTCTCATATTAATTTCGCAGCTGCAGTCTAATAAACTAAATAATAATTATATACTATCAGATTATTGAAGTTCCTAATCTACAGATATCAGAAACTGGAATGACGACAGTGAATGATGAAAACGTTTTTCTGTGAATTAGCTGAGAAGGTAAATGAGTGGTCGAAGTATAATGAAGTCAGTTGTCTAGAATTGTAAAATATAATTCAACTTAATTTACGTAAAAACTCTAATAGTGTTAATATGCTTCACTTCTATCCGTACTTTCTTAGGATGATATACAAATCTTCTTGACTTATGTCACCCCCGTTTCAAACTATCGGTTCTACTGGAAAATGACTTGAATAGGCAAATCTAACCATAATCATACCATATATAATGAATACAATTATATATGGAGAATTATTCTTAAAAAGGTATTATTTTTCTCCCCAACTCATCTTAATTATACTTTAATCTCAATTTACTTCCCCAATCTAATTACCATTATTTTCCTTAAACATTTCTGTGTTGTGTAATGCCTTTTTGAACGTATATACAATTCATACTTAATGTAGATAGATATTAATGTTTAGAAAAATATAAAAACTATCACATATGTGATATTATTTCATCATCTCAGTTGATTGTACGTCAGTAGATAAAATGAATGACTTTTGATTTTGTTTTTAAATGTGAGATTTTACCACCATTTACCATTTTCATATCTGCTAAAAAAAACATTTTTGGGAACTAAATAAAAGGAACAAAAAATCATTAGGCACATACCACACAGATATTGTCTATAAAAACTCATCGATATTCTGAAAGTTAGGAGAACATTTAACTATTTACCAAAGTGATTATTTATGAAACTATCCAATTTCAGGATAGTTTAAATCGTAAAACGACAGTGTACAGAATGTTGATTGTAGAACTATCGTGAGCTGATGTTTGAGGTTGCCTAACATAATGAATCAATTGAGCTAGACTAGCTGGTACACTTGCTCCATTAGGTTCAGCTATGCCAGAAAGGTAAACTGAAGAGTCATAAGACTATAAGCAGCGACTATTAGCAGTCCTGATTGCAAAGTCGCACCGTAGACTGTACAAAGAGTTTCTCTCATACAACCATTATCTGAAGAAATTATTTCGTTACACTTCCCATGGGTTACCATCACTGGAAGTACGATGCAAGTTCATAACAAAATTAAACATTATGTGATTGGTTTAAACTAGTTGCCCTTAGGACCACCTCTATCCCATGCTTCTTTCAAATGCCTAAAGAAGAAGCATCATTTCAGTGTTGGCAACCGTGAGTTTTAATCATCTTTATGCCTCTAACAAAGATTTATTGAAAATTACATTGCAGTGAGGCTGTACTTCATTCTAGTTCAGAGCATTTTAGCAGCGTTATCTCAGTGAGTTAAAACAACAGATAAGAAAATTACTAGTGAAATCGTTTCATAACCTACACTGGAACATGGTAATATATATTATCAAACTAACATAAACTAATTATTTTCATACCGAAATCAATAACCTATAATTTGTAAAAATATTAAGTCAGTCTTATTGTTATACTTTAAACTGACCGGATATTCAGTGTAACGAAAAGTACTTAAAGTCAAATCACAACACTACCTCTTACTCGGAATGAATTATCATCATTATGCAAAAATTATTGAACAAAGTAAACTTCACTGGAATTCTAGTGATCTATTAGCAAAAAATTACAAAACTATTCCAAATGACACAAAACTGAAAAGCTAAATGAACTATCTACATACTCTGTAACATATACCATTCAATAAGGAGTAATAAATAGATTGAACAGGCATATGAGTACATAAAAATGTGATGGTACATCATTCGGTGGGTATTCGTGAATAATACTAGGAAAAGGTAAACAACAATAATAAATGTGAGTGCCACATTCACATTTTATAGAAGAAATACCTTAGTTATGTTATAAAATGTAGTGCCACATAGTTTGAAATTGAAGTTGTATAACAACGAGTTATGAATCAGAATGATAACTTATACATGTGTAACCACTCATCTTGTTCCTTGTTAGAGTAGGATATTTCATTACCCAATGAACGTTTGGAAGACGAAGTTGGTGATTTAAAAATACATTTGGAGATATAAATCACCAATGATGATATATATGGAAGGATAAGGTAAATAAGAAGGCATCATATATTTGGTTCTAAAAGGATTCTTTGAGGAGAATAATTCTAACATTGCTTATGGCATAATCACTCAGACAAAAATTTTGATAGGAGTTACTACATAAGGTGCAACCAGATTGGAGACTTCTCAAAACGGGAAACAATGGGTGATTCGAATCAGCAAATGGCAGTTGATTTAATTGGACAATAACTTTTAATCAGTGAATTGTAAGCTGAAACAAAGTTTCAACATAAGCGTAAGTAATGAACAGTATGAATAGTTACTATTCATTATCATTATTCAAAGTCAAGAATATTAACAATAAATATACGCAACTACTGATATCTTCAGATATCGACTAACATTATCAAAACATACCTGCAGTGATTTGATAAATAGTAGTGTTCCTTAAAGTCACCGATGACTACCGAGAACAAGAGGCTGAGAAATTAATGGTAAATCAGTAACTGGGTTCAATCGACTGTTCCTATCCTAATCATACAGTTTATGAATGTTTGATCAAAAACATGGATAATATCGATTAGATTCACATATTAAAGTGCTACGTAGTTAAAATATTTCCGCATTTTCTGTTTTTTTTTTTTTAATTCTGTGAAAAATAATTATTCCTGGAAACCGATTGCTGAAGGTGTAACAGAATTCACCTTCATTACTTACATAATTTTATTGTTATGCTAACCTAAATTGACCAGTGATTATAAAATTTAGTTGACTTTCTTAGACATAATTAGTTATTATATCATACTTTCAAGCTGAACATCTTAAATTATTTAAATCTGAACTTCTCAATTACTATAATTATCGTAAATGGCAAGAGTGAACGGTTATGGATTACTATGGAAATATAATTTTCATTGTTAGTTACTTGTTTGTTGACTGAAAGGTGACTCATGGGTACGCTTTTTTGTTGCATATTTTACGTCTAAATAATAACCGTTATATTCTAAGACACAAAGAAAATTAGCTAGGCACTGGTTACATCCAGTTGACATTTAGTTTCATGTTAATTAAGGAAACTATAGTCACCTAAAGGTTTTGATTAGTTGTTTAAATAACAGTTAAAAAGACTGGTAATAAACAGATGACTTTTTAATCAATTTAATTGGTTGGCTGACTACAATTTTATATATCATATATGCAACAAACATCCTATCTCATTTATATAATTACTACGTTAATAAAAATCTTAATACGATTAAGGGGGATACTCAAAGCATGTGATAGTTTAAATTTATGTGAACTTATTGTAGAAATTTATAGCTATAAAATCATAAGATTTACCCACTTTAATTTTGTGCATGTTAGTGTACAAGGAGTACGTTATGCCTTCTCAGAAGAGACAAACGCGTGAGTTCTTATTGATTTATACGGTTCGTGATACGATACAGCTAAATTCTCTAGGGTAGCCGGATCCTGTCTGATTTCCTCGATAGTTCGTACGGTTAGTGCGGATCGTTATCTCTGATACTTGCACTTCAATCGCATAACACGATTTGTTCCTTCCCAACCCACAGCTACTCCAAAAGATGACTTATAGAAAGATTATATTGTGAAGCAAAAATGCATTAGACAAGACTAGCAAATAACGTTTATATATCTCACATAAGAAATTAAATTAATTGATGAAAGCTTACAAATCAATCTCACAAAAAAATCAGCACAACGCTTTTTGCTTGATTTAATGAACGATTGTATTTTTGGGGATTTCGAATCCCTAACAGAGTACAAAATCGACAAATTCCCGGTTTAAATCACTATCCCTAATGTACAGGCAGGTTATAAATGTTCTCGATCACTTAACATGCATAGTATACTCAAGACCTTTACGTTATAATAATAACAAATATATTTAAACACTGAACAATTCTAAAGCCCTAAACCAACGACTACCAAAATTAGTGTATCTTAGGCGAAAGTATTAGGTAAGCACCATAAACTGGGTATGATAATAGCTATCGTATGTTTAATTTAAGTACCACCAGCACCGGATAACCCATTCATAGTAACAAAATAACGATTAAAGGAATGAACAAAACAAGCATCCAACCAAACCTAACGACAGTCTATAAGACTCGAGAAATCAGTTTTAAAAGAACTGACCGACTGTGGCAAGCACTTCCTGTTACAAGGAGGACATTTCGATTATGACTGGTGAACGTGAAGAAATGGGTGGTAATGGGCAAAGTAATAACAACAAAAATATGTATATAAATTTATACTTATGCCTGGAATATATACGTATACAGAGAAAGTGTGTGAAAAAAAACCCAAGTCTAACTTGACATTTCTGTCTGAAATAGGAAATGATTAGCGTAATATCATAGAAATCTGCCGAGAATCACGAAAAGACTTAGAGAGAAATATTTCAGTAGTCACACAGAAAAAGAGAATGTTGGGAAAGAGATAACATGACAAATAGTGCATAGAAGAATGGATTGAAATAGAAAGAACAAATGAAAGAAATGCAAACAAAAATAGCATTCACATCTTCACTAACAAAGAAATCTATAAACTTATTTCCATTTGCAAAGAGTAACTACTTTAAGACATACGCATATATACATAGATACGAATATATTATATATGTATATATTAAAATATATGGACAAAAGTTATTTGAAAAAAAAATAAGGACAAACAGTGGTGATTGCGGAAACAAGTAACATAAACACAAATTATTAGATAAATAATGAAAATTACTACCATTACACATGTGCATAAATATGTATATTGTCACTCTTTTAATGCACTTAGAAAGATAATCGAAAAAGTAAGGAAAACTTGAAAATGCCGCATTCAACATCGACAGAGCAAAGTCTGTAGGTGATAAGTAATAGCTGGTAATGAAATTGCGGATAACGTTAAATGATTGTTTTCTTGAAAAACGATAACAAAAAATTAAGTTAGTCCCTTTGACCTTTTACAAAACTATGCGTTCAGCATGAATCATAGTCAAATAACAATAATAATCATGAAATAAAGGTGGTTATGTGTTCTAACAGTAATTATAGCACAAACAACTTTTAAAAGCGGATAGGATCTCTTCCAATCAACAAGATAAAATATTCTGTAAAATAAAAATTATTGCTCAAAGCGCTGGCATATATATATATATATATATATATATATTATATATATATATATATATATATATATATCCAATTCAAATATAAAAACGTTCTTAATGTTTTAACAATTTCTATCGTCATCCAAGCATACTGAATTATAATAATACAACCCAGTTGTAAAAATTTATTCGGAAAATAAAGAGAATCCATGGATAGATGGGATAGATAGAGTGATGAAAAAAAGATTGATCAGTTTTCTGTTTAGGAATATCTTAAAGCTCCTCTACATAGTTTGCAGGATACAAACCAGCACGACCACCTTTTCGTCCCTTGCACCAACCTTGATCATCAGCTTCTTCCAGTTTCTCAAACACATCGCCTATGATGAATAAACCAGAAAACATGAAAAAAAATCTATTAAACAAAATCAATTTACAAGTGGGTGTTATGAAGATTATTTAATTTTAATATGATATCACGAATTGGTCTGAATTAGACAACTGCTGAAAACCAAGAGATATTGGATAGCTGTTTTGTCATAGTATGAGGCTCTTCGGCAAAGCATACCCACGACCCCACTCTGGAATCGAGTCCAGAACCTTTAGGCTTTGCGGCGGACACTTAACTATTTTACTACTAAGAAGGCTTCTAACGGTTGATATATCTAACTCAGTTAATTAGCGACATATTTCATAAACTTCACTTCAGTGGGTAACACACACACACCGAATATTGTAATTACAATAAATAACAACTCATTAGTGACTAACTTCTGAAGGAATTTCCTAGACTTCTAGTTAGAAGAGATGACTAGTAGTGCTTCTTAAAAATGTACAGCTAGAAGTCTATGACCAAAAACATCTCAAGATTTCTTTCATATGAGTTATAGGTTAATCACTCAAAAGACTAAGGTTGTTATGACCGGATAACTTATTTAACAAAGGAAAACAGGAATGATGCAAAATAGGTGGTACAAGAATCGAATGAAATTGCACAAGATCCCCTGCTGTATGTACGTACATGGGTTCTGAAGAGTAAATTCACAATAAACAGAAATGGATCACCAGAAGTTTGAAATAATTACGTGATAGTACATTTATAGAATATAAGATAACGTCAATTTACGAATCTAACTAAAACATTGATGCGTGAGTAATAAGAATTCCAAAATGATCAATTCCAAAAAAATATATCTAATATAAGCTCATTCTCTGTTCGAAAATGAGCTACGTTAGTAAGTGTAGACTATCTGATTAGTCTGTGTTGGTCTCATCCCTCTTCAACTGACCTGATAATAACTTTCGTTTAGATCTCATGTCGGATTATTCTTTTGCGCATAACTTTTCATTCCTTTTTAGTGGATTCTATTCTGATATTAATCTAATTAATCTGATCTCGTTGTGTTAATGAAGCATAGCCACTTGAGTAAGCGCACATGTCTTAGGCTTTACGTTGCTTGTGACTGACTGATATACATCAAATATTCAAAGTGGAATAAATGGTTATATGACTTATCAATAAACTGAAAATGAGTCATCTTTTCGCAAACCAGAGTCACTTCGACCATAAATATGGAGAACGTCTGCATGACTATAAGATAATAGGCTCTTATGTAACTAAGCGCCCATATAGTATCAAAGATCTTGAAACTTGGTTTTCCAATCGAGCAAAGAAAAATGACAGGTTAATTAATACAAAGTCAATGAGCGATGAGGTTAGAAAACAACAGTATGCTGTAGGGTAGAGCAAAAACAGGAAACAATGGCATGGGTAAACAATATTTAGTGGTAATCAGTAGTATACAGCCGGTAGAGAGATAAAGTGATGATTGGAACAATTGACTTTCAACCAATGAATCACATCAAAGATTATAACACAGTGGTTTATGCAAATGAAAGATGTTAGTAACGTACATATCTATGAAATGTACGACAAACCTATATACATAAACCTGTTCTTTGATTATTTACAAACAACTAATATTAACATTCTCACAATGAATAATAAAAGTAAATGAAAGAAAACAAAAATAACTTGATATTTATGAAATTTGGAACTACTATTATTATCAGGATAATAAATAGAAAAGACCATAAGCTTTCTGTTTGTGCATTTTTATTGACATTTCTCTGTCGAATATCCAATTTTGCTACTTAAATATATAGAATGTTTTGACAATTTACTGGCTTAACCTTGCAAATAACCATCTGTATAAATAGATATTAGCTAAATAGCAGTAAGAAGCGAAAGTGAAGTAGATTAAGAGTATCATTCGACTTTAGAGCTTTGCAAAAGTATAGGAAACCAAGTAGAGCTGGGAATTCTCAGTTGATGTGTAGAACACATACCATTGATTGATTTAACACCAATCAACTTAAGATTTAAGTGGAAATTATCCGAAATAAAAGAATTTCTTTGAAAAATGTAATAGGTTGATTTTAAAGGCCAAAAATAAATTGTATACAAACTATGAAACTTTATCATATTAGAATTAATTTTCGATGATTATCAACAACAAATTTCCGGAGACCAAATTTGGAAGAGTCGATAACAAGAAATCATCAATAATAAACCGGTTTATTGTAGATAGACAATTGGAAAACGAATAATTAGAATAAAAAAGAAAAGAGAAATATTTCTGTAGAAATGTCACTTAGAAAACATTATCAACATAGAATATGACACAAATGTACGTTAGTCTAAATTACCATATTAATATGACGAGATGAACGGCAAAAGAGTAGATATTATGTAATTACAAGGTGTACAAACTAAGCTTACCGGCAACAAAACTGATTTCATCATCTTCTTGTCCAACGTAATCATACAATGCACGTACTTTTACACCTGGCCGGCCATCGTCATACGTTGCATCGTTGATTTCCTCAGTGCCTATAGAATCGCCGCCTCCACCTGGAGCAGCAGTAGTAGAAGCACAACTTGAATTCATCACACGTTCATCAGTTGTAAAACCATTAGTTGTTGTTGCCGATAGTGTATTATTTGCAAGGACTTTATCATCAAAAGGATTATGCATACTGAAATTTAATCATAAATTAAAAACTACTAATTGACGTTAGATTAATGTGAGATATGAATGAGGATGAGAAAATAGAACAAAATTAGAAGCTACGTATAAACAAGTCAAAAAAGTGAAAATAAAAACACTTCAATATAATATTAGATGAGCATAAATGAATACGCTAATAATCAACGCAAGTCGACATGTATGGAACACTACAAATTTTAACTGAATCATCACATACCATCATATTTTTATTACGTAGTTCCAAAAATGATGAGTGATGATGACCATGAATATGGATTTTCTTGATGAAAAGTAGTACGAGTACACCACTTATGTTAAGCAAGACAGTAATATTAACTCTATTCAAAACTATATCCATTTACTGCGTGTAAATGAGAAAAGGATACATCTATTATGACGGACTGACTGATCAAATAAAAAGTATTATCCACTTCATCTTAATCCTTATGTCCACGAAATAGATGAATATAATTCCTCTTATCGGTAACATCAAATATATTAGTATTGAACACGTTACTCCTATGCACTGCAACGACCTCGTTTGTATTGTGTTGATGTTAAATTCCTAATTGGTCAGTTGCGTGGTCTGATTTTATGTATACATAAAGAAATGTCTGCAATATAATATGATTCGAATTCAGATTCTGTCTGGTTGGCTCATGCATCTTGTGTTCATTTCCAGTTTGGAGACTGATAGTCGGGAAGCAGACGTATACGGGCACTGATTAATAATTGTCAAGGTCACACTATATTTGCCATACGATTGTAATTGACCAGAATATATGTTACATATAGCAACTGGTGACGAAGCCGACCATATCAAAATATAACAATGTCCTTCACACTTTTGCACTTTAGAAAACTTCTAATCACGTTTATTAAATGGTTTAATATTTTGCATGCATGTCATTTTATCTACGCAAAAATCCATTTCGTTAACTAGTCACATTTAGTATAGTTTCTGTTAGTAGACTCTCTTATTATGAACTACAGTTAATTAGTTGTGAAACAAGAAAAAGAAAGCACACCTAGAATACAACGGGCAAAAGAATAAACACGTCAAAAATACAAAAGTAACGCAAAGTTAACATACTAGTAAGTGTAACAATCATGCTAGATAGGTGTGAAGTTCATTGATGCTTGAGTGACTCAAAGAGTTCATATCTGTTATAACGGGGGACTAAAGACGAATAATCAACTGTCAGAACTGTGTTTTAGAATACTATTTCAACTATTTTAACAGTGGGTAATGCAAATACTTTATTCCTATCATTTTTACGTTCATCTTACCTTATCTTCCCATTTAGTATAGTTTCTGTTAGTAGACTCTCTTATTATGAACTACAGTTAATTAGTTGTGAACACGTTACTCCTATGCACTGCAACGACCTCGTTTGTATTGTGTTGATGTTAAATTCCTAATTGGTCAGTTGCGTGGTCTGATTTTATGTATACATAAAGAAATGTCTGCAATATAATATGATTCGAATTCAGATTCTGTCTGGTTGGCTCATGCATCTTGTGTTCATTTCCAGTTTGGAGACTGATAGTCGGGAAGCAGACGTATACGGGCACTGATTAATAATTGTCAAGGTCACACTATATTTGCCATACGATTGTAATTGACCAGAATATATGTTACATATAGCAACTGGTGACGAAGCCGACCATATCAAAATATAACAATGTCCTTCACACTTTTGCACTTTAGAAAACTTCTAATCACGTTTATTAAATGGTTTAATATTTTGCATGCATGTCATTTTATCTACGCAAAAATCCATTTCGTTAACTAGTCACATCTAGTATCACCTCACTGAAAGATCTGCGTCGATTAGAGTCTAGTGAGCAGCTACCAATAAGTAACGGCCGATCATTGAGTATCATCTATCGACTAGCATTCAAGTCACCAATCAAAATAATAACTATAATGAACATCATTATTAGAAATAAGGAAAACTGACACTTTATAACAGAATGGAAAAATGTTTGAAATATAATAATCTAATGAAGGAAATGGTTATATTAATGTTATAACATTGGGATCGATCCGTAATGGACATCGTAGAACCTAATAAATATGTACGTAAGTCCAAGTTGATATACCACAGTAGAACCATGAGATCAAATTTACAAGAGAAACACAACACAATTCAATTCAACAAAAAGGAATGAAGCAAATGTACGTATTAAAGAATAATAAAACTTAAAATCTAGAACATAGAGTGAATACATTCGCGACACCGTGATCCATTCCGAGTCATGTCACCCAGCATTTTTAGACACTCATTGTGATTGTCACGCGAACCCCAACCAAGTAGTCTGCACCAACCAACATAGCTTGAACCAACAGTCAGACTTCATGGAATGATGTTATATTTCGGATTGGATGCTCCTACATTTCTACCATCCTACCCCAACACCAGACAACATTGTACGACTAGGCAGGCAGTGGTTGGGTATATATAATACACGTTCAAACTATCTCAACCGATAAAAGCTCACAACCTCATCCCCCTTTGCTTACTCTAAAAATTTCAATGATCAAAGACATCCACTCATCTATCTTCAAAGCCCGTTTTTCATACCCCGAGATTAATAGTGAACGCACAGATGCACAGTACACTCGAGCTTTCGTTGAAACGCGGATACCTCGCCTACTACACGTGTGATGTAAGTTAGCAAACGCCAAATGAGCTTTTCGGGACCCGGGATTTCTTCAGATACCAACCCACCAAGGCTGATGAAACTTCCAAGATAAGTAAAGTGCTTTACGCACTCATCTACCTCACCATCTATGACTAATCTAGGCGATAATGCAGAAGTGGGGGAATATTTTGCATTTAAAGGGCAAAACACCATCCAGATACTCTTGAACTACAAATCTTCGCTATCGTATGCATGTCAGTTTTGAAATCATTTACGAGATCAAAAAAGATAAAATTCATTAAGACTGTTTGAAATATTACAGGAATAAGAAAAAAAAGATAAAATAAATTATGCTGATGACCGGACAGTACTAAGAACCCGAAATGATCCAGATAAAACTAAACATGGAAAGTATACATATCATTATAAAACACAAGTTTGAGATGTCTGC
This sequence comes from Schistosoma mekongi, assembly GCA_034768735.1. Lineage (NCBI taxonomy): Eukaryota > Metazoa > Platyhelminthes > Trematoda > Strigeidida > Schistosomatidae > Schistosoma > Schistosoma mekongi. The sequence goes on along the minus strand of CM068306.1, from coordinate 57,696,315 downwards.
TTGGCAAGATCATTGGATAAAAAACCCCTTTTCTCTCAAAACCTTTACACACTGGGGATTTCTCAAATAACTCGATAAAAAATGTAAGCATAAACTGACTTCAAACAAAGAGTGATCAAAATGCAAACTATGTTTAACATTTAGTCTGCAATTTTGTTTATAGAAATGTATTTATATGTTACTAAGTTAAAATGTTTCTGAGACCGATCACTTCTGCACTTCAATCTGTCTATAATAATAATAACCCGAGACAGCTATAGTGTGTCTCGAAAGAATTATAAAACCAGTTAGTAAACAAAACACACCCAACTTCGAAACACCCGTATATATATATATATATATATATATATATATATGCATATTTATTGAAGCTGTACTTTGGTATTTATTCTGATAATTCATCAGAGGTATCTTGAAAGACAAGTTTGGAAAACACGAAAATCTTGATTATTTATAAATAAATAATCAAAAACTCTTCGTTTTAAACCTTTTAAAATTAATAAATGCATATTTTTGACAGCATTTATTTAGAAGCGTTAAATCCTATACTCAGTAACTTAGGCTAAGAGTCAGCTGCAAGATGATTATACGTCTTATTCTCAAAATATTACAAAGTAAAGCTTCGTCTACAACAATTAATACATCTCATTAATTCTGAAAACGGGATGAAAAGATGAAAGTTATCAGATAATGCGGTATATTAGCGCAATGCGTATCAAAGAATTTGATCACACATGAACTCATTAAAATATTTACATATGAAAAATCTTGGTTAAATACACAACTGAGGCGTAATTAAAAAATAAATAAATAAGAATAACACTACTTGAATATTAATGTCCTTATGTCATTAAAAAAATTTTAATCACAATTCAAAAGGTAAAATCTACTATATGAAGTTAGACAAATTACATATTGTAACCGGGTGTAATGAAAACGGTTGAATTTGATACCACGAATTGGTCTGAGTTCGACAACCTACTGGGGTCGTGGATGTACATTGTTAAGGAGCCCTACACTAGGATGAAACAGTGATTAAATGCTTCCTGGTTCGCAATAGTTATCTAATTCAAATTACGTACTGTTATATAGGGCATCTAAAACAGATTGGCTACTTTCGAGAACTATTTATGAGAACTCTATTCCACTTATTTTGGCTGCATGTAAAATGAACATCACATTTCAACTACTATTACTTTACTCTCGCTCTAACTACCAGTTTGACCTATTAACTGTTAGTATGTAATTTTCCATTTATGAACCATAGTTGAGCGATTGTGTGTACGTTATTCTAGTTCAATATCATTGCCGCCCTTATTATGTATCGATGTTATTTTCCTAATTGGTCGATTGTGGTCAAATTTTATATATATGTATATATATAAAGGAGTGCATGAAATATAGTGTAATATAGCTGGTTGGCACATCGGTCTAATATCCATTTCCATTTACGCTTAGGACTGAGTAGGTTTCAGGGTAGACGTAAGAGCATCGACTAGACAGCTGTATTTCTCAATAATCGTTGTAATTGGCTAGTATACAGTTTTTTAATATCAGGTAAACCGTTATCTATGATTAGTCTAAACATCCCATCACATACACGTATCGAAAAAAATCCCAAGAATTATTTCATTCACCGACAACTAATAAAGATGCAAAGTACTCAACTTTCAACTACTAGGTAGCATGTTGGAACTTCGCGTCGCTTCCCTCTTCAATATGTACATTCAAAAAGAGTGTGGCCCAAAACTAACTGTACAAACCTGAAACTGGTGAGTTACATTGTAATGTACTGCATATAATTTCTCCTCACTGGTAAACATGATACATGACCTACATGCATGATTGTTTGTAAAATGTTCAAGAATAGCAGTAATAATTAAAGGATGATAAGAAAATGAAATTTTATTTTGCTTTTTAATAAAGACGAATACAATAAAACCACAAAATCAAACCGAGGATAAGTTAAAAGCGAACAGATAAACATAAATAAAATGAATATCATGATACACTTACACAGATTCTGGACCATTAGTTGATGAGACAATATTATTATCCAATTTTGTATTATTATTATTATTATTATTAGTTTCAGAATTATTAGAAGACGATGTTACATTACTCGGATAGTCAATTGGACTGCTAATCATAGTCACATTAGTTAGCGTAACAGGAGAGTTATGATCAATCAGTGTAGAGCGTTTTTTACTGATAACAGACGTAATCTCTGGTGAGTATTCCTATGAAAAGGAGAAAAATTACAACAGAATAATAACTTTTTCAAAATAAGGAAAAGCCGTAGCATATTGGAATAGATGAACTTTAAGAAATGAATAAAACTTGGAATTTGAGAAATCTACGGCATTTATTTAGCTTGCCAAAAATATTCATTATTTGGCCACCCTTCTTAATACTAATGCATACTGACCGATACGTAATAAAAAAATACTAATGGTAGAAATTGTACGGCGACCGACACTTATTAATTAACGTAGAAGTAAGATTCGTGCAAATAAATCTGAACTTCAAGCACTAACTAGTAATACACAATAAAAAGAATAAAAAGCACGTTTCAAAATCGTAAAACCAGAGGAGTTATGGGTACATAAATACAATTATCGAAAATGAAAGTAAAACGAATTAACTGGCATTTACATGCATATCAATATTTCGAGTATAAAATACTCGAGACCTTTATTTTTCAAAGATAATTCACATCACTTTCAACCATCAGGCTTAAACTTAATGAGTAATATTACGGCTATCTCAGACATGGCAGATCTGTGATACATAGAAAATTGAGAGTTTTTTATGACAGATTAGATGCGTAAGTAACGATATTATTCATAATAAGCGCATACAGTTATCATTCTAAGTTGCAGTGCTATGGTGGTATGGCAACTTGAACAGATGCACACATGTGCCAGGTTCTATGTTGATTGTACATACATACATACGCATACCAATTGCATCCAGAACTGTATATGTATAAAAAGCTACGATTAATCTAATATAAACAATTTGTATAGAAAAAAACGTGATATCGAATTTTCAATAACTATCCGCATGATAAGTGTTCAGTCTATTTAGATTTTTTGGTGTATATGAGAATTAATGAAGTAAGTCCTTGAGAATCCAACATGGTACAAGTTATTTAAACATAATTAAAACTCACTAGAACTAGAATTCAAGCATTTTAACTGAAAAAATTAGAATAGTTTGGCAACATGACGGATATCCAAAGCAATGAAGTAAACGGTTACAAAGCAATATCAAAAGGTACAAGAAAACGAAACAACGACATCCATATATCTCATGGAATGGATTACGGTTTTGGTTACTGAACATTCGGCTAAGCTATTCAAACGTGCTGGGGATTCCGATTATAATCAGGTCACTAAATAACATTCTGGATAGCTAAAAGCCATAGATTTCCGCTATTTTTACTTTATATATATATAGAGAGACACCATTCAACCACTCTTTACCGATTAATGATGAAGGGTCACAAAAAAATGAAAATTGGGCAATTAAGTTACAAGTCAGCAGTGCAGACTGACATACATTCCTCAAATTTAGACACGTATTGCGAGCAGTATGTTTAAGGTCATCATTATCTTTAGGAAAATATTTTAGCAACTAGCATTTGTGTGACAAACATACCATTCAAAGGACAGATCAAATCAGATATATTTTGACGTAAATTAGATATTCACGTGGTACACTATGTACCACGGTAAACATAAGTTGCGTGAATTTTAAGCAAAGATGAATTTCTCAAAAATCAATTATTGATGGAAAAATAAGTATTTTTTAAACTAATAAGCTGGTTAAGAAATTTTGAAAGTGACATAGAGAGCATGCTTACATAAAACGGATAATGGCTTAGGCGATTTGAGGAATACAAGATATTGTGAACTATTTAGAGAAGCAAAAATGACAAAACATTCCTCTGCGTCATACAGTCATCAGTATGGGAACAAGATAATATGTTAATAAATTGCTGTTATATAAGCACACTAATCAGAAAACTAAAGATAAGAGATGTTCATCATTGTAGCAGTTTATGAACTTATGGATATGCAGCGAACAACCTGCATGAATACCAAATAGCCTAGGTATATGCAACAACAATATAAGCATTCTGCTTTTAATTACAATGATAAGTCAAGCGAACGACATATTGATTTGTATCTTAACACTAGATTAATATCATCAGCTCTTACATGAGACTATGCACTTCAAACAGGTGATGATGAGATTGCACTTTGATGAGACTATGCACTTCAACCCGGTGATGATGAGACTTTGCACTTTGATGTGACTATGCACCTCAAACCGGTTAAACATAATATTGTTACGTTTATTAATAAGAAAACCAATGACAAAGAAAATCAATTTTACGAAGTCAATGCTTACTAAGTATGTTAGATAAGCATGTTCCCGACCATCCTAATCCTGTGGAGATTGCCCGATTGAGGTTTGCATAATAATTGTGACCGAATATTAGATATTTAAAGTGACGTGAATTGAAATCAATCAAAGTGAAACGGATGCACCTATTCGTTATATTCTACTGGATAGTGAGCTTAAATGTTATTTCAAACCTTCATAGTGCGAATTCAATTTTTATTTTTAAGCTATAACACTATCATTCACACCACTATTATTGAAATTTCCAAACTCGTTTAATCTCATCTTGATGTGATATATTGTGACAACCTAGATAAATCTACATCCGTAACAGATCTTACATTGATTCTTATTAACAAACTGATCGAAATTGTGTAGCTCAAAAACACTGATTCATAAATGAAGTTTAGTAACCGCAAATAAAAATGTTTCTGTAAAGCATCTAATCGAGCTAATATAAAACGTTTAGTATCTTCCGAACTGAATCACAGTGAAGATAAACAAGGCATGTATTTTACAACATAAATCTTTACAGAAACAGAAACTGATTTTCAATTAGTTTAAATTAATTAAATTATCAACAAAGAGTGAATTCATATTGATACAAAAAAGTAGGATTAGATTTCCTAGAATAGTTCTTACTTCATAATGTGGGAAAACGAAAGGCATATCAACGCCATGGTTTGAAGACCACCAATTTAAATCTGATTCAACATCACATTGTGAAATGCTTTCAGCTAACTCATTATAGATAGAATCATAACTATGAAACAATTTTAACAGAGAATGAAAAACAAATGAAGAGCAATGAAACTTTTTTAATTAAAAAAATATACTAGTGATTCACTATGCAGAATAAGAGAATGCAATTTGATGAAATATGCAATCCATTAGTCACTGGTGCGAGTGGTAAAAAGTAAATTACTCCCTGATTTCTCCGTACCATGAAAGGATATTTCTTCTTGAGGTATCTGAAGACGAAACAAATGGCCTTTATGTGTGTATCATTTGTTGCATTACCTCCGCACTTTAAGGTTTTATAGCTGGCGACAGAAAAACGCGTTATAAGATAGAATTTGGATTTGAATGTCTTTTTTAATGATGTCAAAACGATTTGCATTTGTCATTTTATTACGAAATGTACAGTTTAGTCTAAAGAAACGTTTCCTGCCTTTAGGACTGTAAGAGCTGGAATGATGCATTGATCTATGTAGAAAGATAAGTTAGGGTTGAAGAAACATTTCACAAAATCCGATAGCGTTCTGTGTCATACGGAAAAAACCCACAATTCAAATTAAGAAACTCTGGTAATTATCCTATTTCTATATTACAATATCGAGATTAGATTGTAATCATATTTGCGTAATAAAGTCGCTACAAAGAAAGTTCTTTTAGATGAATCAGAGATCCTTCACTTTGGAATGTCTGTAGTTTTGTGATTGTTTAAATCAATATTCATGTAAAGTATTTTATTTAGTGAGGAAACCTCTGATATTTCGGATTTTGAGCTTCATACTCTTGTCAATACACCTAGGTGGATATCCACTTAGATATTTAACTCTTCATCTGTGATGTCAGGACTACAAATTCTTCGGATTGCTATGGAGACGGATATAATTAAATTAATTTTTTATTGATAGGGATCCAGCTGTGAAAGCTCGATAGCCGATCATCTCAAAATGGTTTTCTGTAAATATACCTTTTTAGGGTTCTAACAGGTTTTCTTATCATTAGAACATCAAGAAAGTGAGAATTAAGTCCGTTTCCTTCAGGTGAAAATTGAATTGCAGGATGACAGTTGTTGAAGGTATAGAATATTGTTTAATTCATACTGACTGTCGAAAATGACAAAGTATCATCTACAAACCTTGTACATAAGTGGAAGTCTTCCACAGTTACTTTTAATTAATTGTTCTCCAAACTGGCCATAAAAAATCTGCTAGTAACGGACTTAGTGGTAATCCCATAGGTATGGAGACTTATTGTCTGTAAATAATATCGTGGAATGCAAATTGTGCACCAAATGTTCATCGTAATAATAATTTCCTAACATAAGATATTGGTATTCAGATATTTGTAATGTTACCATTTAAGTATTTTGAAATAAAACAAATTGTCACGATATGTGGGACCATTGGGAAAAAGTGGCTCGGCATCAAATGAAATCATATATCTGTTTTTAATATTCACTTCCTTTATGCTGGCTACGAATTCAAAAATGAATGGAGACGTGTCTTGTTACGGGTTCTAAGAGATCTGCTAGCCGTTTTGCTATAGAGTGGTGTGGAAAACCAAACATATCGATGATTGGGCGGAGAGGCAATCCACATTTACGTATTTTCGGTAAGCCACATAAACCAGGTATTGTTCAGGCTGTTGGCATAATAAACTTGTAAATACCTTCGTTGATTATAATCATCTTTTTTAAGAACTTCACTTAGTTACTTCGCAACTAATTTGGTCTAGTTTTCCTTATTGTTTGTAAAATTTGCCACTATCTGATAACAGACTGGTCATTTTATTAATGTAGGCATTCCAGTCAATCATAACTATCCTCGCATCTTTGTCAAGGCGTGTTATGCCTTGATTAATTCTAATTAATGTAAAATGTACATATTCGCGATCAAAAGCTTTGAAAACAAACTCGATGAAAAGAGAGCTTTTCGATGAGACATATTCTTGTTTTATCACGACATAATGGGTATTTTTAGTACACATCTGCGCATCACCAACTGTTGTTGATTATCTTTTCAATATTATCAAGCGCAAAAGAATTTCATTAATCCATCAGATCGTTAGCTATCACTGCCAATGGTAATAATACGAACGTTGAGGTGCACACTCGTTAATGCGTAAATAACTAGATGATCTTACATAACCGGAATACTGCTGCCACCATCTTAGTGTTTAGAACACTCAGCTTTGAACTAAAAGGTGGAAGGTCTAAAACCTCTGAATTGGTAGGTTATAAACTATTTTAAATAATGCAGTTGAAAGCAGGGTAAATAGTTTAAAACGTAAGTAGGTAAACAGCTGAATGAACATTTATGAAGCAATCTGAAAGCAAACTACAATAGATACTGTCACTAATTATACGTTTATTCAATGATACATATATTATACTTCATTTAAATATCCTATTAAAATGGAACCAATCTGATAGTCATTATTCATCAAGCCACAGTAACATTAATGACTGTTTCAAAAATTGAAATTCTATTATTATTGTTATCATTAAAACTACTTAAAATGTCGAAGGAAAACCTACTCAGCTTTTGCACAAACATTAAGCGCGTTGTGTAAACTATTAAATGTCTCTTTGAAAAAATTTAGACGTTCTCGTTCAAAATCCTGTGTCCGATTAAACACCTTGAAAAAGAGAGAAATAGAAATCACAAAATACTAAAGTATGCAAAATAAATAATTATATTAGAGAATATTAAGCACTCATACATTCGCGTTTTAGTAAGAAATAATGTACAAATTATCGTCAACACAAAACTGGTCGATATAGTTATCATTGTTCAAGATAAAAAACACTTCAACATATTTGAACAATTCTATTTGCTCAATAAGAAGAACAATGAAGCTTATGACCCTCTGAACTGAATAGGAACCAAAGCCATGTGTCGAGCTATTAATGAGGATCAATCAGTTTTCAAACAAGTTGTGATGTGGTCATCAGTTTAAGTGACTTCCCGAGTAACTCAGTGGTGAAGCTCCTGAATTCAGCGCTAGGAAACATGGGTTCGGATTCAATCAGCATCCCTTAAAGATCGTAGAAACACGAGTACTAATCAACACGAAAACTAGCATTATAGCTAACTGTATATTCGCCATACGCAACCTAACCATTTAAATGAAAATAAGGTGATCAGTTATGCAACGCAGACCTAACTAAGCGGGTTTACTAGTTTTCACTGTACAAGTACACATAAAAACTTAACGGCAAAAGTATTTTATATCACTAGTGATTTTATGTTACAAAGATAAAAGACGATACAATTTAAATTTGGCTAAGATCATCCGATTTTATTCGTTCTGTACGAAAGAATTTATAATGTATCTCATCGTACCAGATATGCTTTAGTAGATAGAAATGCTATTCATACAGCAAAATAACAATGATTCGTATGATGTCCTAATAAAAAGTAATCGAGTGCATATATCAAAAAAAAACATCAACATGAACAGTCAACCAAATTAGGAGATAGTAACCAAAAGTGAATTACCAAATCATCATTTGATTGAAATAGAAAATCTGGACCATAGAGACCCAAACTAAAGGAGTGAAAAGGTAGCGTCAAGACTTCGAGATCATAAACTCGACTAGACATATCGAATTGCTAGTGAACATTACTACTTGGTAGTCTTAAACGAAGAAGGGACTTAAGTTGAGCGTTCTATCTGGTCTATAATGGTTCTCCAAATGACATCATAGATTTTCCAAAAGCGGCAGAATCTCCACAAAACATAGTAGATTGATATATACATCTCACTTGTGTGTGATATTGCCCAATTACACAAACCAAAGTGGATAGAGCGGGTTTCAAACGTATCAAATTAATCCTATTAAACATACCTACATCAATGCGTAGCAAGAACAACTAATCTCCGTCTAATGTTCATTATTGTTCTATATGTTCACTGGGGTCATTAAAAGAAATAATACATACAGGTAAATATACGACATATCCTTTTTACGATTTCAACATGACACTGAAATAAGAATACTGCGGTAATTAATCAACAGGTTTCTAATCACCATAATATATATAACATACACGCACAGGAAAAAGGTTATTTATCTACCCAACAAAATTTAAAATAGTTTGAGACTTCAGCTATACACGATTTTTAAAACATTACACCCTGATGAACACATTAGATAGTCGTAATGACGTTATATGGAATATAGTGAGAAAAAAATAAGTTATCGACATATATTGTGAATAGTAAACGCAAAAAGAATGGTAGTTAAGCATACAAATTTGAAACCGGTAAATTATGTAATGCTTTCGTACAGTGTTGTGAAATAACGGGATAATGTCATTCACTTGACGAATACAGGTTTGAGAGGAAATACTTGCTTTAAGAGCTAGTGATACTAATTGAGTGACTAAACCGAATTAAATGAAATGGTGCTTGGAACGTGAGTGCTATAATCACTATAAAAATGGCTCTTCAAAAGGCATATTAATGTTATTCTCCTATCAAACTTACCTCATTTAAGATTTCAAATTTGTCATTTTGACTGCAGTGTTTTGTGAATGCTATGTCAATTTCTTACACAGTTATTTTACATAGTAAAACATACAAATAAAAAAATATCTGCTATATGATTTGCCCTCAAAAGACTATCAAAGCAGCAACAATTCAAGTTCACAGTGGTTTAATAATTCAAGTAGCCGACAACAAATTGACCGATTCACAAAAAATGTTCCGGTGTATCAGTTATTGTCATCGTCCCTTAATTGGTATATGGCTAAAACATTACCCCCCAAACATGCACACAATTACCGAGCTCAGTTAATTATTATCATGTTAGATATCACAAATAGAATATAGATAAATTGACAGCTTCGATACAACAAATGAGTACAGTAAATGATAAATAGTCCTAAAAATCACAAAATATATAAAGAATTTCGTTTGCCAGTGTTTTACCGACATTACCAGTCTAAATTGGTTACATCTATATTGCACAATCAATCGCTTTAGTTACTAACTCGAATAGTTTGCGTCCATTAGCCTGAGTTATAAATATTTATCAGTCCAGATATCATAAGAGATTGTGCTTTAATAATAGATGTATAGGAAGAAAATTCCATCCACTGCAATAAACACGACTGCACAGTGAATAGATAAGAAAAACATTTTTTCCCAAATGTTGATCATTATCCCTTATCCAATAAATGATGAAGTGAAATAACGTAAACTGAAGACATATTTACAAAGAATGATTGTAAATATGTATAAACAATACTCGCTCAAATGATTCATAGTACACAATGTTCGTATAGCTTTGAAATTGATCTAGTGTCGAAGTATGCGAAACATGGACTTATCCACGTTTCCTTATGTTTATGGCTGTATGGTTGTCATATGGCAACCAATGCAAATGATTCAAACCATACAACAAACCATTTTGAACAATCACTTTATGAAAGCTTATAAAATAATAGAAAAATATAAACTAATGTCAAGATACTGACACAATGAAGTTATCTAGACAGAATAAACAAAACAGTCTAAGCTAAAAATAACGCATACATGACAATTTAACTGATAAGTGTAGTCATAGGATAAACATACGAAATGTAACAATAGATCACATAAATTTTAACACTATGTGTGTTGCACATTAATACATCTGTGGTTTGCTGATTTAGTGGTACAATTCTTATTAAGTACATACTATGGGTTCAAGCAATACTATTTACTGAAGTTTCGGCAATCGAATGTCGATATAAAAGACGTGATTCATAACCCAGTAATTAATCCTATACTCTGTATACGTATTAGAGTTTAAACTAACTGCTTTGAACCTCTGAATGATAACTTTGCCAGCCAGGATCACTGAATTTCAGACGATAAATCAACTACGACCACGAAATAGTCAGTTAATATCAAAAACCACAAATTTCCATAAGACAGGACACTTGATATATAGAAAAAATAATAGAGTGAGTAAACTAATTCGCAGTTTAGAGTTTAGTAGGTGTGATAAAGTAATTTTGACAGAATAACTAAAATATGTATATCAGCCTATTCCTGATAACCTAACAAAAGTGCTATCTTCTATTCGTACAATATATACTTATAACCAATGTATGTATAATCAACATAGAACCTGGCACGTGTGTGCATCGGTCCAGGTTGTCATACATCTAACGCAAGGCAAGAATAACACCACATTAGTAGAAGTAGAAGTCACTTCAATGATAATAATAATAATAATAATAATAATAATAATAATAATAATAATAATATGGTTCAGGGAGCGTGGAAAGAAAGCTCACGATGTAAAGGAGGACAATGAGTGGATACAACTGTGCCATTGTGGCCGATTCTGAGTCATATCACCAGTGAGTGTCGTCTACCCTTAATGGCTACGTCATACACCCATGCAGTGAGACAGAGCCAACTGTTGTGCAGTATACTCTTCTCTTCGTTGAGAGACGAATATCTAGCCTACGCCATAGGTAACGTAAGCTGGCAAAAGGCAAACAAGCTTTTTTAATTGGTACTGAGATTTCGTCAGAGACCAACCCATTAGGGTTAATAAGACTTATAAGATTAGTGAAGTGGTCGATGTGATCAGCTAGCTCACTCTCTATTTCTGGCTCAAGTGTTAACGAAGACCAGTCCTGAAGCAACAGTTTGCATTTAGAGGGGGAGAAGCGCATTTCGAAGATGTTTGCATTGGTGCTTGTTGCTATCGAAAAATTCTACATTCTATCAGCGTCTTCGTCAAAAAGGACTATGTCATCAGCATATTCTAGATCAACAAGTGGATCTCCTGGTAGGAGACCGATTCCAAAAAAGTCAGACAATTAGTGTAATTTCTAATAGTAAATCGATTATGAAATTAAACAGAAATGGAGATGGTGGGCAGCCTTGACGAACACCACTTGTGGTTACAAGCCCAGATGTCAGTTCACCAAGAGATCTGACACGACCAATAGCGTTTGAGTAAAGAGTCTTCACAAGATTTATGTACTTCTGGGGTACGCCTTTCAATGAAGGACAGTGCCATAGAGTCTACAGAGTTAAATGCCGCTTTCAAGTTAACAAAAACCACTATTGTTGGGAGCCGAAAAGCATGTCTATGTTCTAAGACCTGACGAGTGGTGAATATCTGGTCTATACAGCCGTGATCAGGTCTGAAACCAGCCTGGTTTTCTCGTATTTGCAGACCACCATTTGTAGTTGAGCGTTTGATAATTATAGAAGCTAGTATTTTTGACACTATATTAGTCAAACTAATTCTTCTATGGCTATCGCCAGGCGATTTTGACCCTTTCTTATATACTGGGACGATCGACACCAGTCAGATGGAATTATGTCAAGTTCCAAAGATTTAGTCGAAATATCAGTCAACCTAATCGCCAAAACGGGACCACCATCCTTAAAGACCTCTGGGAATAATCCATCGAGACCCGCTGCTCCGCCTCGTCTTAGATTAGCTATAGCCTTTTCGACTTCGGCAAGAGTCGGAGGACTTAAGTCGACTTTTCATTCTAGCTGTCTTGAAATAGTGGGAAGTTCTAGAGCAGATGAAGGACAACTAAACTGTCCATCGAAGTGTCCAGCTCATCGATCTAAACGTCTAGACCGAGAGCCAATAAGCGTTCCATCTCTTTCGGAGATTGTCACACTAACGCTTGAATTTTTAACCCCGGTTTTTTTTAACCTAAAAAGCTATCTAGTATTACCTAACGCTGCTACTTTTTCTATCTTCCTTGATTTCGTTACCCGAAAAAATGTAATACATAAAATGGAATTAGCCACGTGAAACAAGAGAAGTAGGTTATTTACTTAGGTGGCTCCTCTCCCAAACCTATCAGCTGAAAGTCTGATTCATAAGTCAGTGGAGCGAAGTCAAGTGATGCAAATCCACAAAAGCCAGTAACAAGAGTGAGTTGTTATCAGGATTCCCGTCCCCAACTACTGGGAGTGTATTCTCCATAACCACCATTCCGACCTAAGTACTGAACGCAGGAGAAACCAAAAATAAAGATCTATTGTAAGACGTTACCTGTTGAAAAATAAAATAGGCATTTAGAACGTAAAATGAAGAGTTTAAATAACAATGAGACACGATTAGGGCAATTCATTTACAAGTGATTTGACATGAAAACAAAAATGGAATAAATATTCTTACGTAGACAAAAATTTACATAATATCACAAAATAAGAAAATGACGAGTAGTCTTAAAAAATAACTCACTCTAGTCATTTCTTCAACATATCGCGCACTTTCAGTATCCAGTTCAGTCAATGCCATTTTATATGCATTACGAGTTCGTTGAACATCTTTTTCAGCCTTAACTAATTTCTCTTGTATTTTTTTAAGCTGTAAGAATAGTAAGAAAAATAAATACTTGACAACAGCCAACTTTAAAAACAAACTCGATTCATTCCAAACTGAATAAAATGGCACAATGAACAATTTTCCCAGTTGAAGCAAGAACCTTCAAACGATATATAAACTCAGACGAACACAAACCTCTGAAAATAAAAATACATACTGATCTCAATTCAAGGATAACAGTTTTGTCTAGGACTCAAGTGTTAGGAATTCGATCCTCAAGTAAAACCGAGTAGCTAACACGTCGGTTTGAAGTGTTTTTGATATGGACATCAAATTAGTCATCCATTAAACACAAAAAACCTATACAATGCAACACAATGCATTATATAAGACTGGAGGTAATGAATTGGTGTACACTGAGTAATAATCAAAACAGATCAAATTAAAACTAATGAAATTTATTCTGATTATTGTTTTAGCAACAATCAAAAATAACACTGAATCAAACAAATCGAATTACGCTACAAAGAACATTTAGGCAATAATGTAAGACCTTCTGCAATTCTAAAATGATTTGTATTAAAAGAAATAAATCAGAGATAAACACTAAGGATTATTACATAATTTAGAAATCAAAGCACAAAATGAATCAGTCTAAGAAGACAACAATGATAATCGATAGAATGACAATTTTTTAAAAGCAAATACAGCCAAAATTCACTTAAATTCACTTCATTACACATTTCAATAAAGACGCTATAACAATATCAATACAATATAAGTATATAAATAAGTGGAATAACTGTAAGTGAATGATGGACACTGGTAATATGCAAATACGCTTAAGAAGTATGACACGAAGGTTGAAGTAAGTTAGGCTAGACATGAAGAGTTGACGGTGGCTATTTAAGAACTTTCGATATGTGTTATTATTAATGACTGACTTATGATTTAAATCTCTTACACCAGAAGACGTATAATTTTATCACTAAGAACACGATAAGTGTCACATATTCCACTTTTCTTAAAAACTCCGAGTATTAGTAAGTTCACACCTCTATTCGTGACCTTTGATAACCGTAATACTATAATTTGTGTCACACTTCAACTAATACCTTTTGACATAATTTAACAACGTAAACAAAGTTGTTGAATGTAACATGCAGTATGATTGGACGAGACATAAAAAGCGTCAATGCATAAATCGGTTCTGCAGAAGCTCACAGAGTTTCACTTAAAAAGATTTCTTACAACCGACTTCACAAGGCTGCAGGAACTATTCTAACAGACTACTCCTGTGAGGTACTGAATACTGATTGTTGAGGTCATTGTGATCCCTGAAAAAGTATAGGCATTGAGGCTTTAATATTTATAAAGTCGCATCCGGGAACAAATCGAGTGAAGGCAACTAGGAATTATACATACTAATCTTACATGAATGTTCAAGCATAGAATAATAGCATCTCAATTCAATTACTAGATACAGATCTCTGTATTAGACTTCAAGCCACACTGAGGGCGTGATACGACCTGGTTGCCTAAACTGAGGTAAACGCGGAAGAGATTTAACTGGCGAATTGGTGGCTGAGACTCGAATGCTTTAACCACTAGGTCACTGCCTACACCCACTACTCCCTTCAAAATAGAATGAGGTCAGATTTCAAGAGCATCACGGGAGGTAGAATTTTAATCCCAGGTAATGTCGTGGTTAGTATAGTGGTGTGTAAACATGGATTCTTATATATTCTCTTTTCAACTGGTCAGTCAAAAACGTTTGTAGGTAACAAAATTGCTTTAGTAACTAACCCTATCCATGCATAATATCACATTTTTGAAGAGATTATCGTATGATAAAGTGAACACTATGTGCAGAAAATTTGTGATAGATGAAAGATAGGGGGAAAAATTAGACTGTAATATAGCTTGTCTTAAATAAACAACTATACTTAATAACTAATGAATTTTCTTACGGTAGACAAAAACTGCAAAATGAATGACTAAGCACTGTGCATATAATTTGCTTTACAGATAAATTAACAATCAACATGCTAGATAAACATATTGGTACCAGAAAATGAGTAAACACAACACATTAATGAAAAAGCAAAGGATAAGAGGAAGAAGGTACAGCCAGTTTAAATTCAGGATAACACAGAACCCCGAAAACTATGTCAATAATAAAATAAATATTTACAGTATGAAGTTTTATAGGCCGACTGTACACTCAGCGTGTAGATTAAGCAGAATTTATGACAAAAGCCACATGTACACCACAAGTTAATATTCTAACCAAAATGCAGGCTTTCTGACCCCCTCTTTCATGGAGAAAATGAACGAAATAACTACCGCCGTTAATCAAATTACAAAATCAAACTAAGATACCTCACAAAAAAATACAAAACGTTTGTGTACGAAAACCGTAAACAGATTATAACAGATATTTTGATAAGTATCCTACGATAAATATGTAGTATAGCATATAAAGTAAAGATGGACTACTAACAAAATAATATCGAAAACAAAACGGTTCGAATTATGTAGAGTATACTTAAACAAATAGCACTCGATGAGTAAGCGATATATATATATATATATCACAGAAATAGCTCCACTCAGTTAAGATTTCCACTAAAAATATTATACAAAGTTAACAGTCATAATCTATTCAAAGTCTTGTACATAATCTCTACATTTTATTTTTCTGGGTGGCTATAAACCCCAATGCCGAAGATTTCTCGATCGATCACACAAACATAATGACAGACTATTTCGAATTAATGCTGTTTATATTTAGCCAGTCATGTACAATATAGAATATGGCACACGTTTGTATCGGTTTAGGTTGCTACCACTCATTAACACGATGAGATCAAATTAACAAGATCAATAACGCTATAGCTCAACAATAAGGAATGAGATAAAGGTGTATATGAAAGAATAAAGTAACTCCAAGTTCAGAAGAAGACAAAAAGTAAATGGACTAACATTACTATGACAGATAGTAAACCATGTTACCCAGTGTCCCCGGTCACTAATTGCGATTATCGCACGAACTTCAACTAGGTAGTCTGCACCTACCAACAGAACCTAGATCACTAACCAACGGCTTCATGGATTGATGTCATATTTTTGGTTGGCCGCCGCCTCCACCTCACCTTTCTTCCATCCTACCTCAATGTCAGACAACATCGCGCGGTTACGTAGGTGGTGGTTTCACTTACATAATACATGTTCAAACTACCTCAATCAATGCGAGTTCACAATCTTATCCCCTGGATTTGCCATTTTTTCAGTATTCTGTGTCTAAATTTACTCCGTTATTCGATGATATACGGGCGACACTTCGGACGAAACTTCTATAATCAAAGACCATAAGCTTTTGCATATCTCCCATTTTTAAAGCCTACATTTTACACCCAAAAGTTAGTAGTCAGATGAATGTTTCGCAGTACACTTCAGTGATAAGTGAAGTGGTCAACTTACTCTATACAGTCAGGTGGCGATGCGGACAAGTCCTGAAACAACAGTTTGCATTTAGAAGGGAAGAAACGCATCCTAAACTTGCTTTCATCGCTAAATAAGGCGTTCAGCAGACTGTATATTGTCATTTTTACCGGATAGAACTGTACCATCTGCATACCCTAAGTCGATGAGTAGGCGTCCAAGAAGGAGATCGATTCCCGGAAAGCTAGATGAAGAGAATGTAATTCGTAGGAGGATATCTACGACTAAATTAAGTGAAAAGGGGGATAAAGGAGCAACCCTAAGGAACACTACTTGAGGCCAACAATTCCGATGACAGTTCGCCATGGGCCCTAACTAGACCGGTAGTATTCAAATATTCGTCATAAAGTCTGTATACTTTGAAAGGATGACTTAATAACAAAAATTAGCATGAAAAAACTCGGTTTACGAATTCGAAAGGTGCTTTCAAGTCAAGGGATACTACACTTGTCGGACTATAGTAAGCATGTCTATGTTGTAGACGGAGGGTGAATATCTAACAAAATGTATCGTCGCCTATGTCTGAAAGTAGACAGTTAGGTCGTCACGATAAGAAAGTCTGGCCACAGCGTCAAGTTGGTGGCTACAATAAGAGCAAGCATTTAGGACAACAATTTCCCAGATACTATAAGCTATGTGGAGACAATCCCAGTTTTGAAGCCGACATGAAGTTGTATTTGAAACATAATCCAGAGGATTATTGTTACATTTACAACTTGACCAAAAGGGAGACGACCGTAATTGAATTTACTCATTTCGATTCAACTGCCTAGGCATATTTTTTCATGTATATTTGAATGGAAACCTGAATACGTTTAGATTTGATACCCTGATTTACCAAACCACATCCTTTCGATAATTAAAAGCAGATAACTTCCATTCATATTTAATATATAAACCCCTCAATTAATACGATAAAAGTTTATCTAATCGTCGAACAGTTACCTTTGTATGAATACCTTGTTGGTCACAAATGAATACTTCAAATACATGAAAACCACTACGTAGAAACCAAATATCATTAAGACGAAAACTAATATAGAACGTTCCAATCATATAATAACTATACGGTCAAAAATACTCCTTAAAATGCAATAGGAAACAATCTAAAATAAAACTACGTAACAAGAAAAAGGAAAATCTTGCGCATGTTTACACTTAAAGTGTTTAATCAAATTTTATCATCGATTCAAATACAATTACCCAAGATTTCCATATTCAAATAAAGCTTGCTATTATCAGAGGAA
This sequence comes from Schistosoma mekongi, assembly GCA_034768735.1. NCBI lineage: Eukaryota > Metazoa > Platyhelminthes > Trematoda > Strigeidida > Schistosomatidae > Schistosoma > Schistosoma mekongi. The sequence continues at coordinate 57,678,114 of CM068306.1, read as the reverse complement.
AAAATACATATGATTTAGAAACTTAATCAGTGGATCTATAGACGCGCGATAAATGTTCTTTTTTTCCGATTACCGCAGAACAGAAACTTAGTGCAGTAAAGAAATAAACGCTAAAATATAATGGTCCACCTATAAACAAATGTAGAAATAATTGGAACAAGCTGGGAAACCGTGAAGTTTACACAAGAGTACACGTTTTTGTCTTCAATGGTTTCTAAGCTTAAATCAGTTTATGATGAAAATTACCTTTAAAATATACAAAGCTTTTTACGTAAAAACTACCTGAATTCATAAAAGCCTAGTGTCTACTGGTGAATTGTGTTAAAATAGGTATCCTAGAGTTATGATAAAGCGTAGTGATTAGCAGAGTCAACCCAGACGAGAATCTGATAGTAATTCACTGGTGATATCGGATGATTACAACAAGCTTCAAATACTAACCTATGGTTTCTCAACCAATAGTCTATATGTGTCATGATAGCAACAAAACCTAAAGATCCCAGGTTCCACATTAAGCAAACAAGATCGTGAGTGTGGACTACTGGGTAGATTAAATCACTACTAAGTATTTATCATATATATATATATATATATATATATATATATATATATATATATATATATATATATATATATATATATAGTAAAATAGACAATCAAGTACTTGCTATTCTGCGTATAATAAGTTAAAAGATAATGGATGATAATAGAAACATGAATCTCAAATTCCAAAACAAAACTTCGAGAGTTATTAATGATTAATAGCATTCTCTATGTTTGTTACGAATAAGATAGTGAATGTAGATTAGTATTCGATTAGCAAGTTTAGCCAACAACTAGGCTACATTCTGCGAAGATGAAACAGTCCTGAGTTTAATACACCTGTTAATCATTTATAAATGGGGATGAAATGGGGATGGGGTAGAGTAGGAAAAAGCCACAGAACTTGAGATATATAACAATAACTAGTGTCAAGTGGTATACAATCAACGGATGGACTGAATTAATTAAAAATAATATTATGTGGCGGTTTCAATAAAGTAAACCCTTTTCTATTAGTACACATATTTTGTAGACATTTACGAACTTAGCATTTACCTTTTTCATTCTGTATCTCTTTTATCTTGTACTATAAAAAAGGTTAACAAGTAAAATTTTCGAGTACTTGTACAAGATAAGTGATGAATTAAATTCATAAAAAATAACACAGTAGGATAATTATTTGACGGAAATAAATAGAAAGATAATAATCAACTTATATAGTGCAGTAAGTCAAGACCAATAAGACAAAATTAAAAAAGAGAGGAAAGAATAGCATAAATAATTTGTTACGACTTTTCAATAAATAAAATAGCACACCAATAGCTAACTTACTTTTTTGTCATCTTCCTACCCATGGAACGTAGCAGAAATGAATAAACCCACAAAATAGTTCAATTTGGAATGTTCCGATTGTGTAAGATGTAAAATAGCTATAGTTACCGAACAGTTAAGCCTATTACATACATTATTATTCGCTATTTCCATTCGCTAACCATTAAAATATGATAGAAAATGATATATCCAAATATGCATACCCGTGCAGTATAGAAAAATATTCATTTTAGATAGACGAGTCTGGAGCGGTGGTTCGGCAATTAAAACCTTTGAGCATCAGGTTACAGAGTCAGTGCTAATCCCAGACGATACTGAGAATTTTAGGATTTATAAAGGCATGAAAAGAAACGATTTGGTGAATAATTGGTACTTTGGTAGTTTCACTCTTGAAGGTATACAAATGCAACTACACAGAAAAGTATTTGCTAATTAACAATCACTAGAAATGCTGGAAAAACTCAAAATGCTTTTTTTACTAAGAGGCTAAAACTGGATTAATTGATGACTTCTATGAGTAACCGAAAATAAGATGGAAGTGAGATTACAAAGTGATTAGATAAATTAGGTGAGAAGCACGGTGACAAGCAAAAATCTTTCGAAATAAAAAAACTGATAATAAAGGGATTTTACTAAACTTAAGATAAGAGCTGTAGAAGATATTTGATATACTACTTGTGTCCATATATTTTGTGAATTTTTAGATGTATAGCAGAGGTTTTATAGATACAAAAGTGGCGAATTAGAAGAGCCTTCGGAGAATTTATTTGTAGATTGTAGGTGGTTCATAATCTGAATGTTCGTTCGCTGTACTTCATGTATGCTGTCTTAGTGTCTGTGAGACAGCATGCCCTTACCAGGAGTGGTTGGCAATTCAGATACAAAGTTGCAATTCTAAGTTCTAGCTCCTCCTATTTAGGGTGTGGTCAAATTAATCATCTTTAAAGTTAGCGTTTGAGTATATCTACTGCGAAAGATTGGATGATTATCAAAACATGTTAAGCAACTGAAATTGTACAGTTGCTAAAATGAAATAATCCAAAACTTTTGCTAGAAAAACTGATTTTTTCATATAAAATGTCAAAGTGACCAATATGTACGTGCATTACGATAATCTTGTTCATATTTGGTGGTCGTTAGAAGTTTCGTCATCTGATTTATCTGTTAGTTGATAACTTACATTGATAATGCATGAGTCATAAAGATTTCCATTTAGACCAATGGGTAGTTCTTGAAATCGATGTAATTAACCTCGTAGACGATATTGCGATTCTTCTGTTATCGTCTTCTTCAGTCTGAACGGCTTCTGATATGTTCGCGTTGATTTATCAGCGAAACGTACTCTAAATTCTAGTCGTGACTGCAGAGATGTTGCTCGTGTTTGATAAGAAAATCCTTGTTCACAATGTGATTTTATCGAAAAAAAGATATTGTTGGTCACCATCTATCACAAAGATAGTTAAGCATACTACTTTTCTTAAAGCAACCAATATTTTAACACTAAACTTATGAGCTGATATTTTGTTATCTATCCTTTGAAAATTTCAGTTTAAAAATATAATAATACTCGTGACATAATTTACGAGCACTTGAGAACAGTCAGAAAATAGCTTAATTAACAAGATCAAAACAGAGTATTTTAAATTTTTGGTTATTCAAAAACTATGTCCTGTCGAGTTGAATCACCATCGTTTCCCGCAGTCTACCTATTTAAACAATAATAACTAAAGTAAATAACGAAAATATCTCATGAGATAATATAACACTAGGAATATTTAATAACCGAGCACAAGGAGTTAACTTATCTGCACAATTTCAAAAACCGTATTAACGCATTCTCGGTTTACGATTTCGACTTCATCAAACAAATGACTGGGAAATTCTAACCACACAATAATTCTGCTCAAAACGTTTGCCTATGCAAACGGTTAACACTATAATTATTGGTGTAAACACTTTGGGTTATATTTTAACAGTTTACCTTCTAAGTTACAACAATATGTTTTTAACGTTACGTCACATAAACTTGAGTTAAATTATTTTGTATTTGCAGTACGACTAAAATCAAAATTAAAAAACTGCTAAAGAAGATGATTAACATATAATGCAAAAGAGTACGAAACTAAACCTTCAAAAATATTATACCTCGTTAATGAAAACACATAAGATACCTGTTCAGCAGTACCACTCGGGTCACTCTTAGCATTCTGAACCTGAACTTGAGATGAACGCTCTGTCTTGCAGGCTTGATAGTATTCTTTCTTGGTAGTGTGAACTTTTTTCAAACGTTTAGACCATTGCTTTTGAGCTATTTCAAAATCTTGTTCAAACTGTTTGGTTTCTTTAACTGTGTGTGGAGGTAAAGAACTTTTGTGGAAATGTTCTTTTTGCCACTGTTTGACTCCAATTTGAATTTCATCTATGAGGGCATTACGCACACCCTTAAAGGGATAATAATGAACATTTGAGTGACAGTAACATGACAATGAGTAATAATGATCAGAGCTGAGTTATTGTAAACGTTGAAATAGTCAACTGAGGCACAATGACAAGTCGCATTAGTATGAAGGATAACTTGTAAAAGGATATCAGCTTCAACAGATTTCTGAAAAGTAGTGAAACACCTTTCAGAGCAAGCAGCACCATCAATAGTTATCATTTACAAAGAAGGTGAAAACACTTTCCTGGATAATACGAGACATCTGAATAATATAACCAAACTCAGGAATGTGGCAAAGTTGCATATAGTAATAGATCCATAAATTTTTAAAATAGATAACGGACTCTAATCCAAATCTACTTATAGATCAGGCGAGTAAACAAAACTCAGATTTCACAACCATAAAAATGCACATTAATGCCAGAAATGTACCCGACGCATAATGAGTAGCATGGGATCTGGAAGGCACTGAGTTCGCCTTTAGTTGAATCTACTGGAACATATGACCCCCAAGTAGTTACTGTGCCTCAGTGGAAAAAACTTCGTTGGAAAATCCTTATTCGATTACATGGTAATCGAGTCGCATGATTATTTACTACGATAAATGACAAGTTTTCCAAACAATTCTGTACATAAGTTTAGAGGCCTAATAAATAAATGACTAATAAATAAGCTACCGGTTGTCTTCACTTTATGACGGCAAACAAATCACATGTTTACTGTAAATTAAAAGAGAACAACAGGATGGTACTGAAATCACATTTTAGTACCAACAGACAAACAGCAACCGAAACATTCCTAAACAAGCGTGAAATGCCGAATTAAATATAGGGAGTATCAAATTAAATGTATAAGCTCAACAATTATTGGAATTCGTACGCCAACACAAAGTGATAGACTGTACAACCTTACTACGGCAGAATCCGAAACCCCATCCATAACAGTAATAGTTGCTGACACTAATACAAAAGAGCTTACTTGATGAATATTTGAAATAGCTTCGGCTTCTTTACATAAACCTTTCCATGGAAAAGACCCAGAGCCATATTCCAAACCGGAGTCAAGGAAACTAAGCCAGCGAGAAGACCACTTTTTAAGATTAGATGAATAGGCCTTTTCTATTTCTGCGCGTTCTTGAATCATCAAACATAGTTCACTACAAAGTTTGTTTGCAGCGTCTACACGTTTAACCGTCCGATGATATTCTCTGCAGTCCCAAAATGATGACACTCCTGAGCTGTTCTGATCCTCATATTCACCATTACCAATCATTACTCAAAACCGACCACAAACAACGGCAACGCTTCCAATTGCGCGCTTACTGGAATGTGTCACAAATTCGGTAAGACAAAGTAAATTGTACTTTTGCGTTGGATTCGTGAGTTATTTAATTATAAAATGTCAACTGTATGTCATCAAATAAGTTCAATTTAAGGATACTTACTTCTTTGACTTCTGAGATATGATTTAAATAAATCCAGTGGCTTTAAACATCAAATTCCGCCTAAATGGAGTTAGCGAAATATTTGTTCCTAGGGGTCTGCAAGTTGTGGAAAACCCTGTGTTTGTTGTATCTTTGTTGACAGTGAGTGGTTGAATATAGGTTGTGTCAGTTTCTCTTTCACTTGTGAAGTTGGTATGTCGGGTGATGCTTACTAATCCATCAATTCTTTCCAATGGAAGTAGAGTTTGTCCTTGAGGGTGTTTATCGATGGTGTTAATGCCACTTGTCCTGGCAGAGCGTTTAAACTGTTCACTTCTCGATGGTTGAAGGAGAAACTCAACTGTGTAATCACTGTGTAATGGCCTTTTTAATTATGACCTCCTGTCGACTGGTCCAGGAGTAAAAAATAGAACAAATCAGCCTGCTTAGAATTCTGTAAAAAAGCCATAGTTAGAAGTACGCTGTCATTGTTACGGAGTGATGGGGGTTGGAGAGATATCCACATATCACGAATGGTTATGCCTAGCGCATGGTATATAACCACATTTGTCATCATGAGCATTTGTTATTGGAAATTAGATTATCTTAGAAATTATTTGGGGATATATGTACTAATATCTATTTTTGCGTGAAAAAAGCTTAAGTTCACTACATTGTATCTGTGAATTTTATTTATTTGTTTCTAACAAATAACCTCTTTTTACCTCATTGCTGTCTGCTATTTTGTTTGTTACTATGCTCATTAACGCTGACATGTTCCTGCAGCCAAGTTATCGACACTAACCTTTCTATCTCGTCGTTTTAAAGGCAGTGGCTCTATTGTATTATGTGGACGATTTAGTGATTATTTTCTCGCCAACAACACTACATCACAAAAAACAATGATCAAATATGTTGATTCCATATTCCCTAATGACGTAGTATGGCGAGTCCTAGACGTATCACTGGTCCCCTAGGCGATGCTCATTGCGATTTCTTGAAACAAGCAAACAGTTGTTTATTTACTTTTAATCAAAGGTCAGATTTTTACCGCAGTTTAAAAAATCTCATGAAAATAATGCAAGTGGACGGAGATGTTGATGAATGGCTTTTTACCAACTATGGTTACACATGCTTTACAGTATACGGCGTTTGCTAGCTGTCAAGAATGAGACTATCACCGCCGGTGAACTTTCGACGATTAGACGCCATATTTATAATTTCACAAAATACCAACCCGTGCCAAATACTGGGCGACCCAAATTACCATTCTTACCTTATCCATGCCACACGACAAAAGACGGAAATACTTGTTGCCATTTTATTGTTTATAAATATGGCTCAAAAGAACTTTTATAAGCAGCAATTATCTCTGAGCATAACAACTGTATTGCACATTTATATGTTAGTATGTTTATCGTGAGATTGGATATATTTGACCCGTTTGACAGCTCCTTTAGTGTCTGCTCGTTTGTGCATCTTAATCTGTTCTAAATACGTCCTTTGTCTAAATCGTTGTGATTGACTTCTCTACATGGATGTGACATGCCTACAGCAAATGTGTATAGAGTCAACAGTTTTACTAAAATGCTCTCTGGATATAAGTGTAGAGAATGAGACATCGGTGGGTGCCCTTCATCATAAAGTGGTGAGCCCAAGTCGTGAATTGCAAATCTATTGATTAGTAATACCGGATTCATTCAGTAAACTCAGATTCCTCGTACTCATAAATTTACATAGGCGACTCATCTCACGGTGTACAGAAATTGAACAACCATTAACCGATCTTTTAAAAGGAGGTCCGCGTTAGCTAATTATTACCCCATAATCATTAGGAGCATTTGAAGTGCTTAACAATGCCTTAATCTATGAAGCTTTATTAGTACACAGAACAGAGAATGCTCCATTTGCCATCATGACGGATATCTCAGATGTTGCAGTTGACGCTGTGTTACCGCAACTAGCGAACAATCGGTGGCAACCACGAGCATTCTCTTCCAAAAGGTTAAATACTATACATACTCAATATAAAATTTTGATAGAGAGTTACTAGCTATGTATTTAGAGATTAAACATTTCCGATATATGATTGAGGGCTTAGAGTTTACAATTTTCAAAGATAACAAACTGCACACAAGAGCGTTGACTTTTAATCCAAATAATTATAGCCCCAAAGAAATTTGACAGTTGGAAATTACTTCTCAATTCACAACTGATTTGCAGTTCGTTAAAGAAAGGGAAAACGATTCTGCAGATGTTTTATCATGAATAGCTTCAATTGCGTTTCAGACAGTTAATATTGATTATCAACGGTTATCTGTAAAGCAGTCGAATGACACAGAACTGTCTACATTGACAAATTCACCATTCACTTCATTAGACCTCGTAGAAGTGTCTTTCGACAATGTCACAGTCGTTTGTAATAAGTCACAAGGAAAATGTAGTCAATGTATTCCATTAACCTTTGAACGAAGCATTTTCCAGGCCATGCATAATTAATCGCATCTGGGTATAAAGGCAACGATGAAGTTGGTAATTGAGCGGTTTATCTGGCCTAATCTCAATCAAAATGCCAGACAATGGGCAAGGTCCTGTGTAGAATGCCAAAAGTCCGAAACTCACAGACACTCAGTGGCCCGTCCGGGTATATTCGCTGAGCCAGATAACGGTTTCGAGCATATACACCTTGATATCGTAGGCCCCTTGCCTCCATTTGACGGCTCTCAACTACGTACTGATGTGTATAGATCGATTTACAAAGTGGCTAGTATCTATTCGATTGAATGATATATCAGCATAGACGGTAGTTAACGGAGCGATACGGTACTAAATTGCGAATTTCTGTATCCCTTCATGCATCACCACCGGCCAAGGTGCTTAGTCTGAGAGTAGAGTATTTCAAAAGCTAACAAGTATATTTGGAATTAAGAGGATTCCCACCACTGCACACTATCCTAAAGCCAATCGCATGGTTGAACGACTTTATGGACAACCAAAATTCCATTTGATGGCTGTGTAAATTGACGGAAGATGGATGCGTTGTACTATTAAACAAGATTTAGGCAGATGTCCGGCGGAGTTTGTCTATGGAACTCATCTAAGATTACCAGACAAATATTTCCACCCAGCTCCAGAGATTCTCGCCGACGTAACAAACCACGTACAGCTGCTAAAGCAGCACATGTTATGGTTATGATCAACGGCCTCTCGTTATTAAGTACATTTTACACATATCTACCAAGGCCTCGTTAAATGTACCCACGTCTTTACCGAGGTGGATAGTGCACGCAAACTATTGCAACAACCATATGATGGACCTTTCGACGTCTTGAGCAGAAGTGATAAGACAATCACAGTAGAAAAGGAGGGAAAAGTAAATACAGTATGCACTGACAGAGTAAAACCTGCTTTTATTAGGGGAGAGGTCATCGACGTAGCCGTGCAGCTATAGCTTCAAGCTGACCGGAAGACAATTAACAAAGAACATACAACAGAAACAACAATAGTGACAGTAGCAACGACTAGAATAACACGTCCTAGCAGACTAGCACACTGGCCTCAGAGATCAATCGGAACATTTATTTTGCCTTGAATTACATAGCAGTTCCATACTAATGGTTTCTATAATAAAATTACTTCACACCTCGCATAATCTATGTTAGTATTATTATTATTATCGTTATTATCATTATTCATATTTTAGTCTTATTATCCTACGTATTGTACACTTACTCAGACAATTCAATACTATACAACACAACATATTTATTACGTTTTTGCCCTCATGATAACGTTTTTCCCTTTTTCACTCATATAGGTATCACGTGTATTTACCATCGGATTGCAATCTGTTGTTCTATCGTCTATGCACGATCATAATTAACATCAAACTATGTTTGTTATTACACGCAACTAATTTTATTATTATGTATAATGTGTATGCGGATAAATTTTCATCTGTAAACATTTTCCCGTGTCATATATTTTTGTAGGCTTTATATCATTTATTTTCAACACTGTTACCAGCAACTGTACTGTATACATCTATAAGTTAATGAAGTTCATAACAGTTTGGTTTAGTGTGCATGAGCTTATGAATGTACGGGATTTTATTTTATTTTACTTATTTCCCTAAAACCCCGTCATGGAAATAACTTTCTATTCATTCACATGTATTTGCGCATACCGTATCAAACATTTTCGCCTTTTTTATTATGCTGAAAGTTACTCAAACGGATATAACAACTACTCAGGCCAAATTGATAAGCTCGTCTTTTTCGTTTCCGGTTAACTAGGATTATGCTATTCATTAACATTTTGCTATTGAATTGTTTTATCATCATGTTATTGTTATTACATTTTCATGTTATTGTCAAAAACAGAAACTTATCTTCAGTAGGATGCCTATGTTACAGGTGAAGGCTAATTTGGAAGCCGTAATTATCTCTGAGCATAACTTCGGATGGTGTTCTCTGACATGAGAGTTACTTCACTATTTCCGAACGCATATGCGACAAACCTCACTGAACTATTTAATAGCATACTTGTAGCACAACTCATCTTTTATGTTACTGAATACAAACCCGATTAGGCTGCACTTAGCCAGTAGCCATATATTCAATGTCATGTCAGTGGTGATTGTGACCATTTACTAAACGTATTTGAAAGATACACTGACTGTCATACTAGGGAATCACATACGCTATACCTTTTGCAATTATTAACTCAATTCGGTGAGTTACTGTGCTTACCGCGTGAATTTGTTTAACATTTTTCTATTTCATATTTATCAAATGGTATCAGGGTTTCTATGGATTATTATTGTTTTCCTATTACTACCCAATCACATTCACTAAATACGATCGACGAAATGTCTGCGGAACCTTTAAACACGTCTGAATTCAAGTGTCTACCAAAAAGCCGAAGAATGGATTCGGTTTGATACCACCTCACCGACCCATTACGAGAAAATTCTGGAGCCCCACGGGACGTGATGCAAATGGAGCCTAACAGACTTGTTTTGGTTGTCATCGCGAAAGACGCGATAAGGCTTTTCCTGAAGAGAGAGGACACAGGTCACTGTAAACATACTACTGATTCGAAAAACCTTCGTGACAACCTAAAAATTCTTAGCTTTCTTAAATGTCTTATCAACCCTGATAACACTGTTTGATCTCTCCATTACTATAATTCTCTATATATTTTACATGGTTATTAGTGCATATTTTCACTCTGTTCCAATCTACTTTATTACTATTATTATCTATCTTCTGTCATCACTTATAAACCAATTCAAAATTTTGATTACAACTTGACCTTTTAATTATATTGGGTTTATTAGTTGGCTAACAAACCTATTTATACCAAGTCTAATCTACGACTACGCATTGAACTCTTTAGAATTTCACTTATAATCTCTTTCCATAGTGACATACATATATTTTTTTATTTACACGTCCTACATCACATTAGCGTTTATACTCTTAAAACTGCTTCGCTAATTTGATTTATTGAATTATTATACTCAACTGATGAAGCCCAAAATGGTTTCCTCACAACGCTCATTGTAAATGAGTAGTATGTGATGAAAATAAATGAATAAATAAACTAAATATCATGAACAGTTTCATCGATCACGTGGCCTCTGAAGTTTTGAACGTATAAAACGCTCCAACAATTCTGTTATCTTCAATGTTTCTGGTGCCTGTCCCCTTCGAACTATAAAAAGGAAACTGCTCAAGGCTAGCAATATGACCGGCTCATTATGATCTTGCACACGATTACATAAAAGCCATCATGGTATGAGTGAATCAATTCCTTCAACTGTAACACGCCAGTTAAGGAGCATGCATTTTTAAATTCTTCGTGTAAAAATAATAAGTAAATGCCAGACAGAACTCCATGTCAGCGTGTCAGCCAAAGCTGGTAACTGACCTCTAGTGTACAAGCGCCACACGCTCTCTAGCCCAAATAGTTTGCTTTACACGATGACTATAACATCACTATTTCCAAGTACATCTGTTGAAATCACTATAAGTCTAAATGACGTAAAAACTAGAAAGGTCGGTGACAGCAGTACAAGTTCTTTGGCATTGATAAGATATAAACAAGTCTAAAACAGTAAGCCAGTAAACAGTATTCTGCACTTCTGAACGTATATTGGCTACCACTTCACTCCAAGGACGTTACAACCGATTTTGGGTGGAAAGTATGGGGGGTCTAGCAACGGATGACGTAAGCGTTTGTAATATCGCGTACTAATGATAGTGTTTTTCTTGTCACGCAGGTTGTATGAGGAGGAAATATAGCAAGCCAGCAAGTAGGTTGAGGAATAAGAGATACCACTTATAAGGCGATATGTGAAAGTAAGATTTAACTTTAGACGTTGGATCCAAAGAGGTTCTAGTTTTAATTTGTCGCATCGTTGGCGAAAGGGTTATGTGCCACAGTAGCCTAGTAGGCCTTCAGTCAATGCTGATTGAAATCTCTCGATTTTCATCAAGTCTGTGTGTCCGCAGGTGATGTAAAGTAGATAACCACATGGGAATAACACATTTTCTGTATAGTAATAATTTTAAGTCTGGTTCTCCGTAGTTTTTCCTTACAAATCACGTTAAATTTCTCGCCTCGGAAACTTGAAATGCTACATTCTCTGAGAAGTTTATACTATTACAATATCTCACCCACCAGATCAGGGACAAGGTCAAGAGGCATTATTTGTGTTTTGTAAATATTAAGCTTTGGGTTTCAGTTGTGACCAATGAAAATATGTTCAGTTTTGCCTACATTTAGGGGATGGAGCCATATTTTAATCCACTCAGATAATTTGCTGATTTCTTCTTGGATTGTTTTTGTCATTGCATTTTCATTAGTAGAGGGTAGGAATGAACGGGCTATTTTCAAGTCGTCAGCAAAAAGTAAGGTAGTACCTGGTGCAAATTACTGGCATACGTCACTAATAAACAGAAGAAAGAGTGATGTTTTAAATACGCTTTATTGTACAACTCCGTTAACTATATTTACTGGCTTTGAGTAGCTGGATTCGAACCTCACAATTTAGTAACACCCTGTTAGAACCTGTTTAAACCAACTTAACAGTGGGTCCCGCATGTTAAAAGAGTGTAGTTTTAAAAGAAGATTGTGGAAGACACTACCAAATGGTTTAATGAAGTCGAAATAAAGTACGACTATTGAGAAGCCTTCGTTTCTTCCAAGAGTTATGTGGTCAAAAAATCACAAGTGTGACGCGGCACATGAGCAATTTACCATAAAACGATTTTGAGATGGTCTGATTAAGTTTTCAGAAAGTAGGAATGATGTAGGTTGTTTCTGAATGATTCTTTTCATGACTTTGGACAACACGGATGTCGTGTTAATTGGCCTGTAGTTATTTATAACATTGCCTGATCTGCTCTGGGATCGCGGCGTTATGAATGATGTTTTCCATATGGATGGATAGGACCCGTTGTTTATAGATAGGATGAATAATTTCAGGTGGAGAATTGGTAGTTCTCTACTACAATGTTATATGAAGGATGCTAGAATGCCAACAGGCCTATTATCATTAGATTTTTTAAGTGTAGCTATGACTCTCTACATTTAGGGGATGGAGCCATATTTTAATCCACTCAGATAATTTGCTGATTTCTTCTTGGATTGTTTTTGTCATTGCATTTTCATTAGTAGAGGGTAGGAATTACACATTGTAGTAACACCCTGTTAGAACCTGTTTAAACCAACTTAACAGTGGGTCCCGCATGTTAAAAGAGTGTAGTTTTAAAAGAAGATTGTGGAAGACACTACCAAATGGTTTAATGAAGTCGAAATAAAGTACGACTATTGAGAAGCCTTCGTTTCTTCCAAGAGTTATGTGGTCAAAAAATCACAAGTGTGACGCGGCACATGAGCAATTTACCATAAAACGATTTTGAGATGGTCTGATTAAGTTTTCAGAAAGTAGGAATGATGTAGGTTGTTTCTGAATGATTCTTTTCATGACTTTGGACAACACGGATGTCGTGTTAATTGGCCTGTAGTTATTTATAACATTGCCTGATCTGCTCTGGGATCGCGGCGTTATGAATGATGTTTTCCATATGGATGGATAGGACCCGTTGTTTATAGATAGGATGAATAATTTCAGGTGGAGAATTGGTAGTTCTCTACTACAATGTTATATGAAGGATGCTAGAATGCCAACAGGCCTATTATCATTAGATTTTTTAAGTGTAGCTATGACTCTCTACATTTAGGCACGTAAACTGAACTGTATATAGACGCTTAGATGTCGTCATGGATGTGGTTGTCGAAGTAACACTGGTTTCTGTGGAACAGCATTTAGAGAAGTAATTACTGAATTGTTCGCCAACAGAAACCGGTTAATCTTTAATAACGCTCTTTTTAAGAAAGTGGGAAATTTATTAAATTTTAGATCCCTGCGAGATTTGAATAGTCCGACTGTTCAGGGAATTAAGCTGGTGCTGCTCAATGCCTTGGTTTTCATATTTATTAGGTATTTGAACTGGGTGGAGTAAAGCTTTGTGACTATTGTGTGTACATTACATGGTGCAAATAAATCATGGCACTTGTAATATCGAGGCCCCAGTCCCCTCAATTTTCCTTTAAGGCATTTGGGAATATTTAAACATTTGGTATTACCGCGGACAACATCTTTAATCTATGGGGCTGTGCAGTCTAAGTAGCTGTCAGTTTTCTATAATAGTCTAAAGTGACTGTATCAATACTTTCAGCTGTAAAATATAAATCCCATCCTATACATTGTATGAGTGGCATTATATACTCCCACGTTTCGTTGCTGCACTTTCGATATCTGTATGTTTTAAGCTCATTTTGGTTGTGATTAGAAGTGGTTAATGATTAAATGTGCTTAATTCAACTTTGTGATCTCTAGTGTAGGGTTCGGAGCTGACGTTCACTGAGGTTGGGTCAAAGTTGATTATGAACAGTAGACCGAGAATATTATTTTCCCCAGTTGAGGCTTGGACATGCTGTGTCCACTCACTTAGTTTTATTGTCTTTATTAATTTGGAGAACCGTTGTGAAGTGAGTCAATATTTCCAGTGGAGATGACAAATAGCCGTGAATCTTTATGAAGTGTGAGGTCCTGCAGTAGTTCTCTTGTTCTAAACAAGTTAGTTGTCAAAGTGTAAGTTAAGATGAATGGCTTTGAACTAACGTCAGGTGTGATGCCAAATTTTCTACCGGTGTGGTCAGTCGGTACAATGATAGGTTGGTTGGTGTTAGTGTCACGGCGTAGGCCTGGGCCGAAGTGCCTTGGAGTGTCTTGTCTATTGTTGTTGAGATAGCGGTAGTAAGGTGGTTGAAAGAAGTAAAATTAGTTTTACAATCGTTGTCATATGTCCTAGCATAGCTCAAGGTGCTGGCTGGGTAACTGGCAGGGTAACCAAAAAATGGTCCTGCATAATGCAGATTTTTGGTCGGTTAAGCAGACTGCAGGCCCAAGAATACTGTCAGTTCTCAAGGAACAATTAATCAATGATATGTAATTAAAGTAGTTTTGGCTTCGTGATACATAAATTCTTTTACAAATGTGTTTCTTTTCCGTTCCTGTGGGTGCCGTGATACCTTTCCTGATCCCTGAGGTTCCCTATTTGCTGTTAGTTCTTCGAGTTAAGTAAAGCAGTCAATATCATTATTGTTGTTTAGTGTCTGGACGTGTGGCTGAGTAAAATCGAAGTAGTCTAGTATTTAGCTAGTTTCGCCAAGAAGGAACAAGAAGGAACTTGTTGGTTTTTATCTCTAATGAATCCAAGTCTACTTCTTGGATGTTGCTATGACCAATAAGGCCTATCCGAAAAGCTAACCTGACAGTTTATGAACGTCGCATTTTAGATACTGGCTCCCAGACCGGACATTTGTTAAAACAAGTGCTATTCGTTTGTGTTGGAAAGTAACAATTGTTCACTACAGTTGAATTCCATTGATTGGATCGAATCTGCAATGCCTTTGTCTGCAAGAGAGAGTGCGCAGATTGGTAATCATTCAGTGGGTTGTGAGGACGCTAATAAGTTTGATATTAATTTGTGTTCTGATATGTTGAATGAATTTGATGTTGGTACATCATAGACTCCGATAGTATATAGAGATAGGTCATTATTTAAGTTACTTGAATATGATCCGAAATACCCAGTTTTATGAAGAAGTTAGATGCGATATTATTAGATGCTGGCATTAATGAAGCTGGTGTATCTCACTCGACAATGTACAGGGGGCTGCAGCAAGTACCACCCAGTGCTGCAAGATTTTAACTTCAAAGGGGCATGGAGAAGCCAAATGAACTCACAAACAATGACTAGAAAAGCCTTAATAATAGCCAACAAGTATGTATGTATGTACAGTCAACATAGAACCTGGCACATGTGTGCATCCGTTCAAGTTGCCATACCACCATGGCACTGCAAGATTAATACCACCACCACTAGTAGAAACCGCTTCAATAAAATAAAATAATAATAGTAACAAGGAATGTGAACATATAGAATGTGGGTCAGGAGGCGTTGAAAGAAAGTAATGGAATAATTTACAGCTCATGATTTAAAGGAGGACAATGAGTGAATACATCTGCGCCATTGTGACTGATTCTGGACCATGTCACTCAGCGTTTCTAGCCACTGGTTACGGTAATCGCGGGGACCCCATCCGGGCAGTCTGCAGCTACCGACATGACTTAAACCGGCAGTCAGTGACTTCATCGACTGATGCCATGTTTTAGTTTGGCCACCTCTAACTCTCTTCCATCCTATTCCTATATCAGCCAGCATTAAGCGTCGACGAAGACGGTGGTTGGGCATACGCAACACATGTCCCAACCACCTCAGTCGATGAAGATTCACAACCTCATCGACTGATTTACCACATTTGCCTAACACCCATCGTCTAATCTCGTTATTACTTACTCGGTGATCCCAGTTAACGCGAGCGATGTTTCGTAGACATCGATGGTCGAAAACTAACAACCGTCGAGTGTCATCTACCCTTAATGGCCACGTCTCACACCCATACAGTAAGACAGAGCAAAATGTTGCGCAGTACACTCTCCCTTTCGTTGAGAGACGAATATCTCGTCTACGCCATAGGTGACGTAAGTTGGCAAAAGCCAAACGAGCTTTTTGAATTCGTACTGAGATTTCGTCAGAGACTAACCCATTATGGCTAATCAGACTTCCAAGATACGTGAAGTGGTCGACGTGCTCAACTACTTCACTCCCTATCCTTAATCAACAAGGCATTGGAATCAGTGAAAGCAGTGAACATTAGATACGGGACGACTTGAAAGAGGTTGCTTGTTTCCTAGATAACTTGTTATTTTATAGAAATACTCTGATGTCGCCAAATATGTTCCGCCATCCTCACTTGATGTCAGTGTTCGGAACGATGGCTGAACATCTACCAACCAGACTGCAAAGAAAGTGGATGAAATTAAGTGCGTCTATAGAAAATCAAGGTAATTACCCACAGTTTTAGGATATTTTAAAATAACCGAACAGAATGTTAATCAGTCCTTGAGTAGATTTCCTGGCATAATACAATCTACAAGAGAATTAGATAAAACGTCAGATCAAGGAAGAACGTTTGCAGCAAAAACTTATGAACCTTGTTTGGGAGGAAATGAGTGTCCGTTTTGTAAAGGCATACATTTCTCGGCGAGGTGTAACAGATCTTCAGATTTCAGCATACAAGAGAGTTTAGCCTTCTCAAAAGGCGCGCGACTATGTTTTACTAATAAGAAGGCTGGATATCTTAGCAGAGATTATCAAGTAAGACTGTCACATAAACCTGGCGATACGAGCTGAGATCGCCCGTTGCTACCACAGTCTTCTAACGAGTCTGAGCAAAGTAAATCTCATTAATGGAGATCCAAGAAACGACTGTGTTTATTTGGGCATTGTCCCTGTCAGGGCTTACGGATCCACAGCCTACGAAGATACTTATGCATTGTTGGATAACGTTAATTGATATGAGTTTTCCTCACCGGTTGCGAATCAAGGGTACAAGGGACAACTTGGCAATTAATATAGTAAATTCTTTTGAGACTTGGCCATGTGAAAGGGTGTCCTTCAACATAGAATCTTTTACTGATAAAGTTATGATTAGGGTCTCATCTGCATAAACAACTCACAAACTGAAACTGGGAAGGGCGTCGGTGCTTATTAATGATCTGCTTAGCATTAGATCCCACCTGTTTTACTTGCATATCCCTAGACTTGAGAAAAGGAAAGTCAAAGTGCTGATCAGGTTTAGTATCTCAGAGGCTCACAGAGTCACTGAGCAGAGATTTACGAATGAACCCCGAGCTTCATGCCATCAGAACACCGTTGGGTTGGTCGGTGGGAGGCCTAGTTAGTTTGTGAAAACAAGTCTTCCGCGCTGCAGTGAAGTCCACAAGGGATGTTGAATCTGATAAAGAGTATGTATGAGGAGGAATTCAGAGACAATACTAGACGTGATGACTCATGGTCTGTCTATGATATTACCGCAGTCAAGTTGGTAGAACAATCGCTCAAATATAATCGCGGCCACTTATTTATTTATTTATTTATTTTTAATCACATACTACTCATTTACAATAAGCGTTGTGAAGAAACCATTTTAGGCTTCATCAGTTGAGTATAATAATTCAGTAAATCAGATTAGCGATGTAGTATTAAGAGAATAAACGCTAATGTAATGTAGGACGTGTAAATAAAAAAGAAAACGGAAAAAGTAAAAAAGAAGAAAAAGAAAAGTAAAAAAAATTTAAAAAATAAAAAATAATTCTAAAGCGTTCAGTGCGTAGTCGTAGCTTAGACTTGGCATAAATAGGTTTGTTAGCCAACTAATAAACCCAATATAATTAGAAGGTCAAGTTGTAATCAAAATTTAGAATCGGTTTATAAGTGATGGCAGAAGACAGATAATAATAATTATAATAATAAAGTAGATTGGAACAGAGCGAAAATATGCACTAATAACCATGTAAAATATATAGAGAATTATAGTAATGGAGAGACAAAACAGTGCAATTAACAGTGTGATGAAATTGTGAATTTTCACTCAAGTAATATTGGAAGGGTGGATAATAATAATAGTAATAAAGTAGACAGATAATAATAATAATGTTATTAACAATATAGTAATAATAGACAGATAATTAAATGTCAAATTGTCATCGAAGTAGTGAATTGGTGTATAATTGATGATAGAAGATGGATAAGATTAGTTATCAGTGTAATCAAATTATGAGTTTTCACATAAGTGAATTAAGATGTATGCGTTTAGATTGGAACGATATGAAAATATGCATTATTCATTATGAATCCTTAGGCATAAGGTGTATTATGAATGCATTTGATATATGTTAAAACTGTTTATACGGAGCTGAGACCTTGTTTATATATATGATCAGTTATTTTAGGGTAGTTGAGGAGGTTACATAGACCTTCACCTGAGCGATATTCTTGAAGTAGTGGTTTTGAACGCGGCTAACGACTTGCTGCAGCGAATGCGCTTGGGAAGTTTATCCATGCTTCGCATATAATAATAGTAATAAAGTAGACAGATAATAATAATAGTAATAAAGTAGACAGATAATAATAATAGTAATAAAGTAGACAGATAATAATAATAGTAATAAAGTAGACAGATAATAATAATAGTAATAAAGTAGACAGATAATAATAATAGTAATAAAGTAGACAGATAATAATAATAGTAATAAAGTAGACAGATAATAATAATAGTAATAAAGTAGACAGATAATAATAATAGTAATAAAGTAGACAGATAATAATAATAGTAATAAAGTAGACAGATAATAATAATAGTAATAAAGTAGACAGATAATAATAATAGTAATAAAGTAGACAGATAATAATAATAGTAATAAAGTAGACAGATAATAATAATAGTAATAAAGTAGACAGATAATAATAATAGTAATAAAGTAGACAGATAATAATAATAGTAATAAAGTAGACAGATAATAATAATAGTAATAAAGTAGACAGATAATAATAATAGTAATAAAGTAGACAGATTTTTGAATAAAGAAGTGTGCTTGTGTGTGTGTATGTACATGAATAAGTATATGGTGTTGAAAATCAATGGATGATTACAGTATGAATTCAATGTGCATAGGATTATTAGACAACTAATGAACCCGACATAATTAAATGGTCAAATTGTCATCGAAGTAGTGAATTGGTGTCAATTGCGATAGAAGATGGATAAGATTAGTTATCAGTGTAATCAAATTATGAGTTTTCACATAAGTGAATTAAGATGTATGCGTTTAGATTGGAACGATATGAAAATATGCATTATTCATTATGAATCCTTAGGCATAAGGTGTATTATGAATGCATTTGATATATGTTAAAACTGTTTATACGGAGCTGAGACCTTGTTTATATATATGATCAGTTATTTTAGGGTAGTTGAGGAGGTTACATAGACCTTCACCTGAGAGATATTCTTGAAGTAGTGTTTTGAACGCGGCTAACGACTTGCTGCAGCGAATGCGCTTGGGAAGTTTATTCCATAGAGTCGCATATCTCACTGTGATAAAGCTCTGGCGTGGCTGAGTGCGACATCGCTGGATAGTAATAGTATTTTCCCTATTACGTAGGTTATGTGTGGAGGCGTAGAGGATAGGCCGCGATGTCGACGCGTAAGTTGCGCCACTAATAAGGCGGTACATGAGAGTAAGGTCTAGTTTTAAGCGTCGGAGCCAAAGGGGTTCTAGCTTTAGTTTATTGCATCGTTGGCGATAAGTTTGTGTACTGTAGTCACCTAATAAGCTCTTAGTAAATGTTCGTTGAATTCGCTCGATTTTCATCAAATCTAAGCGTCTACAGTTGCTGTAGAGTAGACAACCGTAGTCTAATATTGGACGAACACACTTTGTGTATAGTAATATTTTCGAGTGTAAATTGAGAAACTTTTTTCTTATAAACCCGGTTAACTTCCTCGCTTTGGAAGCTTCAAATGCAACATGCTCCGAGAAGTTAATGCTATCAGTATATCTGAGCCCCAAATCTTGAACGACGCTTAGAGGTTTTATTTTCACTTCGCATACGTAGAGACTGAGGTTCCATCTGCGACCAGTGGAAATATATCCACTTTTGTGCACGTTTAGGGGGAGATGCCATATTTTGGTCCATTTTGATAAGTTATCAATTTCCTTTTGTATTATTTTAGTAATAGTGTTTTCATTTGTAGTGGGTGGGAATAAATAGGCAACCTTTAGATCATCTGCAAAGAGGAAGATTTTACCATGCACAAATTGCTGGCACACATCGTTGATGAAGAGAAGAAAGAGCAATGGTCCAATTACGCTTCCTTGTACAACTCCCCTAGATACGTTTACTGGCTTTGAGTAGCTAGAGCCGATTCTTACAATTTGGCGGCGCCCTGTGAGGAATGATTTAAACCAACTTAATAGTGGATTTCGTATGCCATAGGAGTGTAGTTTTGAGAGGAGAAGGTTGTGGGGGACACAATCAAATGCTTTACTGAAGTCAAAATAAAGTACAATAGTTGAGAAACCTTTGTCTCTTCCAAGTGTTATATAATCAAAAAATTCCAAGTGGCATGTAGCACAAGAGCGTTTATCCATGAACCCATGTTGAGATGGATTGATCAGATTTTCCGAAAGTAAGAATGATGACAATTGTTTATGAATGACTTTCTCCATGATTCTGGACAGCACGGATGTCGTATTAATTGGCCTGTAATTTTCTATAACGTTGCGTGATCCTTTTTGAATCGCGGAGTTATGAACGATGTTTTCCACATGGCTGGATAATGCCCTTTGACCATAGATAAAGTAAAAGGTTTCAGGCAGAGAAGTGGTAAGTCTTTTCCACCATATTTCATGAGGGAAGCAGGAATGCCATCAGGCCCATTGTCATTAGATTTTTTTAGCGTGGCTATGGCTCTCTTTATATTTGTGCTGGTAAATTCAACTGTAGAGAGACACTTAGATGTCATCATGGATATGGGGTTTGCAGTGGCTCCAGGTTCTGTGGAACAGCATGAGGAGAAGTAGCTACTAAATTGTTCGTTAATGGAAGCTGGGTCGTCGTCGGTACCGTCTTTTGTGATGAATAGTGTGGGAGGTTTATTAAATTTTGAATCAAGGCGAGATTTAAATAGCTTGATGATTGATGAAATTGGGTTGATACTATTCAATGCTTTTGTTTCCATATTGAGTAAGTATTTGTGCTGGGCACTGTCGAGACTTTCGACTATTTTGAATACATTATATAATGCGGTTGTGTCATGATACTTGTAATATCGAAGCCTCAGGTGCCTCAATTTTCTCCTAAGACATTTCGGGATATGTGAGCGTGTATTGTTAATATCAGACACTCGTTCTACGTATGGGGCTATGCAGTCTAAGCAACTGATCAAATTGCGGTAGAGGACTGAGATGGCTGTGTCGATTTTTCCAGTAGTGAGATAAGAGTCCCATCTTATGCATCGAATGAGTGCCTCCATATGCTTCCACGTTTCATTGGTGTACCTTCGATATTTGTATTTTTTAAGTCCATTCAGGTTAAGATTATTTGTAGGTTGGTAATTAAACGTGCTTATTACTACTTTATGGTCGCTATTGTGAAATTCCGAGCTGACATTAACTGAGGTTGGGTTAAAGTTAATAGTAAAAAGGAGGTCAAGGGTATTGTTGCCCCTAGTTGGGATTTGAACCTGTTGTGTCCAACCACTGAATTCTATCATCTCTATCAATTTTGAGAATCGTTGTGAAGTGTGTGGCGACATCCAGTCGATGTTCGGCAAATTAAAGTCTCCACCGATGAGTTTGGATACGTGGGGTTGCTGTGAGGCCAAGAAGAACAGAGTGCTTAGATTTTTGTCATAGATGCTGTCTGCGTTGGGTGGTCTGTATATACATCCTACAAGTAGGTACTTTTGATGGCCAATGGATATACTTACCCATGTTGAATCCCCTGTGTCACCTAGTTGTTCGTTATTGAACCTACAGGCCTTCAGATCGGAACGCGTGTAGATTATGGTGCCCCCTCCACTAGTGTTTTGCCTATCAGTTCGGAAGAGGGTATAATTATCGATATTAATTGTGTCTTCTAATATAGTTGGTTTACACCAAGTTCTGATAATCAATACCACACTGGGTTTAGTAATGATCATAATAGATTTGAGATAGTTGATTTTGTTTATAAGTGACCTAGCGTTAATTGAGACAACGAGCAACTGTGACCTTTCGTGATGTGTAAGGTCCTGCAACAGAACACGTGTTTTGAACGAGTTGGGTGTCATAGGATTAATTGAGATGAATGACTTTGAACTGTCATCGGGTTGGGTACCTGATGTTTTAATCGATACGGCCAGTCGGTTTATTGATAGGTTGGCTGATGTTTGTGTCTCCGAATGGATCTTTGATGGTGTATCTTGGGTTGTCTCGTCTGTCAAAGTTGCGTCTGGAGTAGTAAGGTAGTCGCAAGCAGTGGAAGCAGTTTTATAATATTTGTAGTGAATCCTAGTGTGGATGAGGTTGCCGGTTGGGGAAACGGCGTGATTGCAAAAAAATGGTTCTGTTTGATACGGTTTCTTTGGCCGGCCGAGCAGAGTTCAGGTATGTGTGGGGCAGGCCCAAGAATGCCCTCACACCTGCGAGGACAGTTTATCAATGTTGTATAGTCGAATTCATGTATATTTTGTGTTATAGAGGTTCTTCTGGAGGATGCGTTTTCTTAACTTGTCCATGGATGTTGTGATGATATATGGGAAGCCTGTGGCTTACCATTTATTGTTTGCCCTTCAGGCTGAATAAAGTGTTCGATACTGAAATCGTCGTCAGATATCTGGGTTTGTGGCTTAGTATAAGTGTTGTAGCTAATGGCAGGGGCCAACTCATTGCTTATTGTTTCCAATGAATCCAAGTCAACTGCTTGGGTGTTTAGTGTGCAGCTACTATTATTATTTTTAATGTTTCTTGCAGCATCCCAGCTATTAGTAGTTTTATCTGATGAGCGTAAAACTGGTGTTACTGAGCTCATCTTGAGTTTCCTGCCAACATTATTACGCAGAGTGCTGCTTTTTGGAACTGGTAAATCCAAGTCAATAACGTGGGTACTAGGCGTATTGTTGATATCTTCCTCAATAACTTTTACAGTATTTCGACTTTTAATGGGTACAACCGATGCTTTTGAGGGATGTGGTTTTATAATCTTCTTGTCAAGTAAACTTTTTGGGCTATCGATGTTAGATTTAGCGTGACGCTTAAATAATAGATGTTTCTTGCTGGACTTGCCCGACATACGTTGACAGGGAGTCCTATCTGGTACTAACTTTATGTTTTTGAACACATGGTCTAGTCGAATCATACTGGATGAATTTAGAAATTCTTGTGCTTCCGTTGGTGTGTTTAATCTGAATAGTACCGGTGTACTTAGGCCATGGGGGCCTTTATTCAGTCTTGTACATGAGCATGGGACGTTAGTCAAATTGCTGGCTTTAAGAAGGTTACATTTCATAGTTTCTAGAGGACAGGCATCGGAAGCATTTAAGATTATAACATTGCTAGAGCGCTTAATGCGTTAGAATACTTCGGAGGCTACATAGTCGATGATATTGTTCATTACATTAAAACGATATGATGTTTCAGTATTATCTAGATTGATGAGGCATTTGAGAGGGCTGAGAATCTTTAGGTTATCATAAAGGCCTTTCAAGTAGTCACTATGCTTGCAATGACCTGCATCTTGTCTAGTTAGGAAAGACTTCATCACGTCTTCGACGATGACGATGGGAACATGTTCGTTAGGTTCTATTTGACTTACATCGTGTGGGACGCTGGATTTTTTTGGTTGTGGATCAGTGGGGGTGTAGGACCGAAGCCTTTTTCTGCGTTTTGCCGGACGCTTAGAACTAGATGTTGGTAAGATATCCTTAGACATTATAACCAGTCAGGTTTTACAAGGGATGCGATTAGATAATAATATGAGTGGATATACTTTTATTTTTTGGCAAACGTGGAACAGAAAACAAATAATAAGCAAAATATACGAGTTAAGCACAGTAACTCACCGAATTGAATCAATAAATCCAAGAAAGAGTTAATGTGTGTGATTTATTGGAATGACGGATAATGTTTCGTTTTGTAACTTTAGTAAATGGAATCAGTCACTGTATGTGCGACAATGATAATGTGGTTAGTGGGTGTATGCAGCATATTTGAGATTGTATTTAATAAATCTGAGAGGCGATGTGTGCTTCAAGTAATCTACCAGATAGTCCGTAAATGTTTGTTGGCCATGTATACTTTCGAGTGTTTTATAGTGTGTGTATGTAATAAGGTGATCCTAAGGATCTTGGGATTAAGCTCCGTCAGATTCGTAGCGCGCGTTTTTATAGATCTTTATAGATCTCCCGTGGAAGTGAGAAGGAAGGACTTTAGACTGTAACAGACACCTAGCTCTTAGGGGGTTGATGTGCCTAAACGAGTGGTCTAAGACTCACCCCGGTCTGTGGATAAGACGTAAGGAAGTTGTATTGAAACAAGCGGAGGAAGGATATATCGAGACCGCTATGAGTGGGATGCTAGACAAGTGGTATTTATCCTATAATCCACTTATAAATCTGAAAAAAGCTGCAAAGATGTGAGTTGTATTTGGTTGTTCGGCGAAGCATAAGCGCATTCCGTTAAACGACGTACTTCTGAGTGGTCCTGTATGTCTTCATTATCAGGTCTGTTGCTGATGTTCCGTCAGTTTCAGGTTTCAGTTGCAGCGGATATTAAAAAGATGCTTTTACAAGCTAAGGTTTCTGAAAAAGACCGAGATTACTTGAGGTTTGTGTGGTAGAAAGATGATTTTAGAGAAAGGATATCCGAATTTTGAATGATCTTCCATCCATTTTGTGCCAATTACGAGTTACGTCGAGTTATGTTTTTCTTCCATTTCAAACAGAGTTCATAAGGATTCTCCACTAACTCAGGTAACCCGTGACCTATCCAATTTGATTAGTCCCATACAGTTCTCCACTATTCTATTTAACTCCCGTTCCCTCTTCAATAAAATCACTCATCTTAAATCCCTAATGTACTCAGTTAACCCATGCTGTGTCCTAATAACTGAAACTTGGTGTACTCCCGATATCTCAGACCTTACACTTCAAGTTGATAATTATGTCATATACCGCAAAGATAGGAATTCAGGAAAAGGCGGAGGATGTATAATATATGTTCGATCCGATTTTTCATCATCTCTTATCTCCCCAAAAGGTAGTGAACTTTTAGATGACGCTATATTTGTCAGTATTGACAACTGTTCCCATTATCAATTCCTGATAGGTTGTATTTATAGACCACCTAATGCTACCCATACTTTTACCCAACAATTAGGTCATTTATTCGCATCATTATCATTGCTTCCTATGACCAAGTTGATAGGAGGAGATTTCAATATGCCTTCTGTTACTTGGAACCCCTTGCATGGACCTCCACACCTTGACAAATTCTTTGGAATACTTGAAAGTAATGCATGGACTCAAGTAGTACGTAAAGCTACACGAAAGTCCAACTTATTAGACTTAATCTTCTTACAAAATGCCCCAAACTACTCAGTCAGTACTAGTCTTGAATTTCCTGGCAGCGACCACAAAGTTGTCATTTGCCAGTTAATTGTCAATGAATGTTCATGTACTAAGAGTAAAACAAACGATCCTCTTGATTCTCGTAGAAACTATGCTCAAATTAACTGGTCTAATACCGAGAAATTACTACATGATCTTAATTGGGATATATTTTTCTCCTCTTACGAAGTTAATAACTCACTAGATGCTTTTTACCATAATATAAATTTATGTCTTGACAGTGTTGCACCTTTTAAAGTGATTAAACCGCACATCCCAAATAGTGAATACATCCCTGTTAAATTTAAAAACAAACTACGGAAGTTACGAAAGAGATTATTCGTTCAGCATGACTTTTCCGTAATTTCCAGTATCCATTCAGTATTCACAAATATAGCAAACTACAGAAAAACGAGAGAACTAGAAGCCGAAAAAATGCTTCTGAAATTACCTGACAAAATAGCCTATTTAGCAGCCACCCTCAGAAAGAAACTTTATGCCCAGTCCAGTCTTCCTACTACTCTCAAAATCAAAAATAAAATAACTAGTAACCCTATGGAGATCTGCGAAGCGTTTAGTGAATCATTTGCACACTCTTTTACTAAAAACAGTCCACTTATAGGGATGATCAGCAACTTTAACCAGCATAAATTAACTGGCATGAAGTTTACAGTTACTAATGTTAGAAATGCTATAAGATCACTAAAACCTTCATTTAATAGCGGGGAGGATGGAATACCGGTTAATTTGATTAAATATGGTAGCTCAGCCTTCCCAATACTGCTCACAAAAATATTTAATCTCTCCTTGGAAGATGGAATTTTTCCTAGTTCCTGGAAAACCACGTATATAATCCCTCACTTCAAAAAAGGCACCAGACTTAGCATTGAAAATTACCGTCCAATTAATCACTCTTCCGTTTTATCTAGAGTCATGGAGAAAGTTATAAAAGAGGAGATTTACACTCACATCGTTAAGCACAAGCTAATTAAATCTTCCCAGCACGGCTTCGTGTCTAAGAAATCCTGCATAACTTGCCACCTAGAATACTTCAACTATATAATAAACAATAGAGATGATGGAAAATTAATTGTTACCCTATACTTTGACTTCACTAAAGCGTTTGACAAAGTACATCACTCATCTCTCTTATATAAATTACAAGCTTTCGGGATAACGGGCAAATTGCATGATTGGTTAGCTTCGTTTTTGAAAGATCGCATTCAATTAGTGAAACTAGGACGATATCTCTCACGTCCTCAAAATATCACCAGTGGTGTCTTCCAGGGTTCAGTCATTGGACCATTGTTATTTATTATGTATGTTAATGACATATGCCACTGTTTTCAAGAGGGTAAGACCTTTATGTTTGCGGACGACCTCAAAGTTGTCTATACATTCAACCCAGATGAAGGTCGAAATATTAACGACATAATACAGAGAGATCTCAATAAACTAAGCAAATGGTGTGATAAATGGTTTCTTCCCCTTAACACACAAAAGTCAGGGTACCTATGTTTCGGAGAATCTAACCCCGAGATTAACCTACACCTTAACGAACATGAATTTCGTCATCTAAATGACGTCCGTGATTTAGGAGTAAGGTATTCAAAAAGTCTATCCTTTACCGAGCATGCTTCATCACAGGTCTCTAAAGCCCGTAGACTTATTGGTTTTATTCATCGTAACTATCGTCTTAGCGAATCTAAAGTTATTCTTTATAAAACTTGTGTTAGACCTCTACTTGAGTACTGCCCAATTATATATAGTTGCATGCGTTCACTAGATCGGCAAAAAATAGAGAAAGTTCAACGGCATCTTACTAGACTATTAACCCCTGGCCAACCCTATGATGCTAGATGCTGTGCTTGGAAGTTAGACCCTTTATGGGTCAGAAGGATTAAACTTAATCTTACTATACTCTATAAAATTCTTCATAAAGATATTATAACAGATTGTACTGCCTTGACATTTGCTGGAAAACATAAGTATGACTTGCGGAACCAAAACTCTCTGGTAACAGTGCAGAGAGCCACTAGTAAGCTAAAATCCTCCTTCTTTGTTGCACGTTATGCTAACCTTTGGAACCGGTTACCAGAAAGCATACGACAATCTAACTCATTGTCACAGTTTAGATTGGCAATAAACCTACACTTGGACAATGCCGGCATCTGTAACTTACTTAACACAACTTATATAGACTATGGTACATTTATCAATGGACCTCCTGGCATTTAATTCTACTTATAATTCGACTAAACAATAAAAAGCACTTGTAGACTTTGAAAACTTTTTAATTATTCACATACAGGCAATAGAACGTTTCTACCTAGAAGAGAGTGCTTTGGAAACTCGTAATGTCTATGCACTTCTTAGAGGTGATGTAGTATGTCTTTATTCCCCCATACTTTATCTTATAGGATAAAGTAGATCTGAAATTTACCATAGTTATCTCTAGTATCAGTTGACGTTTCCCAGAATAAAAAAGTCGAGTAACAAATGAGATTTAGTTAATCCAATATGTACACTTTAGGTCTCACTATAATCAGATGTACTTAACTGATTCTGTGCCCTCTCGCGTTTTCGCTTGTTCCTTTTCTTTATCTTTTCAGTTCCCAACTATCGTGGCACGCTGAAAATATAACCCAAAGTCCACGCTAAAAAGGAAATTGCATCTTAGTGATCTGCTCATGATGCTTTAATGTGTTACCTCCAATCTCCATCGTCCATCTACAAGGTGCCGTCCCACACAAGGACATGTTCGTACTTGACGCCACAATAGACTATTTCAAACAACTGTGTGGTATCTAAATCTTCCTTGTGTCGCGTCTTTGACACTACTTTTTTGAATTGATTACATATATTAATAAGTGTTCTCTACTAATACATTCCTGAAAACTCAAGAATGAAATGTATCTTCCAGCTTGTCTTGTAAATTGTATTATTAGTCAAGCATTCATTTCGCAAAAACTTTGTGTTCTATTGTAAAAGAGTTAAACTTTCTGTATCATAATGACCATGCCTGTAAACTGGCGTGATTTCTGTAATAAATAAATAAAATAAATAAATAAATACAGCAGAGATAAACCAATCACAAAAAAGTTGTTGACAGGCACTTTTATGTTGATGACTGCCTAGCACCGTTTGAAGAAGTTGTTTATGCAAAATCCTTTGTAGTGAAAATCATAGGAACTCTATTAAAAGCTGGCTTTCGAATAACAGGGTTTGTTTCCAATATGAATGAATTGTTAGATGTTGAACAGTAAGGCCAGTCATTGGCAATGCGAAATTTATCTATGAAGATGCTACCTACAAAACGAACACTGGGCCGAGGTGAAACATAGTTATACACACTGAGTTTTACAGCAAATGAAGCTAACAAACCAGTGACACATCGGGGTATGTTATCGCGTCTTTCCTTGCTATTCTACCCCTTGGGGCTTGTTGCACCGTTTACTTTGTGCGCCAGGCTGTTTTAACAGACATGTAGGACTAAGGCAGGTTAAGATGATCCTTTGGATGGGACTATAGCCGGTCATTTGATGAAACAGACTCATGGTATTAACCACAAAATCCAACTGACTATATCTCTCTCCTTAAATCCCACAAAAATGCACCAGTTTTTGGGTTTACACGTTTTCTGTGATGCGCCCGAAGGGCTATATGGTGCTGTGACTCACATACGCTCTAGGCTAGGTGATCAGATAGTTGTAATGATGTTATTAGGGAAGGCAAGAGTTGCTCCTCTGAAACCTGTTACCATACGACGTCTAGAAGTAGATGCAACTGCTTTAGCAGTACGATTGTTTTCGATTATCGAGATACAAGTAAATTACCACAATAAGGTGACATTTTGGACTAATCCAGTGGCAGTTATATATTAATTGAGGAATAAGGCAACACGATATTCATGTTTTTCTGCAAATAGAATATCATGAATCAGGGAAGTAACTCACAAGGATCACTGAAGGCACATACCATAGAAATTGAACCTAGACGACTTAGCATCGAAAGACACTATGGATGCAGGGGCGCTTATAGACAAGTGGCTTGTGTGTCTACAATCCTTAAGGAAATCGGAGGAAAGGTGACCCAAAAGGGAAGACGAGCCTTCAGTCTATGAAGGTACATTAGACATAAGACCTAATGTATTTCTGGTCTAAGCCACTACTAGGTACTGTGGATTACGATCATTGTTTGGTTTTTATTCTAGTTGGTATAAACTGTTTAGGGCTGTAGCATGGTCACTGAGGCTTGTTAATTATTTTGTGATAATTTATGGTCATCGTGACAGTAGTCCGGATATCGGGCAATTAAAACCATGCGTTATGCAACAAGCGGAAAATATTGCTAACAAGTCTACAAAAAGTGAAACGTAGGGAGATGTGTCGTCAGAAAGAGGCCAATATTTCCTATAGCTGGAGGTACGCATTGAGGACTTAAACCCCATTGTTGTACAAATGATTATCAAAGTAGGCAGAAGCATGGGTCCTAACGATATGTCATCTGGAGCAACACACAGGGTAGTTTTGCCTAACAAACATCCGTGGTTGATAGTCCGGCACCACCACATTGTTAAAGGCCAATTCAGGACCACCCAAGTATCAACGTAGGCAAGGGAAAAATACTGGATTTTAAAGTAGGGGGAAAAACTAAGAAGCGTGATTTGTAAATGTCAAGGGTGCAGGAGAAGAAATTCGTAGCTCGGTCAATAGATGATGACACCACTTCCCGCTTGGAAGTTAGAGATTGGTAACTATTCCTTTGAGTACGTTGGTGTGGATGTGTTCGGGCCGTTTGCGGTCAAAAGAGGTAGGGGAACACGTAAAAGATTTGAATGTACATATCAATACCAAGGTCAACTTTGATAATTTCAAATAAATTGAGCATAGGGTAGATCGTTTATAAAATAAGTGATATATATTTGTAAAATTCCAATGAGCAGAAATTAAAATTTCTGACGTTTCGCAGCTTACTGCAAGTCGCTTCTTCAGAGAAATGAATAACCGAATTTAATTAACACAAGATTAAATAATACAATCGAACAAATCAGAAACAAAATAAACTCGTAAAATCAAAATGCGAGTTTGATCGTGTCATATCAAGACATTTGGGTCAAGGTGGTTTGAAATAAGACATGTATGCAAATCTTAGCGTGATGTGAAAGGAAAATATGTGAATATGTGACAATAAAATTGTATGTATATTCATGTGTATGAAATTCGATGTATGTTAATTGTGGTTAGTTGGATAAAAAGTCCATGTTGAATGGATAGAAAGGCCTTCCCTTTTGTTACGTGCAGTTGGATTTAATAAAATGTGAAGCGATTCAGCTATTCATCTTTCCTTATAATTGGAAAAACCTTTTTGAATAATTCGGATATTTTTAATATCGATTTTATGGTTGTGATAAATAGCATATACTGCTATTGCTGATATAATTTGTAATTTTTCAAGCTCAACAGGATTATTCGGAGGTTGTTTAGTGTAGCCTTCATGTTCTTTGGCACGAGTTTTGATTTCTCGTGAAGACTCTTTAATATAGAAAGCATCGCAGTCAACACATCCTAGCCTGTAGATACAATTTTGTGTAGAGGTGAAAGGGATCTTGTCCTTTATTTTGACCAATGCACTTCGAATAGTGTTGGTAGTTTTGTAGAAAGTTTGAATTCGTGTTGTTTTAGAATTCTTTGTAATTCATCTGTTGTGTCTTGGAGGTAAGGAAGAACGGCTGCACCAATCCAAGATGTTTTGACTAATTTACTATTTGTTAGTAATAAGTCATTTCGTTTTTGCAAATTTTTAATTATATTCAATCGAAAATTACTAAGCCGTAGGACGTTGACTATACTTTCGCATATGTTGTGACGCGTGGTTTAGATCTCTTATCGACCGCAAAGATCTCAGTCGCAAATTGTTATCTGTCAAGATTGACCGCACGCTTCGACTCGTAAGCTATGATTCGACCCCCAGGCTGAAACTACTCGTCAACAGGAACACGAGAGAGAAGACAGGAAATACTGCAAAAAACACTTTACTGCAAGAGTTCGATTATGTACCGAAAACTAGGATATATATATTATCATAAGTGTCCTTCAAGCTTCTAAAGATTTCCGTAACCTTCTAAACACAGTAGTGCTAATGCAGTTGACCAATCACAGACATAGCACGTGACTTCTCTCTGTCTACAAGTTTCGGATGAAAAGCTATCTGCGCTCTGATTGGGCACAATATTTCCTATTGATCTCTATGTCATATTGACCTTGTCTTGAGGGGTCTTCTGAGCCTACCTAACAGTATTCGCATTGCTTGTCGTCTTCAGGTGTAATTAGTCTACTGGCTCTTCTGAATAAGTTTAGAGCCAGCGATATCTTTGTACTGAATGGATGTGCTGAGTTGAAATCGAAATATCGATTCGAATGTGTGGGCTTGCAATAGATTCTCAGATTAAGAGTTCCATCCAAAATTCTTTTAACTAGGTAGTCTGAAAATGGTAACTCATTGTGTTCATTTTCACTTTTTAAAGTGAATTTGATATTCTGAGATAAGTTGTTGATTCGTTTGGAGAATGTTCTTAGAAAAGTCTTTTTGATGATGACAAAGGTGTCGTTTGCATATTTTAGCCAAACCATCAATCTAATGACATTACTGAAAAAGTTTGCTACTATTGGTTAAACGGGGGAGCCCATCGCTACACCATTGGTTTGTTTGTAGAAAATCCCTTTGAAGGTGTAAAGAGTCGAATTCAAGAATAGGCTTACGGATTTCATGATTAAACTGATGCTTAATGGGCACCGTCTACATAGTGTATGATCATTTTCTAGTAATCCACTAATAAATTCTAGACATATATCAATTGGAGTACTAGTATATAAAGATACAACATCATAACTTACCAATGTTTCAATATATTCAACTATCAAATCTGATATTTTTCATTTGAAATCACATGTGTCTTTGACAACATAGTGTAAATTTTGTTGTGGTGGTTTTAAAATGTTGCTTAGATATCTAGCAGGCGCATAAGTTGGAGTGTTGGTGAAATCAACTATTGGTCTCAGTGGGACACCAGATTTATGAATTTTTGGTAAAACATAGAAACGAGAAGTTGTGCATGATTGTGCATTCTGATTGTACGAGTTTATTTTGTTTTTGATTTGTTCGATTGTAATATTTAATCTTGTGTTAATTAAATTCGGTTAATCATTGGCTCTCTGAAGGAGCAACTTGCAGTAAGCTGCGAAACGTCAGAAATTTTAATTTCTGCTCATTGGAATTTTACAAATATATATCACTTATTTTATAGATATGAATGTCTATTTACCCGTCATGAAATGAGAGTAGTTTATTTAGAAATGGTTCCTTCCCCATCGATAAATGCATTTATCTTAGTACTTTAGAGATTTATTAATCTCAGAGAAGCACCAAAGGTGGTATTCACTGATAGGGATACCAATTTAGGGGGTAGTCAGGAGGAAATTCAAAGTTACTTGAAGGATTCCGAAGGTAAAATTCACAAAGAATTGTTGCGTAAGGGTATTAAATGGAAGTTTAACCCTCCTCAGACTAGTCATCATAGTGGTTTGTGGGAAACATTTATGTGTTATTAAACGGGTATTGAATGCAATAATAAAGGGATAATGTTTGTCGGACGAAACTCTGCTAAAATATTCGAGCGAAGCAGAAAGGATTCTAAATCATTGACCATTACAGTCCATGAGAGATGGCTCCGATTATCTTGATGTTTTAACACCGAATGAAAGGCTTTTACTAAGGTTTAATAAAGGACTTCTTTCGTTACTTTTTCCCTTTTTCTCTAGCGTTATATATATGCATATAACAGTCCATATTTACGTTTTATTCTAAATATGCTTTCACCTTGTAAACCGATTTTAACGATTGTATATGTATACTTCCTTGATAAAACCCACAACGTTTCCTTCACAATGCTTATTGTGAATAGTTTGTATGCGACTAAAATAGAATAAATAGATAGACAAAATAAATTATATGGTACATTTATATGTTAGTATGTATGTTTGTCATGAGATTTGATATACTTGACTTGTTGGCAGCTTGTTTGGTTTCTGGTCGTTTGTGAATCTTAATCCGTTCTAAATACATTCTCCATATATGTGTTATATGCCTACTGCATATGTGTATCGGGTCAATAGGTATACTAGAATTCTCTTTGGATATAAATCTAATAAACAAAACATCGGTCGGTTCCCGTTACTTAAAAGCTTTCCTAAGGTAGCAACACTAACAGCATATCATAAAGCAAATTTAAGGAATTATCAGAGATCACAAACCTTTGTACATATCAGTAATAACACGGTACATCTTTAACAAAAGTCCATGCAAATACAGAGTGCTTTCTTCTCGAAAACTCTCGCCAGGTCTCAAGAAAATGACATGTCGACCTGCGTCGTCAACAGGTTTCATGCACATAGTAAGGCGACAAAAGTAGGTAACAATAAAGGAAGACAAAGAAACATTGTAGCAAGGAACCAGCACAACCTAGCGATGATGAATGCACAGTGCGCGCGACCCCAGTAACCATTGACAACCCTGCCTTCGAATGGAATTTCTGTAGAAAGTGAGTACACTGCATCTGCACTCAAACGGTGCCAAATGACTTCATAATATTTCACCCTTGTCAGTGGTTCTGGCATCTATTTCCATCTTGTAATGAAGACTCAGAGAACTTACGAGCATTACTGAATCGTTAGTCTCACCCCTAGATAAGTGGCTTAACCTAGACTGACCCTCTGGAACAAGTAGTAGTAGTTAGTTCGAAGGAACGACAGGCTGACGCAGTCTATCTACTTGGTGCGTGTCCACCATTTTTATTTTTATTTTAATGATGTACAACTTATTTACAATAAGCGTTGTGAAGAAACCGTTTCGGGCTTCATCAGATGAACATAACAACTAATTATTCAAATTGGCGAAGTAATATTTGGAATAAAACGCTAATGTGATGAAGAACATGTAAATATTAATATTTATGACACTAAGGAAAGAGATTATAAATGAAATTCTAAAAGGTTCAATACGTAGTTATAACCCTTAAATTTAGTGTGAATAGGTCTATTAAACAACTAACAAACCCAAAAATCAATAAAAGGTCAAATGGTCATCGATATTGTGAATTGTTGTATTAGTGATGTGAGAAGACGGATAGCAAGAAAAAATAGATTGGAACAAAATGGAAATATACACTATAAACTGTATAACTTAGATAGAGAATTTTAATAGTAAAGAAGCCAAACTATGAAATTATCAGCGCAATGAAATTGAGGATTTTCACGCAAGTGGTACTAGGGGGATGAAATTTCTGAATAAACAAATGTGTGTGAACATCATTAAGTATGCGATGTTGAAAATCAGTGAGTAAATACAGTATAAATTTAGGGTGAATAAGTTTATTAGACAGCCAATGAACCCAAAATAAGTAAAATGTCAGTTGGCCATTGAAATTGTGAATTTGTGTAATAGTAAAGTTAGAAGACGGATACTAAAAATGTTATCAGTGCAATGAAATTATGAATTTTCACACAAGTGGTATTAGAGGAGTGAAATTTCTGAATAAAGTGTGTGCGTATGTGGGTTGGAACAAAATGAAAATATGCACTACTAACTATGAATCCATGGACATATGGTGTATTCTGAATGCATTTGACACATTTAGAACTGTTTATACAGAACTGAGACCTTGTTTGTATGTATCATTATTTATTTCGGGGTAGATTACATAAACCCTCACTTAACAGGTGCTCATGAAGTAGTGTTTTGAACGCGGCTAACTAACTGCTTCAGTGAATATGCTTGAGGAGTTTATTCCATAGTGTAGCATATCTCACTGTGATGAGGTTTTGACGTAGCTGTGTACATCGCAGGATATTAGTAGTATTTTCCTTATTACGCAGGTTGTATGGGGAGATATAGGAAGCCGGCAACGATGTCTAAAAGTAAGTGGCACCCCTTATAAGGTGATATATGAGAGTAGGATTTACTGTTAAGCGTCAGGACTAGAGGGGTTCTAGCTTTAATTTATCACATTGTTGGCAATAAGTTTGTGCGCCATAGTAGCCTAGTAAGCTCCTAGTGAATGCTCTTTGAATTCTGTCGATTTTCATCGAATCTATGCGTCTACAGTTGCTGTGGACTAGACAACTATATTGTAATATTGAACGAATGCACTTTTTGTATAATAATATTTTTGAGTTCAAATTGCGGAATTTTTTTACTATGAATCCACTTAGCTTCCTCACCTTGGATGCTTGGAATGCTACATGCTCCGAGGAGTTAATGCTATTGGTACATCGGATCCCCAAATCTCGAACTACTCTTAGAGGCTTTATTTGTGTTGTGTATGGGTGAAGGCTGAGGCTGAAAATGTATCTACTTTTGTGTACGTTTAGGGGGAGATGTCATATTTTAGTCCATTCTGATAGTCTGTCAATTTCTTCCTGTATTATTTTGGTGATTGTGGTTTTACTTGTCGTGGGTGGAAATAAATAGACTACATTTAAGTCGTCAACAAAAAGGGAGGTGTTACCCTTGCATGAATAGCCGGCATACATCGTCGATGTAGAGAAGAAAGAGTAATAGCCCAATTACACTTCCTTGTACAACTGCGTTAACTACACTTACTGGTTTTGAGTAGCTTGAACCGAATCTCACGATTTGCGGCGTCTTGTTGGAAATGATGTAAACCATCCTAGAAGTGGGTTTTGTACGCCTTAAGAGTGTAGTTTTGAGAGGAAAAGGTTGTGGGGGGATCGCTGTCAAATACTGAAGTCAAAATAAAGCACGATTATAGAGAAACCTTTGTTTCTTCCAAATGTTGTATGATCAAAAAATCCATCACAAACACCTAAGGCTAAAAGTCAGAAACGGCAAATTGAGATGAAAGCACTCCTTACAAGTCGAGTACCAACACCGTAGAAACCAGAATCACAAGCCGTGACCGAACACAACTTTTTAGTATTCCTCAACTTCCAGATAGCCAGTAGCACACTATTAACCAACAGGGAACGCTCAGATAAGACCCACGAGACGTGGTGTCAGTAGTACTTATGAATGGACACTACATTAAATGCAACGTACAGACTATTCCGTGGAAAGTTATCACTGAAGACATACTTTGACCTCCTTAAGAGTCACTCCCTACTTCAGTAAAGACATTAAGTAGGCCTCCTTATTATCACAAAAACTGGCGGCTGAACAGTCCACAAGATTCGATTAGGCTTGAAAGACTGTAGTTAGTAAGGAGAGCAAACAGGAAGTAAGGTCACGAAGCAGCTGGTAGAGCGATTGTGGCTGTTCATGGAATCCAGTAGCTACATTGCACAGGCCCGGATGAATATTATGGGGATGACGCACGCTGGAGGGAATGACTGTAGACACATCTTTTGGTGTACTCAGTGTCATGGAAATGAGCGACAATTACCCCGACCCATGGACCACACGAGCGCAGTTTAACCCCGTCTCTAAAACGTTGATTTCCAAAATAAGGGCAACTCAAGGGAATCCTCAAAATGTGGTACAACAAGAAGAACAATTTGGACAGCTACGTAGGCAGATGCAAGAGCAGACCTAGGTCACTGTGACGGCACAATGTAATATAAACAACGACCATTACCGTATTTTTAACCCTGCAGAGATCAATTTGAAACTGCACACTAAACGACAAGTATATCTGTATGAAAAATACTGTTCAAGTTCTCTCTAACTACTACACTACCACGTATTGTCACTCATCAAACCATTCTCTTCATCGACCCAAGTATTACGACGTCTGAACCCCATATTATCAAAAGATACTGAGGCGCCTGAGTCAAAATATAACTCCTCGCTTGAGCAAAATCCGTCCCAAATTTTTTGAGAAGTATGCGAATCTACTTTGTTTCCCATCTCTCTAGCTGAGGAGAAACAATCCATTGAGTAAAAGAAAGGTGTAGTCATACCTGTACACAAAAGTGGGTAACAAGTGGGTAACTAACGTCCAGTTCCCTTGTTCTCTACAGTAGCAAGGATAATAGAAAGAATCATCAACGATTATCGCTGTGACTACTCTCTTAATAGCTTCCTTAAATCAGCATGACCTTTGTTTGGACGGGTCCTGCAACAGTGCGGAATAGTTTGACCCTATCGGTAGAGCAAAACTATCTCGTGCATCTTGCCCTCTTAGATTTCTGCGAAGCGTTCATTTGAGTAGATCAGAAGATTTTTGTAGGAAAATGCGATAGATGGATATTAATAGGAATCTACTGGAATGACAAAGTGACTACCCAAGTAGCGGCGCTCTAGCAGTTGAATTTAGCTCTGTTCCTTCTAATTGGTTTACAATGACTAGTAATATGATATAATCTTCTATCCTTGGAACACTGTTTTATCGTTCTATTTTTGGGTTACGAACCTTTCCATATGCTGGTTATTTTAAGGTCTGCGGGGAAGATTTAAAGCCTCCCAGGCATCAAGATTTCTAAGGACAACTTGGAAAAAACAGGCTCACTTTCCCTCTTAATACTAATAAGTGTAAAGTGTTAATGGCGAAGAATAGGGAGGCATTATTTACGTATACAGTTGGTGTGTCCAGTATCGCTCCATCTACCTCAAAAAATTACCTCGGCGTATACCTATGGTGTCCTCTAAGGGTATCTTCCCATGGACATTTTGCTGCCAATAAAGCCTACTCACTCTTGGGGCTTCTGTCTATATCTGAAATGCATACCTAAGACCTCATCTCCAAAAGACCCATGCTTCATGTCCCCCCTTCCATAGAATAATATTGATATTTTGGGACGATTATAATCAAAAAGCAGTTAAAAAGGTGGTGACCCGAGGAACAAACTAATCGATGCTCGACGTAAAGCATTGAAACTGCACACTAAACGACAAGTATATCTGTATGAAAAATACTGTTCAAGTTCTCTCTAACTACTACACTACCACGTATTGTCACTCATCAAACCATTCTCTTCATCGACCCAAGTATTACGACGTCTGAACCCCATATTATCAAAAGATACTGAGGCGCCTGAGTCAAAATATAACTCCTCGCTTGAGCAAAATCCGTCCCAAATTTTTTGAGAAGTATGCGAATCTACTTTGTTTCCCATCTCTCTAGCTGAGGAGAAACAATCCATTGAGTAAAAGAAAGGTGTAGTCATACCTGTACACAAAAGTGGGTAACAAGTGGGTAACTAACGTCCAGTTCCCTTGTTCTCTACAGTAGCAAGGATAATAGAAAGAATCATCAACGATTATCGCTGTGACTACTCTCTTAATAGCTTCCTTAAATCAGCATGACCTTTGTTTGGACGGGTCCTGCAACAGTGCGGAATAGTTTGACCCTATCGGTAGAGCAAAACTATCTCGTGCATCTTGCCCTCTTAGATTTCTGCGAAGCGTTCATTTGAGTAGATCAGAAGATTTTTGTAGGAAAATGCGATAGATGGATATTAATAGGAATCTACTGGAATGACAAAGTGACTACCCAAGTAGCGGCGCTCTAGCAGTTGAATTTAGCTCTGTTCCTTCTAATTGGTTTACAATGACTAGTAATATGATATAATCTTCTATCCTTGGAACACTGTTTTATCGTTCTATTTTTGGGTTACGAACCTTTCCATATGCTGGTTATTTTAAGGTCTGCGGGGAAGATTTAAAGCCTCCCAGGCATCAAGATTTCTAAGGACAACTTGGAAAAAACAGGCTCACTTTCCCTCTTAATACTAATAAGTGTAAAGTGTTAATGGCGAAGAATAGGGAGGCATTATTTACGTATACAGTTGGTGTGTCCAGTATCGCTCCATCTACCTCAAAAAATTACCTCGGCGTATACCTATGGTGTCCTCTAAGGGTATCTTCCCATGGACATTTTGCTGCCAATAAAGCCTACTCACTCTTGGGGCTTCTGTCTATATCTGAAATGCATACCTAAGACCTCATCTCCAAAAGACCCATGCTTCATGTCCCCCCTTCCATAGAATAATATTGATATTTTGGGACGATTATAATCAAAAAGCAGTTAAAAAGGTGGTGACCCGAGGAACAAACTAATCGATGCTCGACGTAAAGCATTGAAACTGCACCATGCATAGTTCAGGTGGGTCAGGCGGTTAAGGAATTGATGTGGCATATAGCCGATAACCTTCTTTTACCTAGTAAACTGCTGTTAAGAATTACTTTGTAACTAAACCTAAGTGAACAACCTTATAGCAGGGGTCATCCAAGAGCTCGCATAAAATTAATGCAGATTAGTGTTAAAGTGCACCCGATATATGACCAAGTTACGTTTGAGGTATTACCAGGGCAACTTCTGACGATTGAACCAACTATTACGAATGAAAATAAATCAGAAGGCACGAAGGATGGAAAGGAAGTTATATTTAGTTGTCAATAGAGCGGCAATGGAAAAGGAACGTCTAAGCTTGCAAACTAGATAGAGAGATGCTTTCCACGGTACGGCGTGACGTGATCTGGTGGTGATGCATGACTGAGCGCCACAAACTAGTAGTGTCCGCTGAGACAAACATGGTCAGCATCAATGTCAAAAATCTATGCAACTTTTTATTTCGGGAATTATTTTATGCTACAGCTCACTCTCCCCTAATGAGTCCATGAAGACTCTATGACGTACCAGCCAAATGATAAAACCGAAGACGTTAGACATTGGTAAACGTTCTTTTGATAGCTTGCAATGTTGTACAGCTTCTGGGCGTCAGTGCCCATGCTAAAGTGTCGCTACAAAAAACAATTGTGCAAAATAATCGTTCTCTTCAGCGTTCTTCTGGTTTTTTCCAGACAGTCGGGATATCTAAAAATGAAAATTTTTAAATGCGTGCATTTCCTATATATACATAAAAACAATTTGGCAGCCAAATGCGGCTACGAGGACTCATAAAATGTCGACAACACTAATATCAATACAAAAATGGTTTTTTAATATTTTTTAAACTTATGAAAATGTGTAAAATGCATACCGTAAAGTTGAAAAAAGGTAATTTTATTCAATTTTTTAATAAAACCAATAAACTTTACAATAAACAGAGTGAAAAATTAAAAAAAATTAATAGACATAATATTCGTTTAAGTGTTCTGGAAATCGTACATTTCTACCAGAGCGTGTGGCTCTCGGCGTTATGGAGCTCTTCGAAATTTCCACTTGTTTGTCGGCTGTTTCGTGGGACGTGGCGATTTCGTTCGTGTCAAGTTTCGGAGGTGTTGTGGCGAGTTCGTCATCGAAGGGTTTACCTTCTAGGTAAGTCGCTTTGAGGCGGTCAATGCTGACGTTCTCCTCGTGGCCATTCTTGTCGATCGTATAGTAATTTGTTTCACGTTTCAAGACCTTGTATGGTTCTTCGTACGTCCCGTCAAGAGGTCGGAGTAGAGCATCACGACGTACGAAAACATGTGTACTATATTTTAAGGCAGGTTGGATAAAAGTGTCTGTCGATTGTTGTCGAGTTTGGACTGGCTTAACTGAACGCATAGCATTTGTAAGCTGATTTACGTAAGAATTGATATCCAGGTTTGTCGAGGTGGAAACGGTTTCCACAAACTCACCTGGTAGTCGGAGAGTCTTTCCGTAAATTAATTCAGCCATATTGTACCCGACATCTTCTATTACAGTGCTTCAAATTCCGAGTGAGACTAGTGGCAAGGCCGCTGCCCACTGCGGGATGTTTGTAGCTGGAAGTGTTGCTTTCAGCTGTTGATAAAACCTTTCTACCAAACAGTTAGATTGTGGGTGGTAGGCGGTTGTTCGGAAGCGCGTTGCCCCAAGCAGTTTTGTCAGAGAGTGGAACAATCCAGATTCTAACTGACGTACACGGTCTGTCGTAAACAAGCGACTGTTTAGGAGACCCTTTTCAGTCGTCGCGACCTGGGAAGGGGTTATTCGTTTCCGATATTCTTCTGGGTCTGGTTTGGCCAGGCGCATGGTTAACTGCATTTGGTCAATTGAGCTCCAAATTTCCAGTGATACCAGCAAAATTGTTCACATTGTCTGGATGCTTGTAACCTGTTCCGTGACACGAATCTCGGTCATTGTGGTGACCTACTCCTTTCTCTATGACCCATCTGCAATTTGCCGACAGCATCTGTGAGACTTTTAACACTCGCAATGAGTTGTGCTTTGACTGGGTCATTTGCTGATTCTTCTTTTTTAGTATGGTTGATCATGCTTGTTTCGTTTGGGGGAGCCTTTTCCATTATTCTATCTGCAATACGTGCTAAGTGAGATAAAGAGGTGTCGGGATCTTGTGCATCCAAACAGTGTTGGACGTAGCATGGGAGAGCTTGCATCCATCCTTGTTTTAAGACTGCTTCACCCACTGTGTTGTCGCCTACTAAGGCTTGGAAATGACGCGAAAATTGTGACGGTGACCTATCACCTAATGTTTCCCCTTGGAAGAGTCTTTGATTTCTTTGCCCATCTGATAATGATAGACGATTCATTATTTCTCGTCTTAGGATCGTGTATGGTTGTGGTGTTGGTGGACTTAAAATCAAGTCGCGGACTTCTTTGGCTACTGAAGGGGGAAGGATTCAGCATAAATCTCGATAGCGAACTCCTTCAGATTTAATAATGTGTCTGATGAAACAATGCTCTGGTTGAGCAAACCACAACTCTGGGTCACTACGATCGAATTCTTGAAGTCGGACTTTCGAAGTCATAACGGTGTCTATGTCTACCGATGACTTATCCTCTAGGCTTTTTGTTTGGACTGAGTCTGCCATGTTATATGAACAATATGATAACGTAGCGAGGACGGAAGAATAATAAGCGATAAAAATAGAATACTATGTATATAAAAAAATATATATGTATTCTTAATTATTGTAAAACAGAAGGCTTATTTTTACGACTGAATATAAAAAGAAAAAGTGATATGCACA
This sequence comes from Schistosoma mekongi, assembly GCA_034768735.1. Taxonomy (NCBI): domain Eukaryota; kingdom Metazoa; phylum Platyhelminthes; class Trematoda; order Strigeidida; family Schistosomatidae; genus Schistosoma; species Schistosoma mekongi. The sequence goes on along the minus strand of CM068306.1, from coordinate 57,635,329 downwards.
ACAGAAATGAAATATTGTGTACGACAGAGAGTTCACCAGTTTAGCGCCTCGGTATATCCCGATCTAGTGACAGAAGAAACCAGACTATTATGGAAATAGGTCTTTATTCAGTAGCGTGGGCAGGAGACAGTGGAGCGCGGTTCTAGGTATTCAAACACACAAATACTTCTCAACGTCCAATATAAGCTAATAGGAAATATAATCCCTATGCAGAATAAGAAAGTAAATGAGTACTGGAGCTTAATTGTTTTGTCGTATGCTTAAGGTTTGAGGCGAACTTTTAACTAGTCAGGCTAAGTTGCTACAAGCTTCAGATATATGTCGTATATCAGTAGAGAACTGGGAAATGTAGTCTAGATGACGCGACTCTCATGGAGAGTACTTATACGAAGATGAATTCATAGAAAACGTCAGTGGTTTATAGTCAGTCAATATTGTAAATTCCCGGCCTTCGATGGAATGTTGAAAATGTCGTACAGCACGGTACATCGCTAACAATTCACGTCCAAAGTGCTGTATCTCGATTCGGTGTCGTTTAGTCGTTTGGAGAAAATGCTAATGGTTGCCAACTTTGGCCAGTCCATTGTTGCAGAACTGCGCCAACCGCTGAGTCGGATGCGTCGGCCGCGAGGCTGACATGAGCTTCGGTATTGTGATGTGCCAGCATAGTCGCATTGGCTATTGCTTCTTTAGTCGCATTAAAGGCTTTCTTTGAGTCTACATTCATTGTAACCCCATTTTTATTCCCACGAAGCTGATCCGTTAGTGGTTTCATGATAGATGCACAGTTTGGTATAAACCGTCTGTAAAAATTTACCAATCGATTGAAAGCTTGCAACTGCTTGATGGTGATTGGTTCCAGGTACTCCAGAATAGCCGCCACCTTGTGTTTTTGAGGTCATATACTATTATCATCACTAGTATGCCCCATGAAGTCCAACGAGGTTGTTCCGATTTGGCATTTTTGTGTTAATGGTAACTCCATATTGTTGTAGTCTACTAAAGACTGTGTCCAAATGTTATGTATGTGTTACCTCGTCTGGGCTTGCTATCAAGCAATCGTCGACGTATGCATGGACATAGTCAAGCCCGCGGAACGCGTCATCGGTGAAACGGTGAAATGTTTGCGCTACATTTCTCAACCCGAAAGGCATTTAAAGGGATTCGTGAAGGCCAAAAGGGGTTGCAATGGAGGTTTTGGGTATGTCATTTTCAGACATCCGTATTTGTCTGTACGCCTTTACCAAGTCGATTTTCAGAAATATTGTCACCCCTTTCAAGGTGGCTGTTAAATCATGGATGTGCGGTAACGGGTAACGATCAGGCATAGTTTGGGAGTTGAGACGTCGGTAATCACCGGTAGGACGCCAGTCATTGCTATCTTTCTTCTGGACCATATGTAATGGAGACGATCATGGGCTACTGGATGGGCGGATTACTTCCAAGTCAATCATATGATCAAATTCGTTTTTCGCAATCCTTAGTTTTTCAGGCGCGAGTCGGTGTGCTTTGGAGAATACAGGTTGACCTGTAGTCGTAATGTGATGTGTAACATCGCTGGTTACACATGATAATTTCGATGACGCCTTATTCAGATCTGGATACTTGTCGAGCATCCGCTGAAAATAAGGGTTAATTAAATGTTTAAAACGAAGAGGACATAAGCTACGACCTGTAGCCGCAGTTCCACGAACGTAAAGATTTGTGTGTTTATCCACTAGTCTCTTTTTACTAGGGCTCACAAGCAAGTTGTGGTGGCTCAGTAAATCTATGCCTATGGTAAGTATTTTCACATCGGCGATAGTGAAAATCCAGTGTATGGGTTTTCGTAAACCCACGTTTAGGTAGACATATCGCTTGCCATACGTAGCTATGTTTTCCACCAGCAGACCGGAAGATCGAACGCAGCTTCATGTTGGTGACCAGATGGAGCTGCAGGAAGGACGCCAACTTCTGCTCCAGTATCGACGAGGTAGTGAACCTTCGTTATCACGTCAGTGATTAATAATAGGCGGCTGTTTCCACCGGCTACGGTCGCCGCTAACGCGTGCGGCAAAACAGTTTCCCGATGCGCTGATAGTGGGTTTTTGTCTAGGGAAACAACAGGGGTCATGACATTTCTTGGAATCATTGCCATAGGTGTTGTGGTACCAACACCATTGTGAGTTTTCGCTTCGTCGAAGACGAGACGACGATCTTCTCCGTGATGTACTTCGTCGACGAGAATCGTTCAATCGGTGTCTTTCCTTCAGGTCAAGATAACGAGAAAGAGAATTGCACAATTTTGTCACGTCGTTTTCGGTGGCATGAGGTCTTTCGGTAATGGAATAAACCTGATTGTAACGAGTTCTGGTGATCTTTAGAATTCTATCAGCAGATGAAGCTAGTTCATCTACTGAATTGTTATTAAACGTTACCAGAACTGCTTGCGTTTGTTGTGGCAGTTTTGATAGGAAGAGTTGACGGAAAAGACCTTCGTCGAATGTGCGTTGATCAATCTTTTCTAGCATGCGCGACAACATTTCCGTCGCTGAACCGCTACCGAGCTCGATGGTGAGAAACAACTTATCAAGACTCTGTCTGTCGGATAAGTCTCCGCATTTAAGAACTGATCTTTTGAGCTGGTCATAAGGTTCTAGGCAGTCAGGGCTGAAAAAGAAAGGGGTGACGTACCTGTTCAATTCACGCGGAAGTGACCTTACGACTGTAAGGAATTGAACGCGTGGGTTTGTCACGCAGTGGTCTCAAAACTCGGCTTCCGCGTAGCAGAACCAAGCTTCTGTGTTTTCTGTCCAAAAAGGAATGAGCTGAAATTTCGGGGTGTGGGGGTTTTAATTTTAATGAACTAAGGAGTCTGATCAGTCATCATATATATGTAATATATGCAAATACAAAAATAAAAGCAGTGAAAGTGTTCAAAAAACTAATCACACCAAAGATAGTGTTGAAAATTACAAACAGGAACAAACTCAAAAGTGGACCGGTTGCAAATGTAGAAAACTACCGACCAATTAGCCTAACGTCTGTTATCTCTAGAGTGATGGAAAAAGTAATTAAGGTTGAAATATCTCAGTACCTCCAGGAATATAATCTGATCTCTACCTCACAACACGGGTTCCTAAAATCTAGGTCATGTGACACGTGCCTATTAGACTATCTTAACGATATAACCATTCAACGCGATAAGGGAATGGTAGTATCGACCGTTTTCCTTGACTTCAAGAAAGCTTTTGATAAAGTCCCACATTATAAACTTCTCCATAAACTAAAGTCGTTCGGAATCAAAGACCCTTTACACTCTTGGCTCAGCTCATTTATCGCAGGAAAAAGCCAGGTAGTTAAATATAATGACCACCTTTCGTCACCCAAATTAATCACAAGTGGGGCTGTTCAGGGCAGTGTCCTAGGTCCTCTTCTCTTTCTTATGTATATAAATGATATATGCGAAGTCATACATTTTGGTAGACCATACCTGTATGCAGACGACCTGAAAATAGTGTACAGCTTTAAGCGTAGTACATCTAATGAAGGCACATCCGACATCCAGAAAGATCTGGATAACCTATCGATTTGGAGCCAGAAATGGCAACTACCATTCAACCACAGTAAGTATGGGATTATACAATTCGGAAAATATAATGTTCAACAAGAACTCTATTTGAATGAATGTAAAATTCAAACACTGAGCTCTATATGTGACTTGGGTATATGCTACAGCAAGAGCCTTAATTTTACTGAGCATATATCGTCAATTATATCCAAATCAAGACGACGAATTGGCTTTATTCTTTGAAATCTTTACACCAGGGAAGCCAAGCTTGCAATATACAGGATGTGCGTACGTCCTACCCTAGAATACTGCTAGCTTGTCTTCTCTAATATGAACCATACAGACACCATACGAATTGAAAATCACCAGAGAACTTTCACCCGACGATTACTGGAGTATAACTGTAACAAAACTTATGTGGAAAGACGTAGGTTACTTTCTCTAGAACCCCTATGGAGACGCCGTCTAAAAACTAACCTAATTTATTTTCATAAAATAATTCACGGTTTCACTTTCTCAACCTTTAATCCCTCCTGGAAGACTGCACTCAAATATAACTTAAGGAATCTGGCTCGAACACTGTATACCGAAAAATGCAAACACAAATCACGAAATAACTTTTCTATAACATTGTACAGTTTACTATGGAATAGGTTACCACTTTCTATCCGCTCCTGTGATAATTTACCACAATTTAAACGCATGATAAGTTTGTTTTTAATACCAATGGGACCCAGCAACTCTTTCCTGAACTATCTGGAAATCCAGACATGATAAGTCACGGACCACCTCATATCTCGCATACGAGTTCACTGCTCATATCTCAAGCATATGTCATTAACCTTACCTTTCACAGTGACCAGGTCTGAACACTACTATTGTACACTTCCGAAATAGCCAACCTATCAAGGATAAAAATTTAACACTTGCCAAATATGCTTTAATATCCAAGTATTTGCCAGTTCAAACAGTCATACTTTTCTGATTGCTTAAATAATCAGAAAAGTATAGCTGTCATAATACTGTTGCTCCGTTCTGCTGTTTGTCCTCCTTCTTTCCTTTCAGACCTTAGAGATTGGTTTATATTACGTAAAAGGTTGGACGTCTACATTTTCTGTCAAAATATAACTCCTCGTATTGGTGACAAGATCCCATCCTGTTATTCTCCCGCATCACAAGGTCGTCCCGAGGCCATGTTTGTAATGTACGCTAGATAAATGCCCGTTTAAAACAAAGTTTATTATCCCAATATCTCTGTACATCATTGTATAATAAGTCTGCATAACAGTTAAGCCATTTCAACTATCTGATATGCTATTGTTGATCTTGCCTGTAAAAATAGCTTGCTCATGATATCCAGGAAATAAATTATTATTATTAACTCACAGTTATAAACGTATCCAGATCACATCGGGCTCACCAATGAAGTGCACCCGATATATGACCAAGTTACGTTTGAGGTATTACCAGGGCAACTTCTGACGATTGAACCAACTATTACGAATGAAAATAAATCAGAAGGCACGAAGGATGGAAAGGAAGTTATATTTAGTTGTCAATAGAGCGGCAATGGAAAAGGAACGTCTAAGCTTGCAAACTAGATAGAGAGATGCTTTCCACGGTACGGCGTGACGTGATCTGGTGGTGATGCATGACTGAACGCCATAAACTAGTAATGTCCGCTGAGACAAACATAGTCAGCATCAATGTCAAAAATCTATGCAACTATTTATTTCGGGGACTATTTACCGCTACACTGTGATCGGGATAGGCAAATTATAGAACTCCTTATTTAATGAGGTTATGTCGACGTCTTGCGCTGAATATTTAAAACGAGGGCTGGACGCATATCTAGATTCTGTTGGAACTGACGGGCAATACTGTAGGAACAACAGCTTTGTTACTCCTATTTGTGACTCCTAATTTAACCATTTTCCTCTTAGTTGTAGAAGCGATATAACCAATGCTGTACTTAGAAAACCAAGGACACCTCAACCACCTAGACGCATATCTCAAAAAGAGATAGTTCACTAATCTTGTAATGAAAAGTTGAAGGTAAAACTGGTTTGTGCTAGTAGTCCTGAAGATATTGGATATTAGACAATAGCGCCATATAAGTCTGTTGTAGCAACGTACAGGATGCCGGAGTTTGGCCTACTACCTAAGGAATATAATGTGCGGATACATGGGGCGTACATCCCAGAACGATACTATGGAAAAAAAGACATTCCACTAACGGATGTGAAGCTAGGTCAATTGGGTGAATGGCTTTCTCGTAGAAGTAAAAACCCGGCCGATATGTTTCGTGCCTGTAGTCGGTTTTGTTGGAGATACGCTTTTCGATGGATACTAGTTAAGAAAACTACTGCAGCACCTTATTTCCAAATCGCGTTTTCTTTGGCAACACTTCGGTATTTTTCGGAATATGATGAACACAAGAGTCACAGACATTCAAAATATCATTAGTAGTGGAATTCACCAACCTAATTTACACCTTCTGTATGTAGATTATTGAGCAGCTTATCAAAACCTTGAGGACTGCTTCATTTCAAAACAATAAATAGTTTTATTTCTAGTTTTATAGCCTTTTCAAATTGAAAATCGTGATGACTTTCAGTGTGACCAAATTGTCATAACTTGTTGCGAAAAAGATATTGGTTTCAGAGTGAGTTCATAGATAAGCTTCAAATTTGGCTCAGTAATTGTAAGCCACACTTTGCTATGAAAAGTAAGTTAAAGCAAATATCAATCTTCATAAGCTTGTTATAGCCATAACTCCTGGTTCCTCACGAAAAATAAGTTTTTCTTGTATTACTTTCACATCTCTGTTTAGTATGGATATCCAGACGTTGACAGTTTGTCCTCGGTTTCCGAGCTCTCCCTGAATAGCCTGCAAATATCGTGTATCATAAACCCGTAATGCTTTTCCGGGGAGCTTATTAATATACTCGCTAAATACAAAGAGCTCAAACAGTGGCAGCCTACTTTTCCACTAGTATTTTTGGCTTTTATTGCGGCGTCCTAGCTCTGCGACTAGCGTTTGTGCAACAACCGTATTTGATAAGGCTAGTTATCTCGATTTTCATTTCACAAAATCGGTCGTACTCATTCACTTCCTTGAGCCAATAACCGTGTAGTTTGCGTATTATCCTCAGGTTACTTGGTCCGATATTGCTTTTGGCTAACTTGTAGAGTGACACAATGTATTCCTACATGTTAACTCCTTTTACAACTAAAAGAGTTAATGAGCCGTGTTTTATTTGTGATAGCTCCAATTAATAAGTTTGCTTCACTTTACCACGAAGTATGAAGTTGTTTTTTGCAGAAGCCAATAGTCTTATCGTTCCTACCCAAACCCAGTTACTTCTACTTTATATTTGATATATAGGTCTTAGTCTCAAATTTCAGCGTCTTAATGCGTACGGTATAAATGCGTAACGTCTATTTTCTGGGTATTTCTACATGATTCTCATAAACTAAATAATTACTCCCTCAATTATTGGTCACCTTGAAACTACTACTTACAATAATCCAGTCCAGTGTAGTCAGTAATTCAGAATAGCTGATAGTTTATTCACCACTTGGAAACAGACATGAAGAGAATGAACAGCACTTGGGGAGAGCTAGAAAGGAAAACCCAGGATAGAGTTGGTTTGGGAATGCTGGTGGGCCGTCTATGCTCCACTTGGGGTAACAAGCATTGATTGATTGATTATTATCTACTTCTGGATGTCTAGAAGTATTTGCGAACATGCACAAACAGGTGGAAGTGTAGGATTTTGATGATACTCTATACCTTGCCGAAAATAGAATGACATTAATGTTTGTTCTGCATTCTACCAATTAGGAGGCTCTCACTTCACGCTCTAACTTTTTGGCGTGTCCCAATACTTCTGTGGTTATTTTTAGTCATAAGCACGATACTTTAATAGCGACCCTGGTGAGACGTCACACTAACAGGAATGTTCTCCTCACATGCTATAAGCCACTACACCCAACGCAGACTGTATGTTAACAGTAGTTTGTTGTTACAGAAAGAAGTAAAATGCATTATGCCCTCTTAACTATATAGTAGTTGAAATCCAAAGTGCATAATTACTTTGAGGTATTTTTGATTATTAGCTGCCTGTTTTAGGGTTTATTGCAATCGGAATGTGCAGTCTCTAAGGCTTTATAGTTTATTAATGTTTCCTAAACGTATGTCGCTGACTTCGAGTATTCGCTCGTAAGTCCTCTGCTGAAATAAATTTTCAATTGTGTTCCGAAAATCCAAACCAGTAACTGAGATCATACTGATGTGTATGGCATTGTGGCATATTCAAGATTGTGACAACCAGACGGACAAATCAAAGTAGGTGTATCAGTATCTGCAAGTTAACTGACTTTAGATTCAGATGAGTAAATGAATGAGATTCTAACCATCCATTAACCCGCATTGATACTATGCATGCATGAAAGAATAAGTGGTAATCTAAGAATTTGCCCTGGATTGTTTACGGATCGGGAAATATGCGTAGACTACAGGCGCTTAGTCCTAATTTTTTAAGGCAGTTTTTGGAAGATGGAGTCACTGGATTAAGAGTGTTTATGTCTTAGTAGTACGCAGATGTGATAGGCTCTTAAGTACCACTGGCGTGTATTCTGCACTATCTATTATTACTATTAAGCTGATCTAAGAATATTGGTGCTGCCCAAGGGATCTCAACAATTCATGAAGTCACAAGCAAAGGTGGCGTGTACTCTCATTTTGGGGTCTGTGGGAGTTATGATTTATTTCCTCTGAGTTTCAGCGGCTGATATTTTCCCAGAAGAGCTACGTAGGTCAGTTGTAAGAGTTCGAACGAAAACTGTCTTATCATACCAATTTACACAAAAAAACTCGAAAGTTTTATTCTAACTAAACAGGATTTCCAAGCCACTGACCATTCGACGGATCTAAGTTGTGAGGATGAGTATTTGTATTGGGCGTACACAAGCATTCGAGGCAAACAAAGTACATCTCTATATACCATTGTTTTTAAGCTCTTACCAAGGACTAGAGACTCGTCAGCTGCTATTGGATCTACATCTCTGATAAGATGAAACGTTTATAATTGTCGCTAAAACACGTATATTATGACTCACTAAGATGGTGGTGGGTCTGACCAACTATTTTTTCCAAGTTACGTGTTGCTCATGATTCAATAGCACAGCCATTGCCTATTTAAGACACTGATTAAGACCATGCTTCTTATCGAGAAAAACTCACCGAATTTCTCATGTGGAAAAAGTTAATTGGGGCCCTAGTCCAGGAGAAACCACTTCCAAAGGTTTTGACAGATATTCTGTGACCTGGTTTAAGAGCATACTTTTTCCGAGACAATCTTACTGTCTTAAGCAAGTCCCACACCAACTTCACTGTACACCTCAATGTAAATATCTGACTCCTAGTAGGTTCGATGGGAAACACTAGATTTGTTGTAACAGTAGTCGACGTTCTAGGAGGACACGGTATTCAATGGCGAGATTCTGGCTACCATTGTCTACCAATAGCGTCGAGTCGTAGAAAAATACACTGTCCTAGGTAGTTGGGTCACCGACTCCCAAGAGGAAGTCTCAGAATGTATCTGCATGCAACAGAGACCGGAACTAGTATGGGTGTACGTAACTCGATCGCATGGTACCCAACTTAACCGGAGCCTTACAGTACGGTCACAGTGACTGCCAGTAAACCCACACATAGACATTCCACACAATCCCGCTCCCGTCCACTAGCAGTTCCTGGAGCTTCTTATAACTACACCTACACTTACTTTGACGTAAATGCAGTCCGCAGCAATGCAGAATCCCACCATCCACCCAAAGTCCTGAACACAATGCTTGAGATGCTACCAGTTCTCCGAAGACTAGTCAACTCCAGTACAACGCGAAACCTAAACCCTACACTAACTGGAAACAGACAGGAGGAAACGTACTAGAGATGGTGAACAGGGACGACAAGATACCACACATATGCCTAAATTCTAAGGGTATAGACGCAGCCCCGAGGGAGCACAGATTTCTTATGTCGAAATACCTGACTACCACACCAAACCTGCCTGGAATTCACCAACCCAACCGGCCGTAAACTTAGTAAGCTAACACGGACAGCAATGATTATGAGGACAGAGGCGCATCCACCCACGTAAAGGCTTAGAAACCAAAGACAAGGCAACCTTCGGAAATTGATTTACGCACGAATTGACACTACACTAGGTTAGCTGACCAATAACAAGGGCAACTACCCCACCGCCACTTACACCACGTAGCATAATCATAATTAGTCCTAAATAGTGCGCCTCCCTAGGTTAGTTACGAAATTCATGACTGGCATTTATGTACCTATCGGACGCCACAGACTACTGATACTGACGAACGGACTAGTGGGCTGTTTAAAGCGTTTAAGGTGAGCTTTGAACTAACAAAGTCACCATCTTGTAACAACCAACGTCTATTGGTACACAAGCTTCATAAGACTAACACGATATCAATACAACAGATCAAACAATTTATTTAACATAAAGCAAATAGAGTCCTAGTGTAAAAATTGATCCTGCCGTCATGATTGGTTACCTATTTGTGAAGGGCAGAATTAATCCACTATACATTTTAGATATCTACTTATTTCCGTTAGATACTAAACAAAAGCCTTGGTGGATGTTAACTGACCGTTTTGGAGTCCATTGCAAAGATGGAATGCCAACGTTTAATGTGTAAAATACTCCAAAAAGGTTGCGACGATCTAGTATCCATTGTTAGGTAGGTTTTTGTACAGGACTCACAGTAAAAACGCGCTCCTGTCAGCTTGGATTGCAACCTACTTTTCATCGAGTCCCAAACACCTGTATGCAAATCCAATACATCCAGTTTCATCCTTAGGTGAAATCCAACGCACTCCTGTGGCTTATTTCCTACTGAGCATTCCACTACTTCATGGTGTCGACTCAAGCTAAAGGTCCACGATGTGCACCTAGTTCCTTTTCCATCTGGATGAACGGTAGCCTGATCTCCTGGTAAAATTTCACCTGCGAAAGTGAATTCATCAATCCACTGACATGAAAAGTAAGCTTTAGTATTCCTATCCCTTCAGATGTTGAGTCCATCCTGTGGTCACAAAACTAATATTCCGAAGTCCCTTCCTTATGGGTAGTCGTTTCCTTTTCCATCATCCAGAAGACCTTCAAAAGCAAAAAAACTGTATTCAGTTTGTGATAATGAATAGAAATGGCCGTGGCATCAAAATTTTAATTACGTACAAACTTTTACACTCGTCCAGTTCTAACGGCGAGGGCTTATTGACCTAGAACACGAATCGTAGGAACGACCCCTGCGCGGCGAGTCATATGACCGAGACCGGGAACGAGAACCTCCGGCCCTTTCTTCACGAACGCGTATATAAGACGACTCACCCTTAAAATACGCAATTACCAGAACCGAAAACATACCTCATGAGAACGAAACTTCGAATCATCCAATCGCCTAATAGCATACTTCATATCTTCGTATCTTAAGAATTCAACTACACCAGTGCCATCACGGAACACGTCGGCATATCCAACATCTCCAGCTTCGCGCATGTGATCCTTAAGATCTTGCCAACTACCAGTAGGTGGCAAACCTGTGACAATTACTCGAAAGTCCGACCTTCGGGAGGGTCCGCTAGCGCCACCGCCGCCACCTCCGCGATTAAAACCACCTCGTCGAAATTGGTTATTGTTTGGACCACCATTCCCATTATTATAGCTTCCAGTGCGTGGCAATTCCACTCGCAAAGCGTAGCCATCGAAGTTATAACCGTCACGTCCACGTACAGCATCCGACGCATCACTGTAAAAGTTGAATTAATACAGTAGAAACTTACAGTTCATCTTCGAACTCAACGAACGCAAACGGTGGACCACGTCTTTGGCCAGCCTTCAAATCAATCGCTGCAATTGGGCCATATTTTGAAAACAGATTCTCAATATCTCGAGTCTTAGCATCAGGGGGAAGATTCCCAACGTAAATTTTGTGTGTAGTCCTAGACATTGTTGTGCAAGCTCCAGACCACCGCTAAACAGAAGTTTCAAGTGACTAAAACAAAACTCTGTCCAATGGACAAACTTTTAAATTTCCATAGCATTCACGATTATTAACTATGCATAAACTGTTGATCTTTAATTATATCTTTAAAATCAGACAAAGGTATTATTACTTAATAAGTAAATTTTCTTGTTTCAGTTGTCTCAAACTTATGGAAATTACTACTTTAGCAGGAACTGAATTAAATTTTGCTTGTGTCCAACGGATGATAGTTTTTCGATTAATTTTACGCTTATTCCCTCTGGTAGTTTTCTGTATGTTTCAAAGTTTTGTTTGCTTTTATTGAACTCAATGGTTCTATCGTAATCTTATATGGTATTTCGTTCAGTTTGTGATACGTTGTTAGCTAGTGTTCGCATTTTTGTCTGTTCGTTCGTTCCTCATAATGATAATACTGTTCCCTGTCATTTTTTGTAAAAGACTTTTGTTACAATTAAACCAATAGTGTCAAATAATTCTCCAAAATAAGCAGTTTATATACTTAATTGTAGGTGAAAAAAGTTATTTGCCGAAATCGGATACTCACATACAATTAATTTTTGTTTTTTTCAAGCCACCTGTTAACAATTACAGGAACAAGGGGGAAGATAAACATATTTTGCGCAATAATTAACGCAACCACACAAGAAATCCCCCTAAAAGCTGAACAACTTTGCAAGCTATCAATTGAATACTTGCCAACTCCAAACACTATCGGCTTTGTCATTAAGCAGGCATGTTTTGAGGTCTTCGTGTACACATTAGGAGGGAGGAATGAGGTCTAACAAAATTAATCAATTAATACCTGTTGCATCTCATGAAGCATAGACCGCCAGTCAGCATTCGCCAAACAACTCCGTCTAAGGCTCTCCCTTTCGGTTCTTCCCAAGTGCTATTTATTTTTTAAGTATGCCTCTAGTTCTTGGTGCAATGTGTACATTCGTCTTCCCCTTATCCACGGGCCTTGAGTATTCCATGTTAATGCTTGTTTTGTGACGTAGTTTGATCTCCTTAATGTGTCCTATCCACCTCCCTCTGTTCTCCTTGATTTATTTATCAGCTGCAAGTTGATTGATTTGTTGTCTGTCAGAATGGGTTGTTGATGAAGGTGTCTGACCAACGGACCCAAAGTATCTTGCGGAAACAACTGTTTATGAATACTTGCACTTTTAAATGATGCTTATCGTAGTTCTCTAGGTTTCAGTTTCATACATCAGAACTGTCCTGATGTTTGTTTTTAATATTCTGACTTCGATGTTGGTTGATATCTGGTTTGAGTCCCAGATGTTTTCCATTTGTAGAAATGGTGTTTATGTCTTGCCATTACGCGCCTTCATATTTGTACCAGATCCTTCTTGTCTGTTGATGATGCTGCCCGGTTATGTAAAAGTTTCCACATCTTGCAGAGTTTCTCCATCAATTGTAATTGGGTTAGTGTTCGCCGTTTTTTATTGAAGGATATTGTCTATCTTTTTATTCATATTGTGGCCTGCTTCAGCAAAGGATGATGTTATACTTTCCGTCTTCACCCACATTTGTTGTCGTGTGTAAGATATAAAAGCCAGGTAATCTGCAAGTCGTAGTCGTTAAATTGCATCCAAGTTGTCTACTGTATTCCGTACTTTCGTTGAGATGCTGCAGTTTCTATAATCCAGTCAACCGCCAGCATGAAGGAAAAGGGAGAGAATAACCAGCTAGTCTTCACTTGGAATGAATCTGCGAGCTGACCTCCATGCACGATTTTGCACTATAGTCCGTCTTAAGAATTCTGTATGGTATTGACTATCTTCTCGGGTAAACCATAGTGTTGAAAGAAGTTCCATAATGTTTGCCTGTTCACGCTCTCAGATGCTTTCTCATAGTCAAAGAAACTGATGTTATGTGGTCAGCCCCACCTAACTGGTTGTTCAACAATGATCTGTAGTTTAGCTGTTTGGTTGGTACACGATCGATACTCACAGAATCCAGGTTTTATCTCCAGGCTGGATGTCAACTGAATCTTTTATTCGGTTTAACAACACTTGATTGAAGTCTTTTTCTGACACTGTAAGTACAGGAGTGACTCTGTAGTTCTCACACTTGTTAAGGTATCTTTTCTCTGGTACTTTGATGTGGTATCCTACTTGCCGGTCTGTTGGTACTTGTTCATCATCCTAAATCTTCCGGACGAGAATGTGGAGCATCTTTGCAGTCAACTCGATATCTTTATTTGGTGCATCAGCTGATAAGTTGTCTGGCTTGCTGTTTTTCGCAATTCTTGATTTATTGAATGGTTGTGTTGATTTCTTAAGTTGTTAGTAGGTCGACATTTATATGAAGATCTATAGATGCTTCTTCGATGACTGATGGGTCCAGTGGAGGTGGACTGTCAGAGTGGAGCACAATTAATTTTTACAGATGACATTTTAGACGAAATCAGTGTAGTGAACTATCAAAATTTTGCCCTGGACTAAAATCAGTGGGTTGTAGCTTTTGTCTATGGACTATTTTGGTAAAACTCTACAGTGCTTTCTTTATCACAGCTGGTTTAGATTGGTTTACATTATCAAGTAATGGTCCACATGACTCTGTCTTTTACCAACTTCTTTTCCCTTTGCTAAGGGCTGATCTAATTTCTCCCCAGACTCCAAAATGTTCTTGTATATAAACGATATAGAAGATGTCTTGGAAGCAAACGTGTAGAAAAAAGTAATGAACCCTACAATCAGGGTGAATCTCGAGGCAAACTCCAAAAATATTTTCAATATTTTTTGTAGGCACTATGTTTTATATCGAACTTTAATGAGTGATGAATAAATATTTCGTTCGCTTAGGTTAGAAAAAACGCACTCCACTGATTCCTCTAAGGTGTGTGAGCAATAAAACGGTGATATATCACCTTAGAGTTTGTTTCCACCTCATTATTGACAGTAGGGAAAGAAAAGAGCAGACAATAAAAATGTAAGTTCTTATTGATATCTGGACTCATTAAAAAACTCCAATACTATATCATCACTTAACAAAGCCCTTCATCATGTGAAAATAGCAATTACCAATCTCAGTAAATATGATGGAACCACAAGTACGCTGAAACCTTTACAGTATATTGACACCAATGATGTAAAGTCTGATTTACTCAGAGACAGTGCCGTAAAAGCCTACGTCGTTCGTGTTAAAATGTTAACACTGCCTAGATTCTGTCGTTTATTTAAATGCCTGGAAAACTTATCCCTCAAAAAAATCAGGGTCTGAGACTAACAACAACCGGGCAGTTAGCATGCCTCTCAGTTTGCAGGATAACTGTAAGATAACTGAGCCAGTAAACTTAAATATTCGTTTCAGCATTATTAATCACACTTAGCCAGTATGGATTTCTCCAATCCCCTTAGTATGGGGCCTACTAATTACTTTCTTTCAACAACTGCCCATCTACTCCATAACTTTACTCAGGTTATAGTAAGTCTTTTGTGTTAGTCATAAATACTTAGACGGATTTTACTATTTAGCAAACTCGATAACATTGACTCTTAAGTAGAGAAAGCCTATGGTATCTACGTTCCAAAACCTATACAGCAGAGGTTAGAATGCTGTTGGGTAAAACCAGTAAATAGCCTGTGTTTAAATATTGTCAGCTTACAACCAATCGCCCCTACATAGATAATAGACAGGTGCGAGTCTGTCTAAAGTTGCCTCGTTACCCTTCCAAGAAACGCAAATGCTCACGAAAACCAGGTAGACTGTCAGGTTTCAGTATGTAGTTACTATTAGATGGGAGTTTAAGAGGCTTGTTTCTTTCGATTGTATAAATTACTACACATGCTATCATTTTTAACCTGAAAAGAGTTTAAATTTTCTCACAGACAAAGTACATAAAATTGCAAATGGAACCGTTAAAAGAACAAATGGCTTACATTTTTACAGGATCTTTGACAATCTTCTTATGAATTCAATGGTGTTTTTAATCCCTACCAATATTTAAGTATTTATTAAATAAATTTATCTTATACGTTGGCGTAAGAAGTTTTTCCTCCTTAGCTTCATAATATGTATGTTTACCACGGAAACCATGACTTATCTAATTTGTCCAAGAAGCTGGTTTGCTGATACCAATGAAGCTTGTTTGGTTCGATCAAACTTCAATATTGGTGGGTCATGATTTCAGGACAGACTGGACGAAGTACTCTTTTTACTGCTGTGAATCAGTACAGCTCATGAACCACGTGGGTCACTGTCGAAATCTATAATGTTGCTGATTGTATTGTAATAGTATGTTTTTACTCCAACTAGTTACTTCGACATAATAGTAAAGATCAATTAACGTACTAGTTTTTACCATCCTTTTCAAACGGAGCATAACTACTATTCTGATGCTAGCACTATCATTTCAGTCGTAATAAACTAACTTAGCTAACTTTACATTCAGCTTTTTCTCTTGGCCTACAGACTGGCATATCACACTATCCATCTTGTTTTATATTACCGTCCTAATATCTGACGATATTACAGTCAATGGCTGAACGATTCATCCGATTTTCATAAAGGTTATTCATTGAAATTGGCTTTTTGCCCATGCTACTATGATCAAGACTTTGAGTAACTATGTAATAACAATAATGTATTTTGGATTTTTTAAAGAGTATAGGCCGTAATACAGTAGTAGTTAAGTTGATGCTTTCCAGGATTCTTTACCACATAAAGAATTGCATATTTGTATAGGCATAGGATAATTTTTGTTAGTATGTGTGAAGTGGTTGAAGAAGCTCAAAGTAATTACTTTCGGAAAGCTGCACGCTTCGCAATGCTAAAATAAGTCCGTATGCAGAACAGAAACAATTTACAAATGAACCACGTGGTTGAGGAGACATGTCGTAAACGGGACGTCAACATGGATTACAGAGTTTCTCTCTTTGAAGATTCAGATATTAAGCAATATGGCAAAAATTTTTAAAAAGGTTGGCTATCGTCAATGATCCAGTGATAACAACTAGTTCTGGGGGTGACCGAACACTTGAAGGTCAGTAAGGAGAGAAATTATTAGTGCATTCGCCTTGACAACTTACGAAGCCTGTCTAATCCTGTTGTCTCAAATCAATTTAAAATGAGGAATTTTGTCATAGACTCAGTTGAGGTTTCTGCCGTACAATCCACACACAGTTATACTGACAGTGTACTTTGTCCATTTTATGTAATGTTAGCATTATTTTTAGAGGTAGCTGTAACTCCGTTAAGTTTACATTTGTTGAAGTTCAAACATGTTGTAAAAGTCCTGATGGTAACACTTCGTCGAAATATTTGTATGTATGTAAACTGATATCATTCTGATCATGCCTGTAAACTGGCATGCTCCCATGCACACAATGACACTTGAGAATAAGAGCTATTTATTTATTTATTTACTTGAGAATAAAAACTTTATTATTACTTTAATATCCTCTATTTGTTCGGAAACGCTCGTTTGCTTGAGGCAACCAGGGTATGCGTCTGATGCCCAGGTGTTGTGCTGTTTGGGTTAACAAACTTTAGTGCCAGGATCGGAGCTCGTTTTAATACGGCACCACATAGGAGAACAAAACGAAGAGGCCTGCAAACATATGTATTCATGTCAGGCGTTCAAATAATTTAGCACTAATTTTGTACTAATGTCCTTAAATTATATATTTTTAATTGCTTTATTTTTATTGAATTTCAGTCTAGAATGCCACGGCGCACAAACGCTTGTAGTGTAAAAGTTCGTGTAGGATTATTACCTTAAAAGCAGGCTATAACTTGCAGGCATTATGAGTTCTATTGGTAGGGAAGTGCACCGGGTATATGACCAAGTTACGTTTATCGTATTACCAGAGTAACTTCTGACCATTAAAACCACTCTTACAAATGGGAATAAATCAGAAGGCAATGAAAGATGGAAGAAAAGTTATATTTGATCGTAGATAGAAAGTTGATGGGATAGCAACGTCTAGGCTGGCTAATTAGAGAGAGAGATTTTACCCACCGTGTGTCGTGACGTGATCTGGTGGTGAACCGTGACCGAGAGCCTTCAACTAATCGTATCCACTAAGGTAAACATGGTCAGCATCAATGTCGAGAGTCTATGCAACTAATTATTTTGGGGATTATTTACGGCTACAGTAAAAACTATACATAATCGAATTACGTCTCTGGGGTTCTGGCAGCTTACTACTCAACTAAAGATAGTTTGTTATGCATACTTCAGTCAGTAGACGATTCCAAATTTATCCATACCTAACTAAATAATACTTGCAGTCATCTGCACCAACCCTGAAAACTACGGTTCTTGGGATAAAATGAGCAATCTTAGCGAAGGTGCGAATCATTGTATGCAGTAGTTTGTTCTACTCCATCTTTTTTAGAGAGGTTTAAGTCCTAAGGTATTAAATCTAAATTCGTAATCAATGTTAAGCCTAGTACTAATTACTTGTCAAGACTAGTGTATTACCAAATGGAAAATAACACGTAGTGGTTGTTAATACTCTTAAACGTACTAACAGATTTATCGATTACATATCCGTTACTTTAAAGTTTGGACGTTGTGACGTAATAAAACACAGAAACTGGTGTAACCTGTACACCACACCAAGCGTAATCGTCCTGTCTGGTTACAACTCTTCGGAATAAACTAACCCGTTTCAGTTAATTTTCGACTTACGCATTACGCTCGGATCGTAACTTAAATATCCTGGTTCTTGTCGATAATTATATAGAAGTATGCGGGTTTTCGTCCAATATTCAGATTAATATGAGAATACTGAGCACACGGTTGTCTTATTATGGTATTTGCAACGTAATAAGTAGGTGGGATGGAGTACAGAACTCGTTGGTAGAACTAAAAAAATATATCACAACCATTATCATCACATAACGTATACTTCATGTAGGAATTTACGTAGCGATGGAATATTGCCAAACAAAAGATGAATATATATGATTAAAGTGGTTTACTGACAAATGGCAACAATTTTTATCATTTTTATGTCTGATCATAAACTAAGCATGTCACATTGCAGACATAGAAAATACAAGCTATTTAGAATATAGTAGCTCACTTCAATAAAATAAACGCCAGAATTTTAAAATTCACCAATGAAACTGTCAAACAGTAAGTGTACGTATATAGACAATACATAATTTGAGAAGCTGGAATTTGGCGATACGCCCATTTTATCTGTTGGTACTATCTTATCTTTAAAAAGTGTATCGTCCTCTTCCTTGTACACGATGGTAGAACATACGGCAGTCACTAATCCATTTCCCAATTATTTAGTAAAATATTCTCTGCTAACTATTTAAAGTGTCATGATCAAAACAATTGTGCTATACCAGGTGACAATACCCAACGGAATTTTTACTCATCTATAAGCATAATTGGCACCGCTGAATTTAATTGTATCGACATCAGTAGAAAAATCAATGTACTGAAATACTCCTAAACTTCTGGTGTAGACAGAATAAATTCCTGCCTAAATCTTAGTTGTTTCATTGGAAATTTTTACTATCTCATTAACATCATCTACTTATCCGGATATATGGAAAACCTCTATAAACATTTCCATGCAAAAGTCAAATATTATTAATTATCGACCGACTAACATTACCCTTGTAGTTGCAAGAGTTATGGAAAAAATAATTTATGAAGTTGTACTTAAACACTTACTATTCCAACACCTACTCACGCCTAGTTAGTGAGGTTTACTCCAATCCAGACCATGTACTAGTTATCGCTTGGAATCCTTTAACTTTATAACTGGTAGATAAAACAAATATCATACAAGACTCGTTTTACATCTAGACTTTTCCAGAGATCTTGATCGTGTCGATCACCGCAGTCAATAAGGAAACCTGGGAAACTCAATATTGTGTGCATACTACTAGAATGGGTCAGATTCTTTGTAGGTAATCTATTACAAATTGCTAGTTTCGACTCCACGCTCTCCTATCCATAAACCGTAACCTTGGGGGTTATTCAGGGTAATGTCCTTAGTCTCCTCTGCTCCACTCTTTATATTAACGATATACGTGATAGCCTTTATAGTGAGAAGTCATCTATATTTTCTGGCGATCTCAAAGTATCCTACCGACTGTCGGTAATCCAGTTAATAGGAGGGTTGCTTACCTGTCCTCCACGATGGTTGTTCTCTACTTTTAAATGGCGATGCCAGACGTACTGCAACCCTGATGTCACTTTTGCCAAACTTCGTCAGTCTGCTTTATAGTGCTGTATGCTAGTGTTCCGTTATATAATAGTACCGTCGTAATCATGAAATTAGCACTCAGTCACTTACTAAATTTAGCACGTGTTCGTTAAACCATTTGAAATTTTATCTAAGAATGTTCCTTAGATGCCTTATACCGTGCCTGTCGTATTAAGCCGATTATGTGTGCTAAACTAGCGTGTACCTGATTTAAGGTATAAATTATTATTATTATTATCATTATTGCGTTTCTATAATTAGTTTAGCTTCTTGACAATGCGTCGGCATTTTATTACAACAGCATACTTGCATTTCAATATTTTTCTTTGTGTAAACTAATGCACTGCGAAAACTGTTTTCACAGGGACATATAGAAGTAATAGAATAAAATTAATTGATGTGTATAAAGTAGTACAGGAATGATCACATCGTCTCCATTAGTAACATTAATAACCTTTAATGCACAAACTCGTAAAGGTGTAACGAAGTATCAGAAAAGAAACCTTAGGCTAAATTTCTTAATACTCATATGTTAGTCCAAAAACTATTTGTCCTGATTTTTTGTTGTGCCTATCAGGGTGCTTGCTATGTGAAGGTATTTAGCTATAGGCCACCTTATTAACTAAAGCCAAGGAATTCTACGATCATTTATGTTAGATGCTTAAAAGAAATTTAAGTAGGCTTCATTACGGGGATCAACTATTCCACTTAGTGAGCAAGTTACTGTTACAAGGTCTGGTTCAACACGGATGGAGGGGATTATTGACATTATGGTTGTTGAGATATTTATCACTTATTTCCGATACTTCTGCTGCAGTGGAGGGCGAAGAGACTAATCAGTCGTAGGTATCATTTATTATTTATCTAGAGCCTTTTCCTTTATATTTCCTTTCATCTTCTTTTAGGCCAGATATAGAAAGTGTGATCGAGATAACAGTTGAGGTTGTTATTGTGACTGGTAAACGATGCAATGAAATGGATGACCCGTGGCAAGTAATGGTAAGAAATCCTAGTCAAAAACCCCCATCTATAGGAAATGGCCGGACGGTTTCTACCATAGGCTTGACTATCCTGTTTTTATTTTATTTCAATCATATAGCTTATATACAATAAGCGTTGTGAAGAAATCGTTTTGGATTTCATCAACGGAATACACATATACAATGATTAAAATTCGTTTACAAGGCTAAGAAGTATTTGGAATAAAACGCAATTACGAACTATTATATAAAAATAGCACCAAAGAAAAAAGGGTAAAAGTGATTGGAACAAATTTGGTTAGAAAATCAATAGATATTTGGTGCATAAACACAGTGTGATTAGGTTTATTAAACAACTGCAAATATCAATGGAAGTTTGAATGTTTACACAGGCGATGATAGGAAGCTGAAAATTCTGTATAAATAAAAGTGAACGTGCATGGGTAGGTATGTGATGTGGGAAATCAATAGGTAATTGATTTGAATTTAATTTAATTTGAACTTGATCACATACAACTTATTTACAGTAAGCGTTGTTAAGGGGCCGTTTTGGGTTTCATCAAATAAAGATAAACATACGATAATTTGAGTTAGTTTACATTGGAAAACAATAATCAGAATAAAACGCCAATGTGAAGTAGCATATATGTAAATATATATATATATATGACACTAAAGAAATTATAAACAAAATTCTAAAGAGTCCAGCAAATAATCGTAGCTTAAACTCAGTGTAACTAAATTTGTTAGACAATTAATAAACCCAAAATAATTAAAAGGTGAAATTGTCATCGAAGTTGTGGAGTGTTGCATAAGTGGTGATAGATGTGTAAAAATAGGCTAGAACAAAAAAGAAATATGCACTATTAATCAGGTAAAGTTGATAAAAAATCAATGGACATACGCTGCATTATGAATTTATTTGATACATTTTAGCAATTTATACAGAGCTGGGATCTTTTTTACATATATAATTATTTATTTCATGGTAATTAAGGTGATTACATATACCTTCACTCAATAGGTGTCAAATTATTAATTGAAATGAATGGCTTTGAACTATCGTCGGGTGTGGTGTCAGATGTTTCAACCAGCGTGGCCAGTCGGCGAACTGACATGTTGGTTGGCATTTGTGTCCCAGTGTATAATTGTCTCGTCCATCACAGTTGAGTCTAGAATAGTAAGGTGGTTGTAAGAAGTTAAAACAGTCTTATTATGTTTGTAGAATAGCTGCAGTTGCTGGTTGGGGAACCGGCAGGGTAGCAAAAAATGGCTCTGCCTTGTGCAAAATGTTTGGTCGGTTAAACAGATTTCAGGCATGTATGGAGCAGGCCCAAGCATGCCTTGTGCTTAAAGCAATTAAATAAATA
This sequence comes from Schistosoma mekongi, assembly GCA_034768735.1. Lineage (NCBI taxonomy): Eukaryota > Metazoa > Platyhelminthes > Trematoda > Strigeidida > Schistosomatidae > Schistosoma > Schistosoma mekongi. The sequence goes on along the minus strand of CM068306.1, from coordinate 57,613,161 downwards.
GTCCACAAAGGTTTGTTTGCTATGTATACTGCCGAATGTTGTGTAGTGTATATATAATTAGGATAAGCTTGTATCCTAATTATATATATATGCCCGTTGCACAAGTGTGACTGTCTGGACACAGTAGCCTAGTGGTAAACGCGGTGGCGTTTGACACGAAGCGGACTGAGTTCGAATCCCAGTGTGAACATCAACATTGGGATGCAGGTACATCTAGCCGATGAGTCCCAAATAGGACGAAACGCGCGTCCTGAATTCCGCTTGCCAGTCATAATCCAACTTAAATATATAAGTTGTGTAGTGTAGTTTATGCGACAAGGAAATCTTAGGTATTCTGGGATAGAACAAGATCCGATTCGTAGAGCACGCCTACAATCATTTCGATTGAAGTATATATAAACAAGAAACAATCAAATAATGATGTGATCTATGTTGACAACGTAAAGCATTAGTAGCCTCCCCGTATGACATATAGAGGTTTCGTTGTAACTAACTAGGGCTAATCCTAGACTTATATGAAATGGCTATCCACGATAGTATCGGAATAACACACCAACTGTAGCATGGCTGGATACTTCTTCCAATGGGGCACCATTTTCAAATGTCCGTATTGTCATGCATTCTAGGACCAGTCAACAGATTACGTCATTGTGTAGGGATAAGCCAAGTGGTTTCTGCCATGGGATTAACTGTTAATCTAACTCAAATCGCATGATAAATATCATGGTGCAACCGCCTGACCTACGTATAAGTTCTCTCGATGACTCTATTGGCCTGCGCCAACTTGATCTTGATAGCCGGATTTATTGAATAGTATATGGCTAACTATGAATTAAGCTAGATGAAAGTGTGCGTAAAATGCACAGTCCCCCCTCCTGTATACTCTTTCCATGATACAGATTAGTTAGTAAGCCATCATCTGCACTATGCCTTCTCATGGTCTCCAACCAACATAACGTTCTTAGTGCATTCAAAATGGTTGGTAAAGTTAAGTATTCTACTGACCCAGGCTGCCACGCTTCTCGATAAATAAAAGGCTGATTAGTAGTTTGCTGTAGATTAGGTGCATTTAAGATAAGTACAGTAAAGAGTATGCGATTGATGTTATCTCACTGCTGCACCCTTCTTCTTAATATGCAGGTTAATTAGTGGGCCATTGTCAGTTCCGTCCTTTTCAAGCAAAACGGTATCCATTAATCATTCATGATGAGCGATGATACGCAAGGTGGGGTCAGGCATTCCATGGACCATACACCCCTTTGTTCCCTGATCTCTTGGTTAGGAGCTAGTATGGTGTGGTGCTTAGGTTGAATGCTGCATATCCAATCATGCGACATCAAATCATTTTACTGAGTTTCTATCGTATAACTACTTCATTCGGTATTTCTACCTGGTTTTCCTTTGTGTGGGAAAACAAGGACTGATTAACTTGTATTTATCAATAAGCCTGGTAACCTTTGTACATAATGTTCATAACCAGGTTAGGTTTATCTCATAACCGGAGTAGATCCTAACAACTAAACCCACAAATATGAACAAGAACAAACCAGAAGGTATTGGTGGATGGAGAAGAAGGTGTATGTGATCATGAGTACATCGTTAACTGGATAGCAACATCTGTGCCGGTTAACGAGGAAACGAGCTGCTTCTGACGTGGAACCGTGTCTTGATCTGGTGATGATGACTGACCGGACAACTTCAGCTAATCGTATCCACTAAAACAAACATGATCAGCATCACATCTAGGGAGTTACTTGCCGCTACGTACCTCTGACTTCAATCATACATATATATGTACATAACTCAATGCATTAGACAGTGATAAACATTCTTCATAGCTTGCGATATTGTGCAGAATCTGGACGCTTGTGCTTGCACTATGGCATCGTTGGATAAAAATTTTGTACATAAGATTATTCCTCTTCTTTTCGCTTTCCGACTACCTGGAAAACTAAAACAAAAATGTTAAAGTACAAAAAATGTATTATACAAAATGAATTTGGTGTCTGAATGCAGCTAAAAAAAGTGTAAAGTAATGATAACACCCACATAAATAAAACGCATTTTGTTATTTTTCAAAAAAACCCACAAAAACATGCATATGAGATCAGCAAACCAAAAGAACAATTTTTGATTGATTCTTTTTTAAAAAAACTTTACAATGCGATCAGAATATAAAATTAGGCAAAAATTAATACATGTACTATTCGTTCAGCTTTTGTAGGAATTGCACAGTTATATAAAAATGTGTAGGCCTCAACACTATGGAACTCTTCCAAATTTCTTCTTGCTTGCTGTTCGTTGATTTAGGTGTAGTGACTTTCGCGAAGCCAAGTCTCAGAGGTTTTGTGGCGAATTTGACGCCGAAAGGTTCATCCTCTCGACAGGTTACCTTAAGGCGGTCGATGCTAGAGTTTTCTTCGTGGTTTTTTTTGTCGATAGCTTGGTTCTTTGCAGATCCCTAATAAAAATAATAGAAAACCGTCGGCCCACTGAAAAATGTTCGTGATTGAAAGTATTACTTACATAAATCGATGAGGTCTTTCCACTAAGCAGTTAGATTGTCGGTAGTAGGCAGTTGTTCGGAAACATATAATTCCAAGGATTTCGATCAGCGAGTGAAACAATCCAGATTCAAACCGACGTCCATGGCCTGTCATTATTGTAACTAGGCAGCTAAAAATTTGCTATCCAACTTTCCACGAAGGTGCAAGCAACTGCACTACTAGTCATGCCTTTAAATGGAACTGCTTCTGGCCAGTATGTGAAGCGGTTCACGTATGTCCGAAAAAAACAAAATTCGTTTGATTCGAGTAAAGGTCTTACTATGTCAAGGTGGGTGTGGTCGAATCGCAAATCGGAGATTGAGAAAGTTCTAATAAAGCAATTATCATGCCGGACCAGCTTGTTCGTTTATCAGGCCACACAGGAGCATGCCCACCCTTTGATGTCCTTTTTCATCTACAGCTAGCAGAATCTCTGGGTAATCAACTTAGTAGTGGCATGAACTCAATGATGAAAACGGTTGCGTAACGTGTCCAAGACGATGTGTCGATAATTCTTGGAAACCATTGGGCGGGTTGTACCTGTAGAAGTAAAGTGTTCACACAGACCCCTATAGTCTTTTTCTGAAGTTTGGGCGTTGTTGTCGTGACGGAAATCGTTATCGCAATTTTAATATCAAGTAGGTTCAACGAGGTCAACCCCTCGGATACAATTCAGAAAAGGTATTCTCGACAAGGGAAAGAAAGTATTGCCAGTTCAAAGTCAAACCAGGTTTATCGCGTCGTCGTTATGTGCTATCGAGGTGCTCTTAGAATCGTTATTTGTCGATTTCTAATTGGTCTTCAAGGTACGTGAACTGGATTATTGTATCATATGTGATCGTTTTCGACGTTTAATTAGGAATAATCTGAGTTAAGCGATCTAACAAGTTTATGAAAATGAATGGCTACTCTGATATTAGCTTAAAAGATCATGCTCAAATGAAGACCATTTAACAGAAAGTCCATTTTTCCGACAGCTAACAAATTCTACTATTTCTATAAATGTGCATTGTTGCTAGAAGAAAAACTTATTTATCACTTGTATCTTTTGTACTTCGGCATGATCATTTATACGGAGTTCATGAGTTAAGCGAACTGTATTGTATTTGTCTGTCGCTAATTTAACTAATTCTTAAAGTCTGTATTCAGTTGCGTTTGTTAACCGAGAATTAAATGTAAAATTGTGAACTAACCAGTACATCAACAACAAACTGTAGCATTTGTCAAGTTATGTGGTATAGGTCAAGTTAACATATAGCTGTTTGTATTTTTTATTCAATTTTCACCATAAATAGTTCAATTATGGGACAAATAACAGAGGCTGATGTAATACAAGTCAATAATACATATCAAATAAACGAAATATTATTTTCGTAAATGAGTGATGAGTATTACTGTAGTTTTCCCTTTAATTCTTAAGACAGTAGCACACTAATCCAGACACCTACACATGTCAGATGGTGAATGCACTTCACAATAAAGCCTATTTACAAGTTTGGACACTGCTACAAGTCATAATAGCTAAAATACTGTAAAATAATAATTACATAAATACTAACAATATGCGTGTAGTTCTTAATATCTAAATACCAAGCCTTAGCTATTAGTGAATTTAGGCGGATTTTCTGATAAAGCTCACAGTAAACACTTAAGCTGACTGTAGAACACTTTTAACACACACTATAGCCTCAGAAGTGTAATTTTTGTGTATTTTTTAATAATGAAACAGTAGCACACTTTGCATCATTAGTATGTAATCCCACTACATTATCTCTAAACATTACATAATGTTAGCAGATCGTTGTACACAAAGTTCACTACATGTCTGACACGGTTTTCCTATTTGACTTTTGTTATCAGTTCAGTGGTGGTTGCTGTTATTTAAACGTCAAATTCAGAATTTTTGTAAGATATATAGTAAAACATTTTCTGAATAATACACTATCTAGACTTGAACCCTAAATAATATCCTATTTAAACGTAACCGGTTGAACAACAAGTCTTGCCTCACTAGACAGTCTGCGTTTAGAGCAATCTGTAGCCACGAAACGGGCATGGCACGGATGATCATGCACGCTGTCAAAAGATGCAATCTCACACCTTCCAATGAGATACCGTACTCTTGATTTAGACTGACAGCCTAAATGTTTACACCCGAAATGACACTCGAATTCCAAGGTCAAACACAAATGCCCGTTGTTACTCATACCCACACCCCGAGTCAGACTGGAGTTTCCAAAAGTTCAGTGACAAACTGCAAACCGATACTTCGTATTAATGAACTTATTGAGATAATAACTTGAAGTAACAGCGTAGCTTGTGTTGGGCTCCTGAAAAATTGGCCACCTTAGTTTATTGTTACTTACGGTCATAAATTCACTTAATGTCTGCTGAAAGTGTATCTATATGGAAAATGTTCTTCATAGCATAATTCGCTCCAAAATCTCTCAAACATCGCAAGAATGAGTGTGCAAACTACTAGAACTTGTACTCAGCAAGCTGCTAACAGGAAGCATGTATGCACTGATACAATAAAATATCATAACAAAAACTCAGAAGACGACATTCCACAATAGGTAAAATTTCAACCTTTCATTACTCAGTTGAATCTATACATTCGTCCGACACTGTAAATACTGATTGGTTGATGAGGTATCACTTGATTACATTGAATTTTTAAAACTATAACTATTGGGTACAGTATAACTGAATGTAGTTAGCCAAAACTAGACAGGTTCTAAACAACATTTTGTCTGCATACAATCATTATTAAATAGTTCAGATTCCAATATACGTACATGTATTTGCGCAGTCAGGCAGATTTAAAATTAATTGGGGTGGATATGACTTTTACGGCCGAAAAATGAATGCGTGGTTTCTTAGCTAGCTGATCCTATCCAAATAGATCAACACCATTTTTCATGTGTAATGATTATCACAGTGATAATTAAATGCGCTAAAAATAATCAGATCCAATAAAACTATGTAACTATTCGCTAAATTTCCATGAAATGAAAAACTGCAGTTACTGAAAAAGTAAGACAAGAGGAAAGTCAAACACACCAGTGAACGCCGAATTACTAGACGAACAACAGTTATTTATTTAATACACGACATCATGTACATTTGAGCTTTGAAATAGTACGAATCAAACCAACAAAGATAAAGTAGTCAGATAAAGTCAAAACCAAAAATAACAAATAAATGAACAGAAACAGCACGAGGGAACTTGTATGGGTAATACATTTTGTGCAATAAAATCAGTTCAGATGTGATGAAAAGACGAATTTTACCAGATCCATGTGATATATTTGCAAAATACATTTAAGACAATCTTATCACAAAATTGGTAGGACATTTACACAAGAAACAGAGGTCCAACTAAGTAAATTGCAAAACTGGATAGTCAAATAATGAGACAATACGAATCAATACTACCAGGATAAATGTAGTGTTTTAGTTCGCTAAAGTCAGAAATGGCTAGGACTTTAGTAAACCTGAGTATATGCCACTCGTATGAGTATGAGATACTCGGTGGACATGACTTTTACGGCCGAATCAATGACGAACGGAGGAAGCGTTTCTAGGTCACGGCGGACACTTAAAGGCATCATGTTAACAATAGAGAGTGTTCGAGATCTTATTAATGATAAAAATCTCGTTGTTCGTTCGCAAACTATGGGATTGTTAAGAAAATCATTAAATTGTCACTGTGGCTAGGAAATGGTAGTTTTCTAAAATGTAAGGGACACGAGATGGCTGTTGATTTCGTTTTACTGATTGCTGGTGCAAAAAGTCTTTTTTGCTCGTTCCAGTCTAGAATTGAAAGAGATCCTCGTTTTAGTAAACGAATGGGTGATTGGCATCAAAGTAACGACAGCCGCTTCACTAGTAGATGTTTCTGAGAAGACGGCAATTCAGTGATATGAATATTGTCGTGAAATATGAAGCTCTCTGGTATATGGGATAGAGAACTAAACAAGGGACATTGTAAGAGGATTCGCGACATATTGGCCGCTATACTTCTTCCTCTGGTAGAAAAATACATATTACCTGGAACAATAATATATAGTGACAGAAAGTCTATCCGTACTATGGATCGCAAGGAAGGATGTTATGGAGCCGCCATCTAGATGAATATTCATATAAAATACATAGTGATATTAAGTCTGAGGAATTTGGGAATAACTTACATAAGTTTTAAGATGACATAAAAACAACATGTCCTGCAAAGATTATCACTTTCAATCATAAATAATTTATTAGAAATGACGGATTTCCCATTGCATTTCGGGTTATAGTTAAGTCTTGGTATTATATGCATATAATCTAAGAGGATAAATATTTTGTAATCTACCAAAGATTTCCATGGGGGTGGCATACTATAAAGAGTCTGAGTTGGAAAATCTCTAATAATAAATCACTAAAATTTAGAGGAAATCGTCGGTTCTGATTTAGAGGGCTGTGATTGGTTTGTAGCGGTAAATAATCCCCAAAATAAATAGCTACATAGGTTTCGGCATTGATGCTGACCACGTTTATTTTAGCGGACACTACTAAGTTGAAGGCTCTCGGTCACGCATCACTACCAGATCACGTCACGCCGTACCGAAACAAGCAACCCTCTCTAGTTTGCCAGCCTAGACGTTGCTATCCCGTTGCCGCTCCATTGACAATCAAATATAACTTCTCTTCCATCCTTCACTGCCTTCTGATTTCTTCTCATTCGTAAGAGTGGGTTCAATCGTTAGAAGTTGCTCTGGTAATAATCCAAACATAACTTGGTCATATACCAGGTGCACCTTCACGTTCATTACGATTAAGACTTCCAAGGTCATTTCATGGTCGCTCAAGTTCGGCCGTAAAAGTTATGTCTACCTTAATTGGCTGCTCGGACCCACGGTGATCTGGTTTCCATTAAACGAACTTAAAATTACGAAATTCTGCACTGCAAACTAATATTTGCATTGCCGCCTTTTACAAAGATGCATCAGCCAATAGTGGTGCAACCTTGAATTTAGCGCAATTTTCAACTAGCAATTGGTTCACTCGTTTCTTTTTCTAGTGACGCCAAATTTGTTTTCAAGGTTGTTTGGCCTGCTTGTAACGGATTACAAATCTCTTGCAACTCCTAGTTCCAATTATCTGGTTTTGATTACTTCACACGTAGGCCATCCATTATTTCAATCGATTGCTCTCATTATTTGGTGAACTAAAACTGAACTCGATTCACTTGAGGGGCCTATTAAGTAGTCCCTTACTTTTCTTTCTTCCGAACTTTCTTACGTTTCCCTGCACTTTCCGGAATACAAGGTGCTTTCTGGCTAGATCAAAACCGTTATAATCCCCAGGTGACAAAATTTTGCCACCAAACTTAGTTTTCTCAGAGTTTTTCTTAAAAGAAATAGTTTTAATCCTTAGAGAACCATACAGAACCAAACTCGGACCATTGGCTAAATAAGGTACGTTTATTTGATGGGATAAAGCTGCTGTAGAAAAAATTGAGTGGTGAGTTACATGCTTTCAGTTTATACGCCTTAAAAGCCATGCCTCACGCATAGTGTAATCATGCTTCTATCATGTTTAGCTTGTTGTCGGTTCTAACTGAGTAACCATTGGATGCGGGTGTCAGAATGCAAAGTTCAAATATTCTGTTAGCTCTTTGTCAATTCATTTTATTCAGTTTTGTAACTTCCCATCTATGTCTTTGTAGTTCATCACCTTAGTACTAGTTTAGCATAGAGACCACCAAAGTACTCTTTTACTGTGACTGTAATTGTTCGTAATCTTATCCTTAAAATCCATTCAGTACAATGCCTTTTAGTACTGCACAAAATATGCAATTTTAAACAGTGTTCTTGCGTTACAGTCTCAGTATTTACAAGATTTGTTGAACAAATGTCTTCTTCACTCAGCTTAATATTAGTTCTTGGGGAAGTAGATTGTAGCTGTTTGCCAACTAAACTCCTCCATAAGATGTTGGTCTAATAACACGTTTAGAATATGAGTGACAATTCTTTTTTCATTAAATTCTCTACACTAACCGGGACAACCATCACTTTTCCAATGTTGATATATTTTTTAAATTTTCTCTATGGGTAAACGCCGTTTTGAGTCGTCATTGTTTAGGCTGTTGGTTAATTTATATTTGCTCTACTTCCGTTTATTATGCTTAAAGCTAGCTGGGATGAGTCTTCATTTATTAGTTGGCTCAAATGAAATTGTGAAGTTCCACTAGCTTTCATTGATCGCAGACTACTATCTTGTCAGTCTTAATCAATACGATACTGATTTTCAACTCATTATTCTTACAGCCGGCATTTTCTTGAACAAACCTGATAATCTCTTTAATCCAGGTGAGCCTGTAATTATATGCTTCTTGGTTCCGTTCGAATATAGGTGTATTAGCATGCAGCAATGTTAGTGCAAAGTTCAAGTAGTTAGTCCAATGACAATATTTTATATTCTTGCACTGGCAATTAACGTCAATATGTTCAGTAGAATAGTACTAGTGATCGGGCATCTTTTTTCATGCTCAGAGTTGATGTCAGTCTGCAAGAAGCAGCAATTGTAGGGAGTATTTTGATTATTTATTAGTTTGTTGATACTTGTCCAATAATGTATCCAACATGATGTTTTGTCTGACTTAACTTCGACTTTTAGTTGTCAATAGAACTACATTTCTACATAACCTTTTGGAGCGAAACCGAAAGGAATTGAAATGGTATATCTTACATTGTTAAAATTATAGTTAGTGGATATTTAAATAGAGTAAAAAAAGCCTTTACAGTGCGTTTTCGTCATTGCCATTCAGTTGACTAATATACATATGACTGTAAAATGATATGGATTCACTAAGTGGACCATACATTCCTTACCAAGTGCTATCCTTGCGTCAATAAACCCATGTGAGCTTAACATTAGGTTTTCATATATTCTCGCAGTCATTTATAAATAACATAGATTCTTGTGTATATGTTCTGTTGTTTATTTTCCATATTACATTAGCTCAACAAAGTTACATTAATATGATTAATACCACACCTCATATAGCTTATTATACAACTATATAGGTACTCGATTGTCGCGAGTTACTAATTTTCTCTGTTTGATAGTGATAATCTACATTGGTATTAATTGTATGCAGCAGAAACTATCTAAATTATATCAACGTCACGACCTTGAGATATATTAGCAATTGTTGTTTTGTTCTTGACATCACCTTACATACTTTAGTGATTTGGGAATGCTAAATAAAATGCTATTGGTTTATGTAATGACTACAATATGGAGTTCTAAGATCCTGTCCCCGGTTAGTGAAATGTCAAGGTTGTCCACTAACAGCGTAGGTATTCAGTATTTATGTACGCGGACTTCAATTCATATTAGGCCTGCCTTATCGTGTAACAGCCCATTTAGTGGGGTTTTAAGCTTGTTCTATTCAATACATTGAGATATACTCAATTCAAAATTAATGAGCATTTAGTGTGGTATTCTATGTCTGCAGTGTGATTAACTCTGAACACCTCATCTGAATATTCATCTCGTTGTTTTGTCTAACAAGAACTAGCTTTCTACATCTGTGTAGTTTCACTTTGTGCTGTATCTCTTGGTTACCTAGATGTTTAGGATTTTGTCTCAACAAATTAATATTATTTTTAGGATCACCAAACAGAGAATGTCGCAACTACTTCCCTGCGTAATCGATGTACTTGACTTTAACCACAAATATTAGGATTTGTAATTCATGACCTGTTATATATTTTCCAGAACATTTATGCTGCTCTAAACAACAAAGATATTTCATTACTACAAAGAATTTTAGTTCACTTTCGGTTCCCAGTAACCAATGCGTTTGCTTGAATTCTCAATTACTCACTTTGCCAAGCAAATTACATTTTCACAAGTTTTAATCCACTACAATGTCTGTAGACGTAATCACACCGCAACTAAGACAGAAGGTATTAGAACAACTGTAAGTATCTGTTTCAATCTTTTAATAGATGTATTCTCGTTAGTCATATACAACGTAAAGTCTGACACCTACATGCATTAGCTTAAGTTGATTTATAGTTGTCTATATTATGCAAAAATATGTATGCATGCATACTTACGATGTACATATGTCAAGGATTTTAGGTTGTTCATTCGTGAAAATATTTTGTCATGCATACGTATATTTTATTAATTCCCTTTAAGTGATGAGTAGAGCTACTGAGGCGAATTAGGTCTTTTATTTCTGGCCATCGAATAGATGTTCGTCGATGTCAATGGTATCCAGAAGTTTCCACTGATTCCATTCATATGATTTATGTTTTCTAATGGGTCAGCTAGTCATCGTTATAAAATGACATCAATTTTTTGAAATCTCGGTCTAGACATTCAAGAGATTTTGGTCAACAAATCTAAATTTTACAAGTCTTGTTTTGAAGACGGTTATTTCTGGTCATTAATAAGTACATATAATATTGAGTTTTAATATGTCCGGTACTTGTTAATATGTTGTAGAAATAAGCAAATATAAATTAAAATCTTTATGACGACATGTAATGATGCCAACTCAGGATCTACATTACAATCGTAATTCTTCACCAGCTTAATTCCGCACTGTACGGAAAGCGTTTGCTTCAATGAGTACATCATGAGATAAATCATTTCTTTAGAACATTTACATTAGCTTTTAGTTTACGTTACTATTACTGCATATTCTGGTTTCTGAGAATGGGAAACTGGTTTTATTATTTTTTAGCCGCGAAGTAACATCATCTCGCAAACTTCCGAAGTCGCCAGAAGAAATAGAAAATCTCATGTTGGAAAAATCTCGTGGTGTTAAAGTAGTTGTAATTCTCATCTAATATTTCGTTTAAACATATTTAGAAAACTTACTTGAACCTTCTGTCAAAGGTTATAAACTCAAGTAAGTTCTTGCGTTCATGCATACGAAGTGTTGTTGGATATTGTGATAATGTCAGTAACTTTAACCATAGTCTAATTCAGTCCACTTTTTAAAATTGCTATAAATGTTTTCCCGATTATACCTGTTAACTTATCCCATTTCACACTGGGATTTTGGAGTAAAGTAATTAGATGTGTGTGACGAAGAATAAGTTACAAACTCCTAGAAATCAGGGCGAGGTGATTTATAATTTATATGTTCTGTTTGTCGAATGCGTTGACCTCTTCACTTATCTTGGCAGTCTCATCAGTCCCGATGGTTGCTGTCTGATGAAATCTTGGCCCGTATGCAGAAGGCTCGATTGGCTTTTGTCAATTTGCGTCACTTGTGACGTAGGCGAGATAATCCGTCTTCTCACCAAAGGACGCGTTTACTGCGTGGTAGTCCGATTCGTTTTACTTTATGAATGTGAAACAGGTAGTCTGCATCTATTAACATGGCTCAGCCCAAATGTCAATGACTTCATGGACTGGTGCCATGTTTTGGTCTGGCCGTCCTTAGCTTTCTTCCAGCCTACTCCTACACCAGACAGCATTGCTCGTCGAGGTAGGCGGTGGTCAGGCATACGTAACACATGTTCTAACCACCTTAGCTGATGAAGATTTACTACTTCATCAATAGACTTACCGTATCTACCTAGTACTTTATTCCTAACCCACGTATTGCTTACTCGGTGGTCCCAGAAAACACGAGCAGTGCTTCGAAGACATCTATGATCGAATACCAGGAGCCTACGAATATCCTTTATCCTTAATGGCCAAGCTCTTTTCATGTAATTAATTGATACACCAAATCACTGCCTAGTATAGGGATCTTCTAACCATTTGGACCTTAGTTCCAACCGTAATCATTCCTACTTTTGCCTCAGGATGGTACCTGTAGCCTGTCATATGTGAGTATGCTCAAATCTTTTAATCGCCTAATCGCATCTTGTTACTTATCCAACTACTAGCTACTCATTCAGTTTGTACCTGTATCCTAGACACCACAGATTAGGGGCTCTACTCGGTTTACGTTTATTAAAGAAGTATATCTCAAAGTGATAATAATGCCAGACAGCTGTCTTGCGTATCAGAGGTCTAGCTTGCTGAAGATGAGCTGGGAGAGCCAAATTGATTAGACCATTCAGATATGGCCTGTTTGTTATGGATTTTTGTATCAAAACAAGATACTCTCATGTTGTTCAATTCGTGTTTCCCTTATTTTTCTTTTAAGAACCTAACTGTAATGTTACCTGAGTCCGTATCGAAAAATATCCAACGGCAGATGACTATGAGGTGATGAGATATGCTCTGGAACACTTTTTCTTCCCATAATAAATCCTTATTTGATATCAATAGAATCAACCCTAGGCAAAATAATCTACCGTGCTGTTTAGTGTTGTATGTTACTCTTTTTTCATAGAGGATATTCGACCTTGGGTGATCTCCAGAAATAACCCTATTTACTTTCATGTCTTTGTGAGAAATGTATATAGTGTAAACTGTGATTATTTAGCAATCTATACTAACAAAATTATTCATTAGACAATCACTTGACGACAAATGTAATGGTTTATGTAATTTTATACAATAACATTATTTGCTTCTCAATTCATGCTACTAGGGCAACTGACTATATACCATGATCGCTGTATTGGTTTAGATAGCTTAGTGTTTTTGCTGAGAACTTTTTTAAATTGATAAAATAAGATATTTTTGTAAAATAATTGTTTTACCTAGGTGCTAGCGGTTCTGGTGTGGCAGTTAATGTCCATTTACCTTCAAATGATTCTAATATCCAAATGCAGACGGTTGGAGGTAATTTTCAAATGAGCGGACAGCAACAACTAATGAATACTCAGATTATCTCTTTACCACGATCTGGACCTACTACAATTCAATCACATCCTCAAATTCTCCAGGTTATGTCACAAAATATGTCCAACAGTATTAACACTATGCAACAGAGTCATAGTCCTATTAATCGTCCAAGGCATAGTATCGGTCCACATCCTGTTCAACAGCAACAGTATCAGTCATATCCTCAAAAAAATATTATTCAACAGGATGGTACAATTCTTGGTTCAACACCGACCCATTGTGTCCCCATTTCAACAATATCCAATCGTGTAGGTCTATACAGAAAGAAAAATGTTCTGATTATTTGTTTATATTTGTTTATGAGATTTTTGTCTTGTAATTATCGTCTACTTAAGGCTATAAACTGGTTAGTTCCCTTCAACCTTAGCAAATAACAGCTACCAACTCTATAATCTTTCAACTCATCTATAATGCCCTATACGTAATCTTGCGTACTATTTCTTTAACCTTTTATATTAACCGATGCATGTATACATATCATCTGCCAGGGAAATGTTAACTGTTTTACTTCTTTCGAGCTGCTTGATTTTTGATATAGGATATAGTATAGTTTCTTAATGCCTACCAAAGGAGAAGCGAACTGTCTAGTTGTTTAACTTGCGCTACTAGACTGTTTTTTTCTTCGAAAATTCCGAAAAAGTAAGTGTATCCTTATCTCTGTATTCATTTTAATCTTTCTACTTTTGGCGATTTACATTTTCTTTGTTGTTTAAAGCATAACGCTTTACTAATCTATTACATATAACTTATACTAATGGGTTTTAGTATATCGTTACATTCATAGAGTTTGTAAATCTGTTTTGACATATGATGTAGTGTCGATTTTCTGACTTACAATAAGAATGTTAGTGGCATATTGTACTTTAATGCTAACTCTCATATTCTCTGTCTTGTTATCTTCAGTTGAATTCACATTTTGTGACGCTCTTATATATATACTCATGGACCTTACTTGGACAATTTTATTTAAACAGGGCTTTCCCTTTATTTTAGGTTATCCTACCCTCGGGTGTCTCAGTCACTCAGTCTGGTCAAATTATTCAGTGTACCACAGGATCTGGACAACAACCAGTCCTCATATTCCAACAGCCGCAGTCACAAACTATTTCACAGATAACTCCATTATCATCTATTGACCAATCACTTTCACGGCAAACAGTAATCAAGTAAGTTTTAAACTAGTAGGTAAACTAAGTAAGATCGAACGATATCGATGTGTTTATCGTAATGATGAATAAATGGCTTACATTATCGAATTGTGTATTAGTGGATTTTTCTAATCTCGATTAACATAGAGTACATTGCTTCATTTAGGCACAAACTTTAGCTGAACATGCTTTAATATAAAAAACTTAGAATTTTAAATATTAATTGACAATTATAGAACTAGTCGTGATTGAGAGAATGAAAGCTCTCTTCAGACTTTCGAACTGTTTTTGAAGTTGGATAGTAATTGATTTCCCCACTTGAAATTTAGTATCATTCGTTACGCATTAACTTAGAACGAGGGGTGTAGTAGCAATAATATATTTATATTCAAGCAACTGGTAATTCACGCAATCAGATATGAAATCAAAATAATCAAGCACTTGGAATAGTGGTTAATTATTGTTAAAAACATGGTAAAGGTTACCACTTCCAGGTTGTCCACAATATTTTAGGGCTTTTATTAAGGTGCCTTAAAAGGAATAACTTCTTGGAACCAGTCATACAGGTCCATTTCGCAAATACTTATCGGTGTTTTATTACCATACTTTTTAAGGCCTTACTGTCGGCGACCAAATTTCATGAGATAGAACAGGCGTACAAATTTAGTCCCAACTTCTCTTAACTCCCTTCCTTTATTTTGGGAGGGTAGCATTGTAGGAATAAAGTTGTCTGCCATCATAGGCGGCAGTATAACTTTGCCTCTAGACCTTTTAGTTTATTTTAGTCTATTCACTATTCAACTTACCATTACAGTATGGTAAAACCCATAGGAATAGTTTTCACAGATAGTATAGCCTGATCATTTGCCTACAATAGGCACACCTGATCACCACCTCTGGGTAGCAGCTACTATCAGATTTAGTGTTCAAAGTATCCAGCTCTCAACAAGTAGATCTCACGTTCAAAATATTCATCATATACTTCAGTTCATGCAGCCAGGTAGCATTACTAAGCTGAGTAGAACAGACATTTGTGCTAATATATATATATATATATATATATATATATATATATATATATATATATATATATATATATATATATATATGTCTAGTAAATGCAACAAGAATTTTATGAGATCGTGATTTGATCTAATTTCACACTGAACATGGTTTCTTTTCTTTTTTGCCATTGGTATAAGATTTTATTTTTGCTTGTAATTGGTTTGTATTACTGACCAACATCTACAAATGTGACAACAATATACTATCCAAATCTTTTATACTGGATGAATAACATTATCTTCATTGTGATTATAGAAGTTCTCGGATTTATTATCATTTATAATTTCGTGGATATTCTGATAAGTCCTATCCTAGGATGAAATAGTTACTCAATATTTTTTTAGTTTTTAATATATCTTCATTTTCTGTCGTTAGTTCATTAGGAATTCTATATCGTCTGACTAAACGGATTTCTACAAGTAGTGAACTTGAATAAAACTGATGTTTTACACTTACTAGTAACTCATGAGGATAATTTCTGACAACTTTGCCCGCGCTCTTAGTAATTACCTCACCTTAATATTTTTTTCGATTCTGCTTGTTTCAGTTCTCAGCCAATCGGATCATCTACGTCTATTAAACCAAGCTGTCAACAGGATGGCATTTACGGTAAGTTATTGTAAACTACTCCATTTTAATTTTTCAACTGATTTTTATTTCCTTTGGCTGAGTTTTCAC
Source organism: Schistosoma mekongi (assembly GCA_034768735.1). Classification (NCBI taxonomy): domain Eukaryota; kingdom Metazoa; phylum Platyhelminthes; class Trematoda; order Strigeidida; family Schistosomatidae; genus Schistosoma; species Schistosoma mekongi. The sequence goes on along the minus strand of CM068306.1, from coordinate 57,596,906 downwards.
ATATTTCAACTCATTAGTCATATAATTTGTGTAGTTTTTAGATATCTGCTTATATTCATCTTAGTAACTGACTATTTTTATCATAAAATTTACTGTTTTTTTGTTTTAGAAATTCCTACGATAATTAATTAATTACATAATTCTGTGACAGTGCCCATTATAAGTATTTAATATTCTAGAGTTCCTACCTGTTATCTTTTCACGTTGTTGATATCCAAGACTGAATTATGACCTATCTTTGTTGGCGTGTATGGATTCTGCATTGACTACCTGAATCTAGCTTTTTTTAAGTTTTAGATTAGCTTGTTTCTAACTAATTGTGGAATCGAAGTGTTATATTTTCTTGCTTATATCGACCCAGCTACTCCTATTGCTTAGTCTTCTTAGACACTGAACACTCGACAAGACCCCAAATCAGAACACGTTTTGAACAGGAACGAAATTGTATTCCAACTAACAAGGGTAGATAAAAGTAGGAATTGCCAGTTAGAAAAATGTTAATACCATTTATGGTATTTACATAAGAAGCTTCCAGAGTCTTCTCCAATAATCCGCTAGAGCTGATAACCAATTAGCGTGCGCCACCACGATCATGCACAGAACATGCTTTAATCTGGTCTATATCCCATTAACACCAGGACACACGTTTTGTCTTATTTGGGACATGCCATTTGGATGTACCTGCATCCCATCATTGTTGTTTGCAGTGAGGCTCGAACCCTTTTCTTTAAAAAGTAACGTCTGTGCTCTACCCACTAAACTATTTCATGTAGACAGTCGTTCACCTGTTCTGTGAGCATAATGTTTTATGTATTTCTAGTAAAAGTTTGCGTCACGTTGTCTTTAATAATTGCATCGAATCTCAATCTTTATATAATACATTGGTCTGTGGCACGAAAGGTACCACGTTCAATATTAGGGTGAAGTTAAGTCCAGGAACATGCAAGTCCCAAATAGGACAAAACATGGTCCTGGTTTCCACCTCCAGCTATAATCCGTTTATACCATTATTTCCCCCTTTTACATTAGTGTGAGACATCCGAAATTCTACAGAATAAGTATCCGTTTGACACTTGTTATTTTAAAAAGATTCATGTTTAATAGCGAGTTTAAGCGAAGAAATCATTTAACAAAATGGCATTAAAGAAAATCTTACCATAAAACGATTTTCCAGTATTGAGCGAGACTTACGGAATTTCTCGTGAGAGTTAATTATCTGTACGAATTTCTGTTAAAAGAATGTAGTTGAAATTCTTCTCATTGTGAATAAACTCACTATAAAGTAAGTTCAGAACTGTGATAAGTTATTTTCATATTTTTTGAGATGATTTTAATCACTAAGGCATAAACAATATTGCCATCACTTTTTGTAATACACTATCAATTACTGGTTATATTCAGCCGGTTTCAAGTTAATAATACTGCTTTCCGAACTGAAGTCGATGCAATAAGGTTTTGAACCGGAGAACTGTTGGTTGAAACCAAATCCTCCAGTCATGAAGCCACTGCTATGTCGTTGATTTTGTCTATTTTCAACATAAGCACTTCATTTCAGCAGGGACAGAAGAAGATCATTTTATCAAACATTTCAAATCTAGTCCATGTACAGACAATTCGCAGTTTATTTGTACCTTGCACAAAACCAGTGCATTTCACTCACTTTTATTTCTGTAAACTCTTGTTCCTATTGTTATATATTTCTGTTTATTTATCCTTGTTGCCTATATATTCAACTTATTAAGTTTTTCATATTTGATTAATGGAATCTTAAATGGATTCTAGAAACAGCCAGAAATTGAACCGGAAGCCTTCAGATCTCCGTACTTTCTTTTGTCATTTACTATATGTATAAGCAAATGGTAATTTACAAATGGGATAATAAATATAATTTAAGTAGAATTTTGAAGTATTACGTTGTTAAATGCGTAAGTTGCTATTCTGGGTTAATTTTGGATACAATATATTTCAAAGGGGATGTTTCCATTAATTCATTTTTATTATCTCAAATTATTTGTATTTCATTGCATAGATCGTCTTTCTGGACGACGTATTCGTGGTAGGTGCTCTTAGTGCTGCAGCTAACTAATCCGTTTAAACCAATTGATAATATTGGATTTATTGCTGATATTTATATTTATTCATTTTTCTCATAAATAACACACATGAAAAGGGCTTTTTATTGAGGTAAAATCAAGAAACAACATAATCAAGCACACATCAGGGATGATGATAGTAATGGTTTAACCAATTCACTTTTGCTATGATCTGCTTTTCCTGTGTGTATTTTGTTTACAAAAGCTTAATATATATATATATATATATATATATATATATATATATATATATATATATATATATATATATATATATATATATATATGCTTAACGAACAGTCGACGAAAAGTTTACAGTGAATCAATAACTTTTGCCAAAACCTTCGTTTCGTTTTTTTTATTATCATGTTAGGCGGCTTTCATTTGTTTAATGAATGTTGATATTTGCTTTTTCGCCTACGCTTACATCTTTCTTACTGCTGCTGCTGCTACCGTAAAATTGGTGTGCTTATACTAAGTTCATGTATAATGGTGAAAAAATTTTCAACTGGCGATTATCTTTTTATTTAACTGTTATTACGTATATTTCGTAACAAATATTATAATTATGTTACTTTGGTGCCACAATGCACTTCTGCATCGATAGAGAAAATAAATGTCTAAGTGACTAGTATATAAGGTGGTCATTTTATCAATCGAAACATGTCTTCTATTAAAAAAGGGAAACACAGAATATTAGTTATTTTTTCCTCCACCAACTAGGTTGTTTTACGTAATAAAAGTATTCAACTGATAATAACAGTGGTAGATTTTTCCGTTTCAGGCAAGCCTCATAGTCTTATTTAGTATGCAGGCATAAAAAACTAAGGTCATAGCAACAATGTGTGTTGGTTACTTCAGAACAGTATGGAGAATTCAGCAAGCTAAAGGATCAAAATAGCATCGTAAATATCAGTGATGGCAATAAAAGTCAGATGACAAAATGTTTACTATAGTGAATTTATGGTTTGAAATAATATTGAGAAAAGATCACTGTTAAGTGAAGCTGAACGGTTACTGATTTTCAGCCATATCATCTAGTCTACTATCATACCTATCCTATAGACCTCTGCTTTGAAATATTTACATTCTACACAACTCAAGCCAACAGTAAGTAACCATAAAAACTGGTTTCATGTATTATTTTAAAAACTTCCTCAGCATACCACCTCTCTAACACTTAATTAGACATTATTAAAATATATCCCAGACCTCATCATTCGATTCACCATCTTCGCTTTCCGCCTAACATCAGCATTACCTACCCAGTGATTCTAAAGTATTTAAACTGTTACTTAGAAGCATTTATAAGTTAATACTTGCAGCATACGTGTGTCCTCTGCTCTTAAACCGACTTATTTTTAGATAAGATTTTGTCACTAAAGGCGTCTTCATTATGTTGATGCCTTAAAAATAGACTTGTACACTCTCTCCCTACCTTTTTTGGATTAAAACACTTATGTATTTATGTTATATCTCGTACGTGATATCTTGCCTAGCCGCAAACAACTTTATCACTTGAACGCCTCGAACCCTCCCAGTTGCAAATTCAGAAGACAGAAGATGAGTAGACAGGAACTTTATTCCAGTAAAATGGAGAGAGTCAGTTCTGTACAAAATAATCGTATATTTATAGTTCTCTGAAACAACAAAATCAGTATTACAATCCATCTAATCCAAACTAAGAAAGTCTCAACCACTACCCAATCAGAACGCGTCACGTCGAGATTCTGGAAGGTTCTGTTGATCGGTGATTGGATGGAATATCTCTGGCTCTTTTAAGGGTTCTGGAGGCTTCGTTGAGGTTTTTGGGAGCCATCTTAACAATCAGTGCCTCACAATTTTCCGAATTATGAGTTTACTGTAAGTACTATTTAGTTGGTCACTTGGTGCTGCTAATGTTAACTTTGACCTACTAGGACGGCTCCCACAAACCTCAACGAAGCCTCCAGAACCCTTAAAAGTGCCAGAGACATTCCATCCAATCACCGATCAACAGAACCTTCCAGAATCTCGACGTGACGCGTTCTGATTGGGTAGTGGTTGAGACTTTCTTAGTTTGGATTAGATGGATTGTAATACTGATTTTGTTGTTTCAGAGAACTATAAATATACGATTATTTTGTACAGAACTGACTCTCTCCATTTTACTGGAATAAAGTTCCTGTCTACTCATCTTCTGTCTTCTGAATTTGCAACTGGGAGGGTTCGAGGCGTTCAAGTGATAAAGTTGTTTGCGGCTAGTCAAGCTATCAAGTACGCGTTATAACACTAGCGACGGGGTAGACTTACCAAATTGTCATTTACCTCTGAACAAGTTGAGGCTTTGCTGGAACGCCAGGAAAAACGCTATGAACAGTTCCAGATGCGTGCACTAGAAATCTTAACCCAGCAAATGAATCTTACTCAGAAGGAGCTATCAGAAAGCTCATGCACATCTCACACCGATTCTATCGTTAATTCTATCAATGAATTTCATTTCGATGGTTTGGCTGGTAGTACATTCGATTCCTGATTTAAAAAATACGAGGACTTGTTCAAGCTCGACCTGGAAAATATTGATGATGCCGCGGAGGTCAGAATGCTCCCTCAAAAACTTGGCACGGCTGAACATGAATGCTACACTAACTTCATCCTTGAAAGAACCCTAGAGGTTTTCGTTTCGCAGCAACAATAGAGATTCTGTCGCAAATCTTCGTCATACAATCGTCTATGTTCAGTATCTGCTACGATTGCTTTAAATTATCAAAATGCAGGCGATGACGACTGGGTGAAACATGCAAGTTTAGTTAATCGTGAGTCTGAGTGCTTTAAACTATCATCAATGACAGAAGACCAGTTTAAGTTTCTGGTATTTGTATACAGCCTGCAATCACCTGAAGATGCTGACATCAGAACCAGAATTTTGAGTAAATTTGAATAGTGTCTATGTATCACTCTGAAAGAAGTCACCAGTAAATGCAAGAGGTTGGTGAACTTGAAACACGATACTTCTATGGTTGAGAACGGTAGTCGTTCTCCGTACGTCCACGCAATAACTGTGAGGAATGATTCTAGTATGCAAAATCAATGTGGCTCACACTACCAGCCTCCTTCCCTATGCTGGTTATGCGGAGAATAGCAGTATAAGAATTTTGTCCATGCAAAGATCACCGTTACATTAAATGCCATCGTAAAGGACATAAGGAGATTCACTGTAAAACAAAGTTACATCGTCATCCACCGAAACTTTATTTCAGAAAATATAAAGCTCGTGCATTAACCAGAAAAATAATGGTGGCTCACACTGGTACACAGCATTCCAGCCGAAGAAAATATGTTACCATTGAGGTCAACGTCTATCGTACTCGTCTACAACTCGACATCGCCTCCGAGCAACTTGGAAGCACATTGGCAAACCCCCGGTGTGCCCAATAATTCGGCTAGCCCACAGTGCATCTGCAGCTTCGTTGAGGTTTCTGGGAGCCGTCCCAACAATTTGCAATCCTTATGAAACTCATTTCTCTGTATTATTTGAACATTTCTCATTCGGAACAACAATTTTTACAATTAACGTTACAAACTTACTAAGGTCAGATAACTATTGATCTTTAATTTATTTGTTCCTTATTATATCGGTCTCGTTGCTTGTTATCACTCACAAACGATGTCTCACTTAAATAAAAATCAAGAGTTCCTTGTATTTAAGTAAGAAATAAAAGTGTGGAAACTCCTCATCACCATAAAGTATGTACCATTTCATTTATTTTTACTGAGATATTATTAGATGGTTTCATCGATCAGCAGTCATTTTTATAATTGTAGACTTTGTTCTAATAATAATAATAATATATGCTTTACTCAAGATATTGTTATTAAATCACTTTGTACTTATATTAAAAAGAATCGTATTGCTTCCTTCTAATTATACATTTAAATTCAATAATTTTATATATTAGGTATCCTATTTTATGATTACTGTATATAGCGTGAAGTTAGTTATTGTCTAATAAAAGTAATCATTCCAATTACATTAAATTTGCAGTGATATATTCCACAGATAAAATGTTTAATGGTGACATGCTGGACATTTTGTGATAATGCTTGTTTGAGTATTAAACATAATAAGTGTATTTATGGCTTTTTTTATCCTGAGAAATAGTAATTTGTTAACGTTTTCACTGTCTATTTATTATTATTATTATTATTATTATTATTATTATTATTATTATTATTACAGGTAATTGCAAGCTATTCAATGTTACGAACTTTTGTACCGATTGTCTTTTATGATTTGACAAAATTCATTACGTTTTCTCTATAACATCAAAATTTACATACTGTTTAGTATCAATTGATTTTGAATGTAAATACATTGAAATAATTCTTCTTGACAACTTATGATGATTATCTAAAAATTGGTCGCGTTAATTACCTTAATCATAATACTCTTTCATTCTGTTGTACTCGTTAGCTACATGCTATAGTGATTTTTATGTTTAATTGTGGTTATTTAATGAACAGTACTAAGATTTGTTTTTATCTCATTTTTCCTACAGTGGCCACATCTAGCCCAAACGCTGTTCTTATTCGAACGTCTAGTTCTGGTTCCCTTACAGTCATTAATCCATCGAGTACAAATAATGAATTACCCCACATTAGCTCTGGGCAACATTCACTACATGCTTCTGCTAATGAAAATTCATCATTATCTCTTCCTGCAACAGCTGTCTCAAAACCTGTTCTTACAGTTATACCAAATACTGCGGGAACACAAGCAAAAATTATCCGCCCAAGTTTATCACAGTCACCTAAAGTTGGTGTTATTTCTAATAGTCAACTTCAAACGAGACCTAATGTACCAATCACTCAACAATACCAACCAAGACCCATTGCACAGTCAACTTCTACACCAATAATTTCAAAAGTTCAAAGTTTTACACAAGGTAACTTTTGGAACGCCGACTCTTTCTCACTATACAATTAATTTATTTAATCAAGCGTTAATTAATTCCAATGTCTGCTAATTTTATTCTCTAACATTTATCGTAAGTATATCATATTTTAGAAGTTTGAGTATAGGCCAAAGTCACCTTAAAGATTAAGGAGTAGGCATAGCTTCCTGTAAAGTTAACATTATTATTTTTAGATATCTAATTCCATTTTCTAAAACTTTTTAGCAACTTATCTATCCCATATACTGTCTAATTATAGTGAATGTTATCTTGCTGACCTCTTTTCTAAATCCTGTACGATACTTTGTTAAGCCACCTCATACATGGAGTCATATCAAACTGATGCATGCTGATTCTCAAGTATTCCTCAATCTTCACCTCCATTTCATGCGCTGACTTCTTTTGACATCAAGTCCTGTTTCAGCAGATGTAACTCAGTATAGAAACCTCTGGGACGACATGTCTTGAACCTGACCGTGTCGTCGCGGCAGGTTTTTCAAGATGATAACACTAATGTAGAACTCAATTTTGCCTGGAAACACATTCATGGACCTCGGGTTTATTGCTTACACTGTATTGGCATATATTTGCTACCTTTTTAGTTTTTGTCGTCTAAGGAAAGTCATTCGGTTATGCATTTGCTACTAAAAGATAGTTTAATTGTAAATGACTACTGTAATTAATTTTCTAAATTTTAATTATAGGTGAAATACAACAAATATCTGATAAAGACAATAAAATACCTGAAACGTCTACTAATAATAGCATCAGTAGTAAAAAAGGTGGTGAAGTTAAATCCTCTGAGGTTCAGGCTCAAATTGTCAGCGGTTTAACTGATATAGCAAATCGTTATTTGTCCACTGTAAAACATGCTATTCAGTTAGCATCTAAAAGGCCAGAAGCTGCTGGATGTGTTCGAAAATATATTAAATTAAAAGATATTTTAGAACATCCGGAAGCAAATTTAAATGTCTTATCGTTCGCACAACTTCCACTAATTGAAAAATTATTACATGAGATTGAGCGAAATCCAATGCATCTAGTTGAGGAACACCTTCAACGTCAAGCTAAAGCAAATGCTACCAATCCTCATAGTACCTCTTCGTCATCATCGACATCATCATCTGTAAACACAAGTACAGCTAGTGCAATCAGTCATACACAATCACAAAAACAAGATAGTCAGCAACAACCTCAACAACAGTCACGTCATCAGTTGAATCTGCAGTCTGCTCAACCACATTCTGTAACAGTTCCAAATCAACAAAAACATGCCAATATTATCAATCAGCAATCATTAAATCGTTTTCAAGGTATTTCTATGTGATAGTCGTTTATCTGTTTTTAGTTCCATTTCAATATGTGTTATTAAATGCATTTCTCGTAGTTTTCCTAAAAAAACAACTGCTCTTTAATTATTGATCATTTGGTGGTCTTTTCATGTATCTTCAGTTAATAAACCCAATGTGTCTGACACAAGTGCTACGTATTATCAACCCTCACCTACTTTTAAGTGCAATACTGCCTGAGGTAAGCACCGGTTAAAAGATAACTAGGAGCAGTTAAACCAAGATATGTCACCAATCCATTAGATCTCTGACTGTTAGTTTGAGCTATGCTTATAGATACAGTCTACCTGGTTGAGGTTCGCGTGAACAGTGGCTCTGGCATTGGGATGATTCAGGTAAGAATCAGTTATAGTGGCATGGATGCATATACTTTATCTTTCCCTATATCTACACTTCTAATTTTACTTCATCGAAACGTTTTCAACATTTTCTTTGAAATTGTATTCCTAATGTCTAGTCTTTTCTATTATCATTCCTACTATATTATTTTGACTTCTTTCTCCTTAATCTTGGTGATTTCACCATTTTAATGACACTAACAAGTGTATTATGTTATTGAAAATGATAATTAAGGAAGCGAGATCTTCTGAATAATCGCCCTACTCTTCTACTTAGACGAATCAAGTTGTTTATTCTGTTCTAAATGTTTATTCGATTTAATTAAAATGGAAATCGCAAAAGGCGCATCATTTAATTATTATTTTATTATAGTTACTTCTACCAAATTTCATAAACTTATGCATAAATAGTAGAAAAAATAGTACTAAGGTTCTGGAAATTTTGTCTTCAGGTTTTCAGTATTATTTGATAATATTTTTCCCCACGGACTAAGATTAGCTGGAGAACTACAAAGGTCCCAGAGAGTACTAAGCAACGGTTTCATTCTAGTTTCATACTACTCACTACCTCATTTCTACGAGGCTCAAATTCGCTTATTAAGATATGAAAATGACGACAAAATTAGCTTAAGGGAACTGTGAACGGGTCTAAAATAAATATCCTTCTATTTACTAATTTTCTCAAATACTCGTAGTTACTACTAACCACATAAAACCGAGTTTTGACGTTACTTGTAACGTTTCTTGATTACGTGTAATGACTCAGCTCCTCACACTATCCCTTAATTTTCATAGTATTGTTTAATTATTCTACTAAACGTCCACTATTTGTTTTCTATATTAATAGGCGGTTTTATTACATTCCTACACATTTTTATTGATGTCACTTATTTGTAGTTCCGACAACTAATTTAAACACACTTTTGTCCCAACCTTTCGGTGCTCCTAGTCCAACCAGTGTAGTAGATAACCAACAACAAGGTTCTTATCTCCGGTCTTCTACTCAATTCTCTCCAGCTGGTGTCATTCTCTCCATATCAAGTACTCAAACCCCTGATATTTCAATTACAACGTCATCTGGTCTCCAATCAACTGTATCAGGATCATGTGTTATGGAGCATGGTCGATTACCACATCCAAATCGCATTACTACTTCAGCCTCCTTGCTTGGATCATCTATTCAAAACATTATTGGACCAACTGGATTTTACGCTAGTTTGCAATCATTAGCTACAGAATTCGAGAAAATGTCTGATCGTATGTCACAAGATTTAGCTTATGCTCATCGGATTTTCAGAGCGATTCATGAAGTAAGTTGATGGTACAATTCACTTGTTTCACTTGGTATTGTATGTCATATTTGAATCATGAGTTATTTTCAAATAATGTTTGTTTTCATTCTGGAAACATAGAGAATATCTTTCTAACGAGTTGCGGGCAGTAGAATTGACTTTTATCATCATCGTACCAATTGATGACCAATGTGTGCCATTTTTGTCTGATGTTTGGCGTGTAACACTAACACATTGTGTTAGTCTTCAGGTAACTATTGAAACGTAGGATGTTGTTATATCTTCATACTAACACACTTAATAAAATACTATTTCCTCACCTCCTGAGCTATACTTTTTAGTTAAAGATTTAGAATGCTTGTATATAATAAATAATCTATTGGATTCAAATATATGAGCAGTAACATATGAAGTATTATGACTAAACCACCGTTACATAGTTTACAAAACTATGCTTCAACAAGACAAAATTTCTTTTGACTATTGTTATCAGCTCTTTTTGTTCATCATTTATGTTTATTTGTTTTCTACAAGACAAGCATATTTTCCAAATTTTTTCATAGTTTGAATATCATGTACCATTCAAGAAGATTTTGAACCTTTATAGGTACTTCATTATTAACTTGGCGCTTGAATTTGCAAGAAGGACGTTGTTTAGTTGGTATGAGTATGCATCTATATGGTGTTATGTAAATTGAACTTTATTGGCTTATTTGAGAGGCCTGTTTACAGTGGTCGAAATAATTTGGCAATCACCATACAATTTTACAGATTACAAAGATATGAAAGCTTCAATTACATGCTGATCACAAGCACCTGATATAGGGTATTTGATGTTCATATTGCATTGATTTAAATGTTGGTAGGCTTTAAAACACAAGTAATATAGTTAATTGTGGTGCTGTGTTCAGCATATCAACAAGAATTTTTCCACTGTATGTTAGTTATTGTCAATTATGCTTTCTTTTTATCAAACAGATATCATTAGAAACGAAATCGTTTAGAGAAAGCATTGGATTTCACCTGCCTCAAGATACACAGCAATTAGTAGTTAGAGTAAATAATAAAAAGTGTAATCTAGTTGAATATTCGAATAAAATAAATTCATTAATAGAAACTGATTTAATTGGCGATGCGAATAATTGTATTTTGAATTCATTAAAACGTAAATATCCTTGTGATGACAGCAATATTGTTGGTCAACGGAATACCACTGGGAATGTAAATATAAAGTCAGAAAATGAACAGTCTGATGAATTAGTTGACAATGACGTATCAGAATCCACATCTTCGTTACCACTGAATGATTATGAACCAAAACCAAAGAAGGTTTGCATTAATTCAGCAACACCAAGTGATACAACTGTAAAATCAAATTCAACATTTATGCAACAACCGGCATCAGATGCTACTACTATTACCACCACCACTGATGAACTACAAACACCTACTTTAATTGATAAGGATCATACCGATGTTTTTTTACCATCAAAGTCATCACCATCAGTATCTGTAATTAAAACTGAACATCAGGTGAGTGGTATTAATACTCTATGTAATATGCATATTTTTATTTAGCATGATCATGTTAATGTGGAAGATACCTTATGTACCAAATACAGATTGGTGTAGTCGACTTCAGGTCAGTTATGAAAGTCGGTCATGAGTCCTCAGTTGCTTAAGCTGAAGTAGATGATGGAGTGTTCTTGCGTGCTACATAGTAACATAAATTCAAACGTCTTAACCGTTAACACTTCTTCATATAAAAAGGCATGTCAAGTTATGATTGACCGCAACTATCCATTGCATTTGGAATCTTAAGTTGCTGTACTTATTATTATTATTATTATTATTATTATTATTATTATTATTATTATTATTAAAGTAGTGACATCATCAAATGTATCACTTTGCATTACGTAAAACTGTCAATGATAATGTCTAAGAATTAAAGTAAGATTGCTATGATTTTTTTTCAATTATACGTACTCCCTCTAACAGATATGTCATTGCTGATTTTTTACTCTGTTTTTTTTTCACATAAATACTTCTAGGGTCTAAATATTTCATCAGGTAAGTCTTATTATGTGCATATTAAGAGTAGCTTTGTTAAAATATAAAAAAATTATTCTCATGTCATACCGTACTTACTTCCCTTTACTTTTACTTTTATCGAGAGACTGTTTCTAATCTATGTTAAACCTTTTTTATGTCTTACTTTTTGTTATTTAAGAGAAACTAGGACGTAATACAGATTTATGAAGTCACTGACTAAGTAGTGCTTCTCACTTCCCTATAATAGGAATTATGTTTTATCTGACTCGTCTCTGCTAAATGTAATGCAGTTTACGGAAATATAGATACATATATACTCTACTTTTTTTTAAATTAAACATTGCCGTTATGTGTACTTATATGTATTTATTATCCACTAAGGTTCATATATTTCATTTTAATGTTTTGTTCATGTGGCTTTCCTCTCTTTGTGTGTCAGCCTGAACTACTATTTTTCCTTTCACTTATATTTAATCTGTGTAGGCTTGTTCGACATGCTAACTAATATCTTCGAATTCATTGATGATAACCATCTTTAAACATTATTAGTTTTTGCTATCCAGCACCTCGCCAAGCTATCGGAATTTTCTCGAGTCTACGGTGCCTGAATTATAATTCAAATAAATTTTAATTATGCGCCCGCTGCACACGTGTGACATCCTGGACTCAGTAGTCTATTAGTGAACGCAGTGTCGTTTGACACGAAACGGGCTGAGTTTGAATCCTACTGTGAATATCAACATTGAATGCAGGTACATCCAGCCGATGAGTCCCAAGCAGGACGAAACTTCACCCTGGATTCCACCTGTCAGTCACAATCCAACTTAAATAAAGTTCTAGTTATGTTTAAAATTACTTGAATAATATGCCGCGTAACCAAAACTGACAATATTGGATCCTTCAAACTAGACATCTTAGCCATATAGTAATACATATGTTTTAAAATGTCAAAAATCTTCATTATTTAAGTTAAAACATCATTTATAAGCGTATGGTATCATTTTCGATTAGATCTTTATCAGGTTTTATTTTAATATACAGCAATATCTATGTGCAAATACGAAAAAAATGTTAAACTAACTAAGGCAATCTATGAGTCATTATCATTATTTAGCAATCTTATTTTCTGAAGTCAACCTACTTTCTGTGTTGAAATGTTCATCTAAGTTGTCATTACTTTTATTCATCGTCTGTATGTTGAATATGTATCCATGCTGTTATTAATCTCCATATCCATCCTACTACCAATTTTTAGGATTAGTCACACAATTCACTTAGTTAATTGTTATTGCTGACTCGTAAATTGCCTTGATTAGTTTAACCTTTTTTCCATATTCGAATATAGATATTTCTGCATATTGGAATATAATCTGATGAAGATCTAACTGAAAATAATATTGCTCGCTTATGTGTTGTTCCAACTTTATATATATATATATATATATATATATATATATCGTCACTAGTGGGCTGGTTATTTTGGTTAGTTTGATATGGTTTTCTGGGGATGGAATTCTGATTTGTTGTTGTGCTGTGTCAGAATTTGGTTGAAATCCTGGGTACGATTTCTTGATGAGATTAGAAATGTGTACTGCTAAGGAGTCTCATACTAAGACGAAACAGTTATCCAATGCTCCGTGATTTTCGGCGGTACTGTTATGACGTAAAAAATAACTCTGGTTAGATGTATGAGACTAATTAATCAATTCGACCTTGCACGCACGTGGTCATAACAACAACGCTAATGAATGCTTAGTCGATCCCTGTACGTCTGCCTGATGCCCATTCGATCCCGGGCCAGAATAGAAGAACGGAAGCCGATAAATCTACCAGACAAAATCGTGTTGTATTTCAAACATTCCTTTACATATGCACAAAACTAGACCACACAGTGAACCAATTAGGAATTTAGCATTAATACCAAACAAAGGAAATAGTGGCAGTGAATAAGGGTTACTTGTGCACAACTAATTAACTGTAGTTCATAACAGATGACAATATACTAACAGTAAATATACTAAACGGAAGGAGAGGGTAAGAAGAACGTAACAATGATAGGAATGGAATGTTTCAATATCCACAGTTAAAATAGTTGAAATGGTATTCTAAAACACAGTTTTGAGGGTTTGTCTTCCTTAGTCGTCCAACATAACAGGTACCCAATCAAGAAGTGTCTGTGAGGAACCAAATCAGCAAGTCAAAAACCAATCTCCACAAAACAAACATCACCTCTATCATTTCCAAAAAAGTGATATGAATCCCTTAAAAACGGCTTTCTAATAATCATTTCAGATTTCCCAATTTTCACACCTGTCTTCTAAGAAGGCTCGACTGCTATTAGAGGTATGACGGCGGTTATCACTTCCCGGTTGCCCACACCGTGGAAGGGTCATTCTTGAGGAACCTGGAAAAGAAAGTGAACTAGAGGAAGTCTTGATGACCTGAAAGTGTGGCCGCAGTGCCCAGGGGACAGCTGTTTGAGGTCGGTCACCTCTATTAATTGTTGCTCCGGCTGTCAGAAGGGGCATCGACTTCATGGCTTCTGAAGGAACTCGACTTTCATCATAAGGTGTCATGTCAGGCCTTCCAACTTCCAGGGCAGAGTTAGAATGGTTATAGATGTTTTCACTGGTAAGCATTTTTTTATCAAGGTTGTTGTTTTACAGGATGGGGTTGCTAACCCCATGCCCAACCCTCCTCCTTTGTCCGGGCTTGGGACCGGCAGCAACCCTGGGAAGGCCTCCAGGTGGAGTTCTTCTAAGAAGGCGCCATAGACTTGTAGCTCGAGTGACTGATTCATAAAATCACCTTAAAGATTTGGTAGTATCTGCGTATACTTTATGTTCTATCGTCGGTTTTAGTAGGAGGGGGGGTGAAAATGAACCTTTTACTTTATATTGTATTTTCTCATTAGTTGGAGGGATTAATTGGTTAATATATTTGCGTGTTCTTTCTAATCACGTTAAGTCTTGCATTGATTTTGCGTCGATTTCTTAAAAATTCCATTTCACTATTCTTTTTGTATGTGTATTAGCTCCACACACGCACACACACAAACCTTGGTTTATTGGGATCATTTCTTTATTAGAAGTGGGGAAGTGAGTCGTTTTTGCTTTAGGTTTTTTTCACTGACTCGTATTATATTTTTTTATTTTAGTCAATGACATACTTCCAATCCTCATTTCTATAAATCTGCTCCATTCGTTTCTTTTTGTAGAAAAATTATTTTTACAAACAAGTATAGTATATAATCCAGAATCTGATCCACTAGAACAATTTCCTGCAGATCAATTAAGTCGATTAAATCCGAAAATTCTCATTGAAATATCTAAACTACAGGTATTAAGTATTCACGTTGAAGGAAATCCACGTCCACCGTATATTGATGATATGGAAAGTTATGCGACATGTTTAGATGCTGGTGAATGGAATACAAGTTGTCACTTAAAGTTAACTTATTTAGATAAGGTAATTAATTTGAATTTGTTTTCATATTATTAATAAGTACCATATCCATCACTTTTATTCGTTTATCAAAGTAAAAATTTCTCATAAGTTCTTTGGTATTGTATTTTGTGTGAGGTTTCGATTGTTATGTTTTTGCTTTATAAATGTCTGCACAATAAGGACTTTGTATAGCTGACAAGTGCATATTTTTTAATGACAAAAATACCATGTTTGCGGCTGATCGTATTATTGATTTTTCGAAATGTAGTTGAAAAGAGTACTCATTAAAATCGGCTGAATAAATAAATATGTAAACCCTCTGGATGATATGTGATACTATGAGCTACAAGGATCGTTCAGTAGAAACACACTTCCAATTGTATAACATGCTTGTGTAATGAAATTTTAAAGCATTAAAATACTGCAAGTAATTCAATTCCACCCTGTTAGATTTGTCAATTCATTTAATGTTATTCTTTTCGCGTGGTTGCTTCCAGTTTCGCAGTTTTTTTGATTCTCCAGTTTAGTGTAAAATAACTGTTGCACTCTTTACTAAGCAGATTGTTGATAAATAATCGAAATCTGTTTACACATTCTAATATCTTCTGAGAACCACTTTGTTATAATTGTTGACAAAGATTTATTGTAGTTTAATGAATAAGTTTTAGGGTAAATGTCATAGGTTTTAAAAACAAGTGTTTTCTATGTGAGATGCGAAGTAAACTTCTTTGTGGCAATTGAAATCTGTGTTATGTTGTCGATACCCAATTATCTACGATATAATTCGGTTTGTGGAGTTAAGTAATGTCTCTCTTGACTCATAAATAATAATGAATACTTCTGAAAATTATATTCAAGAAGGCTTGCTTATTTATGCTTGACGTAAATTAAAAATGTATTCACATTGAGTAGTAAGTTATATTATGTTCGTCTAATCCGTAGTCCTGATTGAATTCTATTGATCACATCGCCATTTGTCTGAGCAGCTTGGCATGGCGTCTTTTATATTTAGTAGTTGGGAGTAATCAGCATGAGATATCTCTGACCTTGTTTTTCTTCAACGACACGGGTATACAAACATAACATTGACTACTACTCAGTGATCAATCAGTGTAAATTTCTTAGTCCTACAAAAAGTAATTGCGGCTCACATATCTTCAGTAGTGACATTTCAGTCTGTTCGAATCCCACAGAGTGTATAAATTACATTAATGTAGTAAGGTAATCTTGCCGATGAACTCACAACCTAAGTCTAGGGTTTCTTGCAGATTATCTCCGACCATCTATGGTTAAAAATACTGTTTTGTTTTTTTTGCTCATTGAAAATATTGTTATATATATTTTAATTGATTCTCTAATAACAACAATAATGACTGTTCAGGCACATCATTTACCATGTGAATTACCCGAGCTATATATTCGTTTGCCATCGGATTATTTACAAACTGGTCAGTTGAATTGGTATTATTTACCTAAATCAAAATATATATCTTTAATAAACAATTCAAACAAAAATACAAATCAATTGGAAAATTCTGAACGGTATTTAAACTTGTATTATGATGAATTAAATAAACAATTTGATCGCATGAGGAAGTTAACAGATTATCGAAAGAATCTGATTACAATTGGTAAAACATGGGTGAGTATTAGCTGTGACTATCCGGAATGTTTTCAGCATTAATTATATTGTGTTGAGGATTTTCAGTTAATTTTTTGTTCATTCAATGGATTAGAGTGTAATCTCAATTAAAGACAAATATATCTGGAGTTATCTACTACTTTTCTCTATGAATATATCCTTTATAACACAGCCAACGTCAGATGAAAAACAGAAAGTAATAAATGCTATTGCTTGGAGTTAGATACAAGATGAAAACTGTACTGTAGTACGAAGCGTCTATCCACTGAATGGTGGAAAAAATGATTGACATTGCCGAGTATAATTCACGTATTGAACCTGGAAAATAGTACTAGTAACCCCAATTTATGTCGGAGTTAATTTCTTCACTTTTCATGTGACATTTCCCAATCATTTATCTACTTCGTTTTGTTTTGTATAGTCATCTTTGTCTGTGTTCGTACAGTTAGTTTGTTATTAGCTATGTTATTTTTAGTTCACTGACTAGTGTTAAGTACGCATAGATCACAAATACTTGTAATCAATAATCAACTGCCAGGAAACCTAACCAAAGTTTGTGAATTGTTCAGTCGATTTCAGGGCTACGTTATTCACATCTTAATAGGTCGATTCTCTGAGCTATTGATAAAAATTCTGTAAATATCCATTTATTGTCAATTTATGGCAATAATAGTTGGGGGTAGGGGGTTAATCAACAGTCATAATGCAAGTCCAGTCTAAATTTACGTTGTATTCTATATAGAGTTATTGTTTCGATTGCCTAGCTAGAGCAAAATGTACTAATCTTGTTTCTGCAAAACTATTAATATGTAATGAAGTGTACACGATTTGATCTCTTTTGTAGTCATATTAAATGAGTTTACACTTTACTTTCTTCAACTCCGTACTATTTGATTGAATGAGAGGAGAATTTTTAACGTTTACCCCTTCTTGTTACTTTTTCTTTTCTATAGACTGCTATTATTTGTTCATCAGTGGCTCGTTTATACAAATTCGATCATAATTTGTTGACAATCGCAAGTATCAAATCAGCTCAACAGAAGGGTCAATTATCCTATTGAATAAATTGTGACTGATATATTCCGATTGTAATTTGGAAATAATACATGAACACAAATATCCTTTACTTTTGTATATGATAGTTTATCAATAAAATATTTCAAGTACTATTTTAACCCTTAACAAATATAGTGCTAAATGGGTGAATTGCATGATAGAATGCAATAACTTATGAATATTGAAAGAAATTCGTATATTTATACAACTTTGGTGTGCTTTATTCCTAGCTAGCAGGCTTTAAGGAGTTATTTTAATTTGAACACACGAATGTTTGTATGCGTTGAATATTCTACTTCTGTTTATATATTTACACCAGTTTTCATCAGACGTTGACCTTAAAGTTGCATTCAATTCTTTTGACTTGTGATATTGAAAGACTTACTTCAGAAATGCACCAGCCTAATGGCGATTATTTCAGCAGGGCTTAATGATGAACTGTCATTAGAATCATCAACTTAAGTTGGAGTCTGTATGGACTACTCATCGTCCTCGTTGTTCAATTTTATCATAGATATCCTGTTACAAACCACGCTACCTAAATTTTTAGGAACTTATCTCCTACGTGAAAGTTCATTTATCAACTTAGAAAATGCAAATGATATAATCATATTCGGTGGTAAAAATATCAATATTCAGCCTTTTAAGCATCTTGCATAACAGAGCAAGCATGTTTTTAATGTCTCTCACCCCCGAATTATAGATTGTAGGACTGGTTTACTTAATCACCCCGATTGTTGTAAATCATGGGCAATAAAGAGATATGCCAGTTATATATCTTCGATCATAAGTGTCTTTGTAGCATCACTAGCGTCTCCTGGACCAAGTAGGTAATTCTGAGATCAGTTACAGTTCTATTCAATTCGATCTGAATTCATTCACTATTGGTCCTAGTTCGTGCTGGTAAGTTAAGGTCCAGGCGATCAATGGTTGAGATATGATTCTGAATTGGTCACAATGGCACTGGCCCATCCCCTATTTATCTTCCTCTACGTCTTAAGTTCTGCTATTCTTTCAGGCATATCTTTTCATTCCTTAATGTTATATATATATATATATATATATATATATATATATATATATTACTGTTGTTGTCAATTTGATGTCGTCATGCTAATGTGGTACGGCATCTTCGGCTAACGTACTTTTTCCCTGTTCTATATTGTCTACGACTCACATCGGACTTTACTTACCATTCAGTCTTCATTCACGATTTCATACGCAAATGGTTTTTGCTCATTACTGTCTAAGCGTATGATTGCTTATGTTGTCCTCGTTTAATACCGAATACACATAGTCTTGCCATTTACCTTTATTACTTACGTCGTTATAAACGCGAGAAGTAACTTGTTTATTGTTTGATCTAATCCGAATGTTACTGATAATAAATTATTACTTACTGTCCAGAATTTTTCATCTATCATAAACTCGTCAGGGATACTGAAAACGTCCAACCTTGTGAAGTAAATAAGGTTTTGATCCACTTTGCTCTACTGTTTTTTAAAGCGCAGTCTTGTATAACCTTGTCCAGTAAAATTGCTATGTATTTAACACATAAAATGCATTTTTGGAATTTCTGGATTTTAGGTAAACCATCTGACAAGTTGTATGGTCAGACTTTTTACCAAACAATTACGCTATCTGTTTATTCTGTAATGATTAAATAACCTTTCCGACAAACCTAAAGTGACCTGGAATGGTCATTCATATATATATTAGAAACTTCATCTAAAGAAATGATACAGTTTATTTAGACTAAGTAAGTCATAATGCTTGACCTAACAAGCACATTTGGGCCTATTTTAGAACGTTGACTAGTCTTTGGAAATAACTACAAGTAATGTCACATCTGGATGTGTCTAAAACGAAATATGCTCACTCTTCAATGACTAGCTAGTCATTGTTCACCGGTAGTATCTTACTCCTAGAATTAATTGGCTTTTCTTGCTGGACATGCTATATCTGAAAGCTGTCTAAGTACAATTCCATATCTATTTTTATTGTCAGATTCAATCAACCTTTGTGCAGCGTGTTGCTTTTCACAACTAACACTTTTTAATATGATGAATCTAAGTATCATGCCAAATTGTATGTAGATGAAGTGATGATTACTTAGTTTCTGAAAAAGTACTTTCAAAAATAGTAGGAAACATTTCACTGATTACTAAATGTTATCATCAATCGTACCTAGACAGAAAAAAACGATAGTCTTTGTTTGTTTTTGAACAGATCATCTAATTCAACTTCATACTATTCTAAAGGCACGCTATTTAAAACGTTTACTGTCAGTATTTTCTGAGTGATGTGTAGCATATTAGGGTGAGTCAAGTGAAGCTTATCTAAGTGATGATTACTTCTTACTGTAATATATTTTCTCAAAGTTCAGAGTACTCTGGTGTGGATTTGCTCTTTTGTTACTTAAAATCATATTTGGAAGAAATTAATTAGATGGTCATTATTGTTTCCGTAAACATTCAAGTTGAAGAACATTACGAGGGTCTGGTAATAAGAAAATATGAGGGAAGCTATTATTAAGTGAATATATCTGTGTTTGTTTTTAGTATATTTCGTGATCCTAATGCCAGTTTCACATAGCATTCACTCACCAAATAAAAAATGGCCCGAATCACAGAGTATGACACTGATTGAACAAAAGAAAATATTATATATAGCTTCAAATCCCAGTGGTTGATGTAGCAAGACTTTATCACATTGTCATAATCATACTTATCCGATAGAGTAGATTAGAACACATTATTGACATGAATGACAGAGCGGCGGTAATTGGTTGACCAGTCGCTTTTATACAATTTGTGTGCGTGTTTATTCATAGTAGTCAATGTAGATGATTAAAATGCATTAGTAGTTCTCTGGAAATTTTCTAATAGCCCACAATAAATGTATTACAGACATAACGACAGTAACCTGGAAGGATCAGTATTCTAACTTCCTAAGTAAGATATCTGCTAAGTTTTTAACTGATGGCTAATCTATCTCTGTTTAGCCTGTTTGTTAATAATATATGTTACCTAAGACAAAATGAGCGTTCAAAATGCATCTTAAGAATAATTAGCCTTGTGAATTCGATTATTTATTTGTATTTATATTAGTTGCTGACATACGAAGTAAGTTATCTCAATTACTAATACCTTCGTAAACAATGCAGCAACAACGAGAGATATATTACAGTTGCTGTCTAAATTAATGTTTCCCACTCTAGAAACGAACTCGTAAGCTCCTTTTGATGCCTCTATTAATAGCCATTCTGTGTACGGGTCCAGGAACCGAACCGACCACTTCATAGTTTTATAGAATAGAGAATTATGCATAAATCTAGTAAATAAGAAGATCTAGTTCATTCACTTTGCGTAACTATAATGTGAGTATAAATGGAAACAAATGTTCGGTCGAAGATTATCTAATATATAAAATAGTAAAAAAGAATATGTGTTCTAAACGACCTCTTAATAATCCTGTTGAGCTTGAAAAATTACAAATTAAATCAGCTATAGCAGTACATGCTATTTATCACAACCATAAAATCGATATTAAAAATATCCGAATTATTCAAAAAGGTTTTTCCAATTATAAGGAAAGATGAATAGCTGAATCGCTTCACATTTTATTAAATCCAACTGCACGTAACAAAAGGGAAGGCCTTTCTATCCATTCAACATGGACGTTTTATCCAACTAACTACAATTAACGTACATCAAATTTCATACACATGAATATACATATAATTTTATTGTCACATATTCACATATTTTCCTTCCACATCACACTAACATTTGCATACATGTCTTATTTTAAACCACCTTGACCCAAATGTCTTGATATGACACGATCAAACTCGCATTTTGATTTTACGAGTTTATTCTGTTTCTGATTTGTTCCATTGTATTATTTAATCTTGTGTTAATTAAATTCGGTTATTCATTTCTCTGAAGAAGCGACTTGCAGTAAGCTGCGAAACGTCAGAAATTTTAATTTCTACTCATTGGAATTTTACAAATATATATCAAAACAATTTGTCCCTTTGATAAATTTGGAAAAAAGAAAGGTCACTTTTTTCATATATAAATGCCTTAACAAGTGTATGTGTGATCAGATTGTTCGAAATGTATTGCGCAAATATATCACATAGCTCTGATAAAATCCGTCTTCTTATTGCATTATCCAAATATATATCACTTATTTTATAAACAATCTATCCAATGCTCAATTTATTTGAAGTTATCAAAGTTAGCCTTTGTAATGATATGTATAATATGTGTTCTTGTATTTACAAGACGAACTGTACTAATAATAATAATAATAATAGTAATAATAATAATAATAACGATGTTAGTAATAGTTAAGTGAAAGTAATATAAATAACATTTGTAAGCCACATACTATATGATGATGGCATAGAGAAGGGGAATTCATTTATATCCTTTTTTGAGCTCCATTTTCTGCTATAGATAAATTGCCTACTTTAGATTATGACAATTAATTCTTATTTCCCTAACATATTTTATTAAAATTTTAGTCGATTTTGGAGTAAATGCACATTATATACATAACTGATTTATTCATGTAAAAAGGCTACGAAGATACATTGTATCTTATTTCATCCATATCCGCATACATACATACATACGTAGGTATTCAGTTTATCTGTCACTACATTTTTAATGTTTCCAATCATGTGTATCTATAAGTGTACGAACGCGTTCTCTCATGTATGCATGTTTTCTTTAAAAGCTAAACAAAATTTCATTATTCTATAGCATAAATAATTTGAATTCTACATTATTCTACGTGTTTAGCCAAAATTATATTCTTCAATAATGAGTGCAAAAAAGAACCATATAAGTATTCAACGTGGAAATGTAACTTCTCACTTTCACATCATTCATAATCTTCTGCTTTCTATTATAAGTAATGCATCTGAAAATAAATGATATGACACATTTCTAATGAATAGACGCATCTGGCCAGGTGTTCTAACATTATATATACATATATATATATATATATATATATATATATATATATATATGAGCAACACTCAAATATTTTGAGTTTGTTCTATAAACCCCAGTCTATAAATAAATCAATCAGCATATAATTCTGATGGGATATATATATTTAAAGTCAAGTAATAATAAAGTTGATATCTAAAAAGTTAACAAGAATTTACGTATCCCTTTTTGTTGTTTTAATTTATCTCATTCACTAAAACATTCAATTTGTTTATTATTCACACGCTATATCTGAATTTTATATTAAAAAAAAAAAGTATTTAAAAGTGATTTTCATCATAAAGTAATACTACGCTTTTAAAGTTCCGTTGAAAATCGACGTAGAAGTATCTTGGAGATATTACAGCTTAGTTCTGGATTCACTCTATAAACTAACAATTTGGGAATGAATTGAATCCTCATAGACATCATATTCTGGTACTTAGCGCCACACCATTTTCAGATAATACAAAGTCTCCACAAAAGCTGAGGATTAATAATATTAACTATTAAATTGCATCAGATTATAGTAAGCTATATGTAATGCATGTCACTGAAATCGTTATAATTCAGTAAGAACTTGTGAAACTCACTACCTATAATGTAAAGGTATCTTCCGTTTCATACTTCAGTATTTAAAAAATAAATTAGTATTATTTATCTGAAGAAATATAAACTTTTACGTTACATTATGTAAATACCCAGAAGATAAATACATGTATTATTGTTTACCTATTAGCGACTAACTTTGGAGCGTATTTTCACGAAAATTTCGTGACACCAGTAAGAAGTTACGTCAGTGACGAAGTAGTAATCCACTGTTGATAGTGAATGATGACCATCCTCTATTAATTGAATGATATGTCTGCCATAAGACTATAAAGTCCTGATTTCTATCTTGAGTGTAATCGTGATGAGGCATTTTATTGAGTGGTAAACTGAAGAAATCACTATCTGGTAGTCCCTGATTCCTACATGACATTCTAAATGGTATCAATTCGTGATGAAAATTACCTTTGAACCGTAAAGAATTTTTCATAAATAAATCATTACAGGAATACTCTATTTACTACAGAATGAAATTGATCTCGTTGGTTTGATGGTCACTCGAATAATGAGAAATTTTCTACGGCTTTGAGCTAATTACAAAATGAAACGAAAGTTGTGATGGAAATTGAAGTAATTTACACAGTAATATTATGGGTTCAAATTATTAATGAACTTTACGAAATTGCCTGTAGTTTCTTCTGTCTTAAATTCAAAACACATTTCATAAATAAATTATTTCCGTAGCTCTAAAGCACTTTGACTTAAGAGCTTGATTTCATTCTTAGATCGTGTTATGGGATTACTTATTATAACACTGAACAGCCATTTAGTGCTTCTATGAAATTTCTCAGTATTGTGCACTCTTGATTTCATCAAGAAATTGAATATTGGGCCTTCAAGTCCACCGGCGATCGCTTAACCATCTGCACCATTGAAAAGAAGTCTAATTGTGGAATTCATACTTCTATCCGTTTGTGATATGCTGCGATGATCAGTCAATCCTACTGTTGATAACTATCTCCCTCCTTGGCGAGATCAAGGGTATGCACTGCTGAAGAATTCAATATGAGGGAAAAAATAGGTGGCCAGTGCTCCATAGTTTTCAGTGGTACCCGACCGACATCAATATGTGATGAATACAACTATCCAAAGGAATATTTGTTGGAGTTTCAACTTTGAACCAGAAAAATAGTCGAATATCTTCCCATTGTTTTCTTTCACAAATTCATAATGCAACTGAGTAACACTTCATGTTGTAATTGATTAGTATTTCGGGTCTAAAATCACAGATTAAGAAACACCTAAACAATTCAATGTTTTATACTAAGTTCATTACATTTCAATTCTGAAACAATGAGGAAGCAGACGATAATTAGAATCTTTGTTTTGCATATACTCTATAACTTAATGGTCGATTTCAGGTGGTTACCGCTACAATAATACCTAACCAAAATTTACGTAAGAAATTATTATTATTAATGTAATTATATTATTTTTAATCTATAAATAATCAATCACAGTGTGTTATTTTATTAAAATTCAAATTAATTCCATTAATTGTCATATACATCATGGTATCTGGTTCAGAGAGAACTCCTCGAACCATTTAAATGTAGTTCGGGATAATGAATTATTATTATTGTTATTATTATTATTATTACCATTATCACTACTGTTATATGGACTGATAATATTTTGTACAGAATTCAGTGATTTCTCATTAGAATTATTGAATAAAGGATGATTTAACTGATTTTTTGGATGAGTAATCTGATAATAATCTAACGTGAGATTTGATCCACTATCATGATATTGACTTGAATCACGTGTTAGCGATGATGCTGACATGTCTGCTAGAGTAGAACAGTAGGAAGCTGTAGTAGTAAATGATGAGGATGAAGACGATGAAGATGATAAAATCAGTTTGCATTTGTAATCAACATCGGAGTAATTGCAGTGTGGTTTGTTCTTGTCAAAATCTAAACTGTTCTGATAGCAATCAAGATATTGACAATTTTCATTATTAATATTAGTATCATGATTACTGTTATAAATATTGTGAATGTAGTTGTCCAGTGTACTTAGTGTATTTGATGATGAGGATAGAGTTTTCCAGGAATTCTCCCTTTTATTAAAAAGAAATTAGATAAAAGAGAGATCATACATTAAACTAAAACGAGAGATGAAAATTTTAAACGAAAAATATTCGTGTGAGTAGTTTTATAACTAGTCGCTTCTTTAAGTTCTACAATTACAGACACAATGTCATGGTAAATATTACTTTGTGGGCATATGCGTAAAACACTAATTGAAAATAGTTAATCTTAAGTCGATTATGCTTTAATTGGTGACAAAACGCGTTATTAAGAGAATTATCTCATTCAGTAATTATTTTTTCTGAGTAAGAAGACCTTCATCTTAAGGTGATAAGTCCGAATCATATATTTAAATACATTGTCTTCGGTTATCCAATAGGCTGTCAAGTAATTTATATGTAATTAAAATTTGTATGAGCTATAATTCATACATTCTCGAGTCCATACATTAGAAATGGTTAGCAAAATGCTGGTTAACTAGAACATATTCCCCAGTGTAATCATTTATTGTACTTACATAATGTCTTCGACGTAAGCTTTATTTTAAATTCGTCAATTAACGCTGTATCTCTTAAAATTTACTAATCGTAGTCAGTTATTTGTTATTCAGTCTTGTAGGTTTGGATAACGGCTATACTGCCAAATAACTTAAATACAGTTAGAATTATTTCGAACTCTAAATCAAACATCTTCTACTAAATACATTTGAATAGCTTACTAACCCGTATATAATCACAGATATAGTTGATGAATTTATTTTGTCGACGACATACTGGAAATACGGTTTAATGACTTGTAACCGAATGACAAAATATTAACATAACAAGTTAATTACTTAAAACTGGGGTTACTCTGAGGCAGTTTATTATTTGACGTAGTGCAGTTTGTTAATCAAATAATGTTTTTTGTGAACAAATGTTGATAAGGTATATCAATAATCTAGAAGAAGTAGGTGACTTCTGCTAAGTTAAAGCTGAAATTTCTCCAAGACTAAGTGGCATATAATAACTTGATAAACATAACTTGATTTGCGTTAAGGACTAAACTACGTGGTTGATATTTAATCAGCAACTACCATAAGTCTGAGAATCGACGTAGAAAGAAATAACTTTTATTTTGTTTTGCACGAATTTAAACTTTGAATAGCAAGATACCATTTTCGTTATATAAAATTATTAATGCAATGATCATAACAACCGGTATAAATAGTGCACACCTCCCCCCCTCCCACTATCAAAGAAATACTTTTTATCAGTAAGATGTTTTGGAAGAAGGGCAAGCACAATTGTCTCGATGTTGCTAAGTATCGATTATTAGATATGCATTAGAAGGGATGTTAGCTACACTATCTAACTAGCTAGGAGTAAGAAATTTCTGGTCCTACGAATGGGATGATTTTAGCACTTGTAGAGTATTTTTAAAAAAATTCACTTTTACTAGAAGTAGGAACTGATAATGTTGTCGAAAACAATAGTAAAAGTTCACAATTAAAGTTTTCACCTCAGATATATCAACACGTAGAAGGTATCCCCACGAGTTACAAATCTTCTTTATCATTTATGTTTAATTAGTAAACCAACAGTCCAATCATTCACAGTTAAATTAAATAAAAATTGGTAATTTAGGTGTTAG
The DNA here is from genome assembly GCA_034768735.1 of Schistosoma mekongi. Classification (NCBI taxonomy): domain Eukaryota; kingdom Metazoa; phylum Platyhelminthes; class Trematoda; order Strigeidida; family Schistosomatidae; genus Schistosoma; species Schistosoma mekongi. The sequence continues at coordinate 57,569,414 of CM068306.1, read as the reverse complement.
TTTTTGTCACAAACCGTTTAATTTATTTGAGGTTAAAAATGCACTCCATTGGATATGGGGTAATTGGTTAAAACTATTATGTTTGTCCGTAATTTTATGTAATTAAAATTTGTATGAGCTATAATTCATACATTCTCGAGTCCATACATTAGAAATGGTTAGCAAAATGCTGGTTAACTAGAACATATTCCCCAGTGTAATCATTTATTGTACTTACATAATGTCTTCGACGTAAGCTTTATTTTAAATTCGTCAATTAACGCTGTATCTCTTAAAATTTACTAATCGTAGTCAGTTATTTGTTATTCAGTCTTGTAGGTTTGGATAACGGCTATACTGCCAAATAACTTAAATACAGTTAGAATTATTTCGAACTCTAAATCAAACATCTTCTACTAAATACATTTGAATAGCTTACTAACCCGTATATAATCACAGATATAGTTGATGAATTTATTTTGTCGACGACATACTGGAAATACGGTTTAATGACTTGTAACCGAATGACAAAATATTAACATAACAAGTTAATTACTTAAAACTGGGGTTACTCTGAGGCAGTTTATTATTTGACGTAGTGCAGTTTGTTAATCAAATAATGTTTTTTGTGAACAAATGTTGATAAGGTATATCAATAATCTAGAAGAAGTAGGTGACTTCTGCTAAGTTAAAGCTGAAATTTCTCCAAGACTAAGTGGCATATAATAACTTGATAAACATAACTTGATTTGCGTTAAGGACTAAACTACGTGGTTGATATTTAATCAGCAACTACCATAAGTCTGAGAATCGACGTAGAAAGAAATAACTTTTATTTTGTTTTGCACGAATTTAAACTTTGAATAGCAAGATACCATTTTCGTTATATAAAATTATTAATGCAATGATCATAACAACCGGTATAAATAGTGCACACCTCCCCCCCTCCCACTATCAAAGAAATACTTTTTTATCAGTAAGATGTTTTGGAAGAAGGGCAAGCACAATTGTCTCGATGTTGCTAAGTATCGATTATTAGATATGCATTAGAAGGGATGTTAGCTACACTATCTAACTAGCTAGGAGTAAGAAATTTCTGGTCCTACGAATGGGATGATTTTAGCACTTGTAGAGTATTTTTTAAAAAAATTCACTTTTACTAGAAGTAGGAACTGATAATGTTGTCGAAAACAATAGTAAAAGTTCACAATTAAAGTTTTCACCTCAGATATATCAACACGTAGAAGGTATCCCCACGAGTTACAAATCTTCTTTATCATTTATGTTTAATTAGTAAACCAACAGTCCAATCATTCACAGTTAAATTAAATAAAAATTGGTAATTTAGGTGTTAGTTTTTGTCACAAACCGTTTAATTTATTTGAGGTTAAAAATGCACTCCATTGGATATGGGGTAATTGGTTAAAACTATTATGTTTGTCCGTAATTTTAGTCTGGTATTGCGTGTTTGCTCGCCGTTGACCTGTGTCAAACTCAAAGGAAGAAGATGTATGGTTTATTCTGTCTTCAACTAGTTTATGCTACTTATCTTTAGTACATAAACAGAGACATACTTGTATCTTTGAATGATTTTTAATCTAACAATTACAGTTTGTCAGCACTTTCTACATCTACTTATTCGATTGTCGTATTTTCTAAGCATAGTATTAGTTTATAATATCTTTATAAAAACATTCGTTGTAGAGAAAAAAAGTATTGTTGATTGGGTTTGGGGGATGACTGATTTAATTTGCAATTGATTCCTTACACTGTTTGAACTCAGTCTAAGATACCATTGTAAAATAAGCAGTATGGAATATCTGATTTAATCATGTATGCTACCGTCCAACTATGTACACCTACGTTATCGCCAGGAATCGAACCCAAAGCCTTCAGGTCATGTGGCTAGTATTTACACACCTTACTGCTGGGTCGGTATACAATAATATATTTTCCCAGCTTCCGTAAGCTGATGATAAAAGGACGTAATTATTTTAATCATCTGATCACAATTATTTTACCTATGACATAGGTGAAATCCACTAGTCATGATTTCCCACTGGAGCTTCGTGGAATTCATTTGGAAGTAAGTCATTAGTAAGTACATAACTATAGTGTTAATGAAAGGGTTTTGAGTAAAAATTGGCTTAATTAACAGTTTATGTTTGTCGAAAATTGAACTCAGTTTTAGGATACCAATGAAATAATAAGCAGCTGTTTAATTCTTATATAAGACTCCTGAGTAGCGAGTACGTATATATATATATATATATATATATATATATATATAAATTCTATTCCAAGATTAATTAATGCACTTATATTATTAGTTTCAATGTACTAAGTCGAGAAATCGTTCAAATGTGTTAATTTATTTCTAAAAAAAATATCTACTTCTATGTATTAATCATGTTACTACTTAAAGAAAATTATGATTACAATGCACTTTAGAATATTTTACATTTATACATAACATTTTCTTATAATTTGTCTCATGTTAAAAGTTTAAAACTATGAGTAGAAAAGATGATACGTATATACATGAACACATTTGAATTGTTAATTTAATAATATCAGGAGGTACTTTGAATAATAATCTTGAGTACATTTTGATAATATCGATTAGTTGAACTTACATAGTACAAGAAGGAGATTTTCTTTGATTCAGCATTGTTATTGTTTTGATGTAGTCATGTTTACTATTACTGTTGGTGTTAATAAAGTCGTTATGGGCAATTGATTGTTTAACTTTTCTAGTGACATTATTAACACAACTACCAATATCAGCAATAACTTCATTTGTATAAGAGTGTTGATCGTGTATTTTCAAATAGATTGGAATAAAATCATCTTGTTTATTTTCAATCAATAGTGATGAATGATCAATTTCTTCTGAATTCAATTTTACCTGTGATTGTTGTTGATGATGATTTACTTTATTATTTTCATAATTTTTAGTAGATGATTTAATTTTTCCATTTATATGTGTAGTTGTACTACTATAATGACTATGACGATAACGATTCTCATCAATAAATTTACGATTACGTCGCATTGATGAACCATTATCAAACATATCTATTGCTAGTGGGTGCACTGTCCAATAAGAACCTTTACCAGCTTCACCTGATGGACGTGGTACTTTAATAAAACAATCGTTAAATGATAATGCATGCCTTATTGAATTTTGCCATCTGTATTCATTTTGTTAAAATAAGAAAAGAGAAAATAATTTGATATATAAAGTGTCAATACTTTAGTTCTGTTAATATAAGGTAGAAAAGACATAACATTGATTAAAAATGGTAAATATGTTAGAAAGTGAATTAAAATTGGATTCTTTTAGTACAATTGGATACACTTTTTAGTGTTGTAGCATGTCATTCAACTTTAAAAATAAACCTTTCCTATTAGAAAAACAATTAATAATAGACAACCGAATGGTAAGTTTATGTTACTACTGACTGTGATGAAGTCTACAAAATTCAACAATTTCTATAGAACCATCTATTCTGTTAACAATAATGTCTTCACTAGTGACTAAGTTTCATAGGTAATTCCAGTGTCAACGAGTAACCATGACTAAATGACCTCAACCATATAAATCAGCCAATTACTCACCGATGGCAATGAACAACTGTCGAGAAATACTGCGAAGTGAATGAAGCTAGAATTTTAAACTATTGGATGGCAAATTAATGTTTTGAGGATTAAGTGTTTAACCCATCACTTGAAAGACCTGGGTCCGATGCCTGATAGGATTATGCATGCGCACTCCAAAGATTCTCACACAAAAACAAAACAGCTGTCTCAGGATTTTAGTTATCGAGCTACAGTCAATCGACGTAAAGTACAAAATTATTTAAGGCAGATGGTCAAACTTTATTATTTTTATTACCACACAGATTTATTTGAGTTTTCTAATATGAAATTTTGTGAAAATTGTAGAGATTATGAAGATAATATGTATCATGGACTGATTATAAGTCAGTAATCACTGAAGACTAGTCAGCTGTCTCTTCTTTGTTTTGTGACTTTATGATATCGCACATCCACAATACCACCAAGAAAATATTTACTACAGGTTAAATAATATGCTTAGTAGAATTTCTAAAAATTCGGGGATGCTGTGGGTAGGTATGATACTAATTTAAATTTTACATATTTTAGTGTTCTTAAAAAAATAACCAATATTGTTAAGTGGTCCAATTTTGATATGATGACATGTAAAAAACTCATTACTTAGAATTAATAAATATTATCTTGTGTGATATTGATACATAAGTACACTTATATCAAACTCGTTTTCAGTGAGCTTGTATGTGGTCGAGTGTAAATTTTTATCATGAGTTGTTGCCGGCGAGTTATATTATGAGCATGTTACTGAGTAGCAGTGAATAACACTTTTTTCTTATCATACATCTGGGTATTTTGACTTCTGAACTATTGTAAACCTCTTATTAAAAAATTAACAGAATCAAACTGGTCATCACTATGAGAATACATCATCAACCGTTTCCACATTCACTTAACTAGGCGCTATGTTAAAGAAAAGATTGTCTATATTGATAGTGATGTAATATCTTAACAAGATTTGTGAATTAATTTCATACGATACATTGATCATTAATAAAAAATTAGGTATTGTTCTACTAAAGTTTATTCAAGATGGAGCTGTTAATCAATATAAGTACAGTCTATGAAAATCAGTCAATTGAAATATGATTTTTTGATCGATTTTTTGTCAAACTTATATCGAGTATCAGTCAGCACGGTTTCTTTTTATAGTTTCATCTGTAACCTCACCTTATAAATCTGAAATTAGTCGTATCTAGTTAAATAAATATAATGTGTGTTGATAACATTATTATCTGAACAGAGTACACTATTTTCATTACAAATTATTTCATATCTGATCTGTGAAATCTTTTAATTAATATAAAGAAAGAAGTGTTTATTGTTAGTGAGATCAGGTATAAAAGATTTAATTGCCCTACTGTATATTTCATTATTTGACAAGCCTAACAACGAGACATACATTGTCTAAACGAAGAGTTAGACATTTTCTCATGGTCGGAATATACTTGTTCATCAGATATAAACGTTTCCGTCAAAGAAATTGATTCTGTAGATCTATGTAAGTGATTTGCGGGCAGATAATTCAACAGACTTCACCAATTTAGGTGTAACTGGTCAGTGAATGCAAAATACAAACAAGTGTAAGTGTGCAAGTTGAGCTTGCATTCCAAAAGTGTGGAATTTCAAATACATCTCTACTATCGCTACCTTTATTCCACTCATAAACCAATCTATTCTGCATAATATCAAATAAATGCGTTAGATCTCTATTCACTAGTCAAGTTCCCATCACTAACCTTCGTGTGTTTTTACGATAATAAGCAAATGTTTGCATAATCCATGCATAAATTTCATTCAATGTAATCTTTTTAGATAATTTTGAATTCATGGCTGAGACGATTAGTGTGATATAAGAAAACGGTGGTTTCACATTTGGATTATTGCAGTCGTTTGAGCAATAGATCGGTAGTGATGTATTTAAATGAATATTTGTTGATACAACTGGATATTTTGCAAATTGGTTTATACAGTCATAAGATTCCGAAGTATTATTGAACATTGATAAGGAGTGTATTTCAGTGAGACCGCATTTAGAGGGATGTATATTTGAATTTATTATATTGTTGGCAAGTAGGTGTTTACTTTCAAACAATGGTAAATTATTTAAATTTGGCATATTACACTGATTAATACAGTTAGTAAAACTCTGATGACAATTTTCAAAACTATGGTAAGGTTTCTTTTCACGTATTATTCCGTCGTTTTGTAATGGTATATCTAAACAAGAATTTATTGGTTCACTTTCAAACGAGTACAGTTCATAATTGTTTGTTTCGTCAGACTGATTTTCTCGTAAATTATTTAAATGTTTCGATTTAGTACCTAAAGGATTTAGAATCGAATTTGTTGAGTGGACATTTGATAATATAAAAGAATCGCTGGAACTAGTAGTTACATCATCATTATTATATATTCTAGGCAACTCGAGAATACAGTTATTTTTTGATGCATTAGGTGATGTAATCTGCGACAGATTTTCAGGCATTGCAACTTGTTCACATAATTTCGAATGAAAATAACCAAGTGACGACTTCGATAATAAAAAAGGAAGTTTAGAGGTGTTATATTCAGTACTTTCAGGTAAGATGCTACTAGTCATCGTTGTACTATTAGCATTGGTAGTTGTCGTCGAGGTTGTTGTAGCAAGATAGTAGAGTGTATGAATGGGTGTGAAATAAGGATGCATTATTGATGAAGGAGAAGTATTGCAAGTACTAACGGGGAAGGAAGTAAAGTTACTAGAACATTTTAAACTATCATGTCTGTTATTTAGCTGAGGTGGTAAGTTGAACTGAAATTCTCGTACTACATCACCAAATCTTTGCGCCATCTCTTCTAATGGTGACTTCGCAACAATGCATTTCAAACATGTATCTACGTTTTCTGAAGGATTGCGTAATCCAACTGTTATCGAGCAGGAAAATTTATTTTGTTCCGTATCTTGGATTTTCAAGTTATTGCAGTGGTTCAGACCGGGATATACTTTGTAATTTTGGGCAGAAAGTGGAATGTCTTGATGGTTCAGCCGGTCAATCATTTTATCCTCACCAGGAAGGAATTATAAGGAAAAAACATAATTTTGCATAAACCACTGTTAATATCAGTGTAATTGTTTGTGTAGAAGAATAATTTTAAAATTTGGTTAGTTAGCTGCCCAATAACAATTTCATTTCACAAATAAAATTATATTCATCCAATAGACAACTAGCCGTCAAACTGACCAATCAAAACATTCGTAATAGATGTGAAGTAGTCTAAGAACACAAGAGGGGGTGACATCAGTTTACATAAGGAAAGAATAATCGTTCGACATTTCAACTGTCTCGTGAATATAGGTAATGCGATGTTTTATTCTACTTATACAATAAGGCTTTTAACTAATGAAAAGTTCGGGAAAATTTTTAATGTAAAAAACGCTAATAGGAAAATATCGCTAAAAATTCATGAGCATTTATACTGGTTTTTGAGGGATAAAAAACTTCTTCAGCTTTTATAGATTATGCCAGTATCAACGAACTTATAGCTTTTTATCACAAATTAAGTAGTAAAAAAGTGAATTTCAAACTTTACATAATGTATTATATCAATACCTATTTAATTAGTTTATTTCGTAACTTTTTTGAAACAGATTGTCATTACTTTGACGAATGAGGAAGTAGGGAAAGATTGTATTGTTTAACTTGACAATTTCCTGAAGCTAAATAATTGTTTTGCAATCTACTAATATTTTTAATGAGCTATTTCTATGAGTATCACTGATGGTGATTAGTAAAACTTGCGCTTCAGTTAGATATCCCATTACTTTAAAAAAAGTACTTTCATATGTAGTCTGCAGTGCAAACTACGTGTAAATCGTTTTCGCTTGATAAATGAATAGCTCGATTGTAAGTTTTGAATTTTATCTTAATAATTTATTCTGGTAAGTGATTACCAATTCAAATTACTTATTCAAAGTCAGTTTGGTATTCCCAATAATGTATGTGATTATGTACATTTTCTGGGGGAATTTGTTCACTTCCAATAAATGTGACGCACGTTTAGTTAATTATAAACTTCGGTTGATGAATTACTGAATATATTATTAGACATCTTGACATCACTTACTTAAGGTAGTTCATAACTTCCTAATAGTGCTCATTGATTATTTAAATAATGCTGAATTAAAACTTTGTTGATAATACATCTTGCACTATACATTTAAATTCATAAGTTGAAATCTGTCTACATACAATATCTAGTTTAGTAAATTTGTGATACAACTTAACATCCAGACGGTGTGTTACCGACAAAAGTTACTGTCTCATCGAATTAATATGCTAAACTATGATAAAAATCACTACTAACTTGATCGATGAAATTCGATCAGCGCTACAAATTATTAGAGAAATATATATATATATATATATCTTAATCCTAAAATGAATCAGTTACGACTCGAATAGAACAGTGGTGACAGTTGAAGACTTTGAATCCTATTGACTCAGGGCCAAATCGTGTAGTGGGTGGGACATTAGTCCCTTCAAGATTACAGGTACTTCTTGTTGATGATTGCAAACTACCGTGAAATCATGATCCAGAGTATCCTATAGACTGCCTTTAAACCATCTTACAAACATCTCTGTAAATCCACTCACTACGATGTTTTATTAATATACAAATTAAACACTCAATCATTACATTGTTTCAGAATAATTATTGCTGTGTGTCGATTAAGTTGTGTTATAACGTTAATTATTTGTTTGAACCTTTGGTTACTTTATGTACTGTACGTGAATATACTGAGCGATTAATAACATTCAGAGGACCAAACATGTTCATTAATATAACATGAACCTAAAATAAAGTTCGTTGCGAGAATGTTGGTAAATTATAAAATGTACATGTATCAACTATTGACGTCATGATAACTTTTTATGCATACTTTATTCAATATGATTGTCATTTAGTTCATGCATTTAACCATTATCCACTATGAAAGGTTAAGCAATTAACTCAGTGAATATACCACTGAATCCTTCAGAAATAGCTATGCAAAAATATGTATTCGATCATTAAATTATAACTTTTCCCCTAATGAATAGGGAAATCAACTAAATAAACTTCAGGAAATAAGTGATTCATTAGTGTTGATTACTTTTGTCTTAAATGAGTACAGATTAAATGCATTCTAAACGCGGATATATAAATGTATCTATGCAGTCATTTACATGTGATTATTTGTTTAAATCTATCTAAAACTTTATGAGAACGATTAAAAAAAGAATTGAAATTAATTAAATTATAAGAAATGAAAATTAAACGAACTGGCGCCTTTTAAAACATTTTTGTTGATAGATATATTTACGTATATTGATGATAACAGGCAAATGAAATTTTTTATAGATGAGAGATATTCAGTGATGATTAAGGCATGACTGTATAAGCTACATGAGTTTTTTGTGATTTACAAAGTCTTAGCAATAAAATATTCACCTTTATGAAACTTTGAAACAAATTTAAATTAATTGCAATATTGGCAGTTCATTCGAAAAACAGTATTTTCAATAAACTACACATAAAAATATCGATTTGTACTAATTCTAGCACATTTAAATTTAACTTATACTTTTATCTTCTTATAAAAAACTAGTTACTATCTTACAGTATATAATTTTATACTGTTTATATTTAGATTGAGGTAAATTTTACAAGGTATTTTAATACTATGATAACCTCTAATATTCAATACTGTGTTGTGAAGTTACTTAGTAAACAGTATTATGAAGTTCTAAAATGAAATAAATGAAACAAAGTGATTTGATTGAATAATATGATTTTCAACTGATTTACTTGTTTAATCTGTGGAACTTCTAGTCATAGTTTTAGTCACTTTCCAGATTTTGTAATCTGGCACGCACTACTTGATAATCTTCTGTACTTATTGAATAGGTTAGTGGACATTTTCTCAGTTCCGTTTAGATGACTGAGTAGTTGTTTTTTATTTAAAGTGTAATATTTACAATAAAAAAGTAGTGTTGTACATAGTGTTGGAGCGCTAATTAAATGTTTATTACAAAACACCATCCTCTGTATCCAAAGTCTACTGATTTTCTCCTAAGCTGGTTCGTAGGCTGCTAATAGAGATTTTGGTAATTACAATTCTGACGTCGCGATGGAGCCAGGTTCTGGTCAGTCAAACTAAAGGTCACATGGAGAGTTTTAAAATAGTATATTTGACTCAAGGTAACATTTAAGAGAATACAATAACATCTCATTTTTTTATATTGGTTAGAAAAGATATTTATAATCTTTCCTTGATATGACTCTCTCTCTGACTTAAGAAAAACTCAGGGATCTGTTGCGTTCCTATGTGCAACCCACAAGCTGAAGTAGGAAAATGGGCAAAATTTCACAAAATGATACGTCCACTTAACCAGAAAGTCCGAGAGTTTATACTTGATCTATAAACACTATGACTATGCTATACAACACAGGATTGCTAAATACACTTAACATGTGGTTCAGATATCTCGACAGTCATTACGAGATAAACGTGAGAATTTTCCAGATTGTAAGTAAAGCGATTACCGATAAACTGTCCAGACATGATTCGATGTATATTATCAGCCATAAGAAAAGGATGAAATGCCGATACAAAAAGTAGGTTGTTCATGTTATGAACTTGATGAGAAGATTTACCTGTTACCACTAACGGCATTTTGTATCTGAATGATCGTGTTGTTACTCCCTCCTCTACTACACAACTTTACGCTCGAAGGCTTATATAGTGAACCAGTATGTGCTGAATATAAGACACGACTCATGATCACTTAAATTGCATGATAGATTACTAACAGTTTATGTGTGCCTATTTTGTCAATATGCTCGTTGATACCTATTTTAACTATACTTGTTTGTATGTATCAAAATGATACACCACTCTAAACTTTGTCCTTGACGTTGTGCTTTGCTGCATGTACACTTGTGAACTGACTAATAAACTGGTCGTGCGGGTTCTGTGCTCTTAACTCTGTTGCAGTTGTGAGATTGTTGATTACAAATCGTGGCCATGACGTGGTCTTTTCATAGTCTGAGCATCAAAAATTTACTTTATCGTTGCATACTCGATTCCTAGTAGTCCATCGATCCTTGTACTTTAGTATATGTCTCAGAGTCTCAACATTTGACAGGAAATCTGTCTATATAAAAATAGTTTTGTGGTGACAGATATTTAGAAATAACCATTGCGACGATTTACAGCCACCCAAACAAACTAGTGTTTTTATTCCAAACTTTTACGAATGTGTGCCAATATATGCAAATAACTGTTACTTAGTGTACATATAGACCTTTTACTTTATTCTTGCCCATAAATATTCGTGTACCTATATGGATTGAGCATAAAATGACATCTTTGGAATGAATCACATTTTGGAGACTGAAGATAAATGTGAATGTGTATTGTAAAAATGATTTTTGCTGTTGTCATAAGTCAAAACGTCATCCTTTGGAGTAAGTTTCATAGTCAACAGATTACTGCAATCCGTTACTCAACAAACATTATGTACATGTGATTATTAATTCATACCCCAAGTGACCTGGATTAATTTTACTTTGCCAAGTGTTAATTTTGTGATATAAGAACTGAAAACAGTATTTGACTTTGAAGTTGTGCCGCCGGTATTAGTGACTACCAACTGTTCATACCTTACAGCAGAGTCGGTTGTAATTTGGGAGGAACACCTGTTACAGCTTCTAAACAACTTTGCTCTAATGGTCAAGCAGAACAATTTGTGAAAAGTCTGAAAGCTGTTATTAATATCATGTCTAATACGATATTCAGTGAGTTGAAAGCGGACTGGATACATCAATACTACAGTACAGGAATTCTAATGATGCTGCTACTGAATGAACTACTGGTAAATTATCAAATGGGACGTTTCGAATATGAAGTGCAACCTTTTACCAGAATTTTGTTGAAGGACATTGGCAAGTTCATGGTTCATATACTGGGTGCTGAAGGTCATAGTATATATGACAGCCATCTAGATCAAGTAAACTTTCAAGACTCACTTAAGTCTGTTCTAATTTTTAACCCTTGTCCATAAATTAATCTTTTTTAATGGATATGCAAATAGTTTTCAGTAAATAGTCAAATACAGATAACATAGATCTTTTTAAGAGGCACAGAATGGATTTTAATGACCCACACATTCAATCAAGATGCAATGGGTACGATGATTTTGCAAATCAACAAGCGTTGTGTACACCGCTGGAGCGCTAACTAAATTTTGGGCACAATATATCTCAACCTGTGCCCAAGGTCTCCTGATATGCTCTTAAGCTGTTCCATTAGTTGCTATGCCAAGGTTTTGAAAAATCTTGGTGATTCAAAGGAAAATCACCAAAACTTATGAAATAAGAGAAGCGGAATTCGGTTACCATAAATTCTCCTCGTTTGGTGACATTCCATTCCAAAAATTATCAGTTCTTGCAACAAGTAGATATTATGCGGATGATGGAGCAGGGATACATCTGATGACAAAACTGATACATTTTTTGACCAATAAATTTATTGGAACATTCCAGTGGTACGGTCTGATCAACAAACAGGACAACTGAACTATAAAGCCGGTCGTCTAGGTACGTACCATAAGAAATTAGAAATCACTCCGGACGTAGACATTTATCACCTGGAACCAATATTTATTTAACTACCAATAAAAGAAAGATGTAATTTCCACTCTAAAACTATTTATTTGCTTAAACGATATAATTGATATATATCACGAGTTTAAATCAAAAGTTGGGGTCACTAGCAAACTGCTCTATAATATGGGGTGAACACAAGATTTTTTGAAGTAAGCTTCAACTTTAATACCTGTTGTGGCAAATAACCTCCCAAAATAGATAGTTGTGTAGTCTTTCGTCACTGATTCCGACCATATTCACTTTGGCAGATGTGACTAGTTGAAGAAATCGGTCAATTATCACCACTAGATGACAATGTGATACTCTATGGAAAGCCATTTTTCTTCTGGTCAGCAGGCATAGACGTCGTAATTCTGTTTATACTTTACTTACAATCAAATGTATCATCCTTTTTAATCATTAGTTTCTTCTGACTTCCGTATAACCGTTTGTGTGGACCTAATCGTTAGGGACTACCCTTATCATAGCGCAAGAGTAACTCGGTCGTATACAGGTCACATTTGATATCCCAGAAAACAAACATTCTAAAATGAAGAGAAACGGTGCCTTGTTCTATCTGTTTACACTTTTATGCCCAGCAATTTTCGGAGTTGAAATAATATGACGGGTGGGATTTTGAGGCATATCTGTTAGAATATAGCATTCTGTGTAGCAATCACAAAATGATTCAGTAAGAACTCAGAAGTAGAAATAGTAGTTGTTAAATTACCGAACTAGCTTGTTATAACTGAGCCGATAATATGGATTGCGAACACCATGAAAGTCCTGTTCTACAACGAGGATGAACCTTGATCTTCGATTGACGGTAACTATATTATTTCAAATCGGTCAGTGGGAATAAAAGCACACCGTTACAATACAATTTATAATTCCTCCACTGACAACAGGACCATATAAATATTCTTGATTACATTGCTTCCAGCAGCAACAAAAACGCTTCCCTTACTAGCTTCCGGAACAAATATCGGCCAATAATCGAATTCGGTCTGGCTAAACAACGTTCAAAAGAACCAACATCCTGTCTTTCTTGACAGTAGTATTGTACTACACATACTAAAAATAGAATCACAAGTAATCCGTCCAGCACTATAGAGGTCAGCAATTCAGCCATCCAGGGAATGATGAATATAACCAGGAATGTATATGTACATGTGTTTATAAAAAATACCAATGCCCTAAATATTAGTAGGCACAAAATGCAGTAATGTAACACCATTGGCATTTAGGGAATACGAAGGACAGATTGATATGTTACGCCAAAACCATGTAGCGAAGAGGATGAGTGGTCAGACAAACAAAGAGGGGGATTTACGAACTACAACGCATAATAACATGTTTGCAAGAACATCAACGTTAGAGTACACAGGTGATATGATTGCCTAGGTTCTCCCGAACTAAACATTGAAAATCAATACGGACTTGCTTGTGATTATCTATACAAACCCGGTAACATCAAGAAGCGAGCACTGAGAAACCCCTTGTCACGACGATATTGGATTTGTTTATTTTCGCGACGCTTCCATAGTTTGATTGTATTCATATTTAGCCCTCTGCTAATCCGAATCACTATTTGTTTCGCCCACTGCCTATCTGTTCTAGTGCACTTCTGTAAGAGATGTGTCTTCTGTTTGATGGTACACTACATAGCACAGTTGATGTCTAGTACATCAAATCACAAACTTATGCTTTCACATTATCTGTTTTGGCTGAAAGCGATTCTATTTCACGGTTCTGAAGTTATCTCGTGTTATTCAGTCGTTAGTATTGGAGGTTCTATAAATCTAATGATCCTCCGACAATACTCTGCTATTGTAAAGCAAGGAATAGCAATTAATATTTTTATCTAATTAAACGGTTGTTAGCATGTATACCTGTAAGTACTCTGCCGCAGCTGTTTTTATGAGGGCCTCAAGTTTACTACAAGGCAGACTTCGACTGGAGGATTGTTCATTACAATGACATTTTAATTTTTGATCAATATTAACCTAAACCGCGTCCAAAACCGGTGGCACTCATGACACGAAAACTTCTCTGGACCCTGTTGACCGAGATGCTATTTGCCGATTTTAGTCTAAGAACAAAGTTACAATAAATTGCATAAATTTTATGTCGTGAGGGCTGTCGAATTTTTTAATTTGATATCATGGGTCGACCTAAGTTTGGCGATCGAAAGAAACCAGAGGGTACTGAACAGTTAATTAGTACTACTACGGGAATCTTCAGTAATGTGTATCCACGGCCGACTATGAAATCGAACCAATTACCTCCCTGCTTCATGGAGAATGCTTAGCTGTTAAGCGATGGGGCCGGCTTCCAACGACTGATATTTTAAACTATGTTAATTCAAGATATGTTCGTTTGGTTTCATCTGTTACCGATGGTGGGTGACTGCAAAACACCCAACAAGGCTTGATACTGCTTGTCACGTCTATGCACTAGAACTCCGATCGTTAGTTCTAAATGTTAGCCCCTACTAGATTATGGAGTACGATTCGTGAAGTTCGAAGGTATGGGGTTGGATTCCAGCGTGGGGGGGGTGAGTGTTCACCACTGTAGTTCCATACTAGTACGAAATAGCTCTATAATGCTTACTGGTTTGAAATGGTTGTCTGATTCGAACTAACTGGTGATGTAAAATTATAAAAGAATCATAAAATCTCTGTTGGGGTTCTCTACACATATATTATCGTTCAAACAGAAATTTGTCACAGGTTGTTATCTGAACCAGTCATAAAAATAGCACCCTCCAAGGCGTTCACTATCTTTATTTTTGCATAAGTTAATCATAAACAGGCTTTCTGATACTACCTAATTTAGCCCTTATTTACTTAGAGTGAATCGCCTGCCAAGGATATCACTTGTAAACTTCGAATATATTGATAACGAGAGACAGGAATGCTACTTGACTGTTTATCACATTTTACTTCAGTAATGTGGAGAACGATGTGGTTTAGAATCGGTAGCTGTAGTGAATATGTTTTAAATTTTGAGGCTGTTTATTACTCCCTTGATTAGAACGTTGATGTTCCGCTTTTCGGGTAATATTCTTTAAGTTTAGTCGTTTTTACCTGAACAGAGATTAACAGTACTTGTAATACATCTGCTCTATAACAATAATCTAAGTTTCGTTTAGATGTTAGTAGCAACTTGGACACAGTATTATGTTTGACTGTAACATTCGGTGGAATGCATCTATGACAAAAAATGGTTGCCATAATTTTCTTCGTTACCGTAGAGATTTTGTTAATTACTTAAGAAGCGATTTAGGGGCTTATTTTGAGATTACTTTGGTCGACAGAATTGGCGAGCTGTCTTTCCTTGATATCTGCATCAATGATTCATTTTATAGCCCTTGCTACTAAGGATATAAATGGAATTGGACGACAACTATAAGCCCCTAGCTTTGTCGCCCCACTTTATGCACAAACATGACCACACCTTACTTTCACTCAGAGGGTAGCTTGTCAGCGACAGTCGAAAACGATAGAAGTGGAAACAGAGAAAATTCACACATTTCCTAAAGACATTGAGAAAGATTATATCTAGAAGTCGGCTGTTCTTGCCAAAGCAAAACTGAATAAAACAACATTCAAATATCTACTTGCTTTTCCTGTGTATGGATAAATGAATTACCTGGTAAAACTATTTCTACATCCTTATCAACACTTATCTACGTTTAGAAATCAAATAGATGTTTAGACTGGAATTCCCCTTTTAAATTTAGTAATCTTGCCTGGTTAGTTTTTGCTAGTGGAGGAAACTTGTGACATATTTCCTGTTACTATATTGCATACTGAAATCTTAGAAATTGATCACTTGACCTGCAACTGGTGAGGGTTTTGAGATTCTAACTGGCGCGTGGTTTTGACATACTATTGGAAAATGGGATTTGGTCTTGTTGCGATTGCCTATATATTAGCACTGATTTTCACAATTGCCCTTATCTTTCTTGTTATTTTTCAAGTAATGGAAGGCTACATTATAGTGATTTTTTAAAGGTTATTTCATTTGACGAACTTCGAACAGATTACAAAAATCCTGTTGATCAGTGTAAATCGCTCAACCCGGTACAAGTCAATTTTGCTACTTATTGCATTTAGCTCGTGCTTCCAGAATACGCTCTACACGCTGCGTACACATTGTTATTTTTGTTCACAGCTCAAATAGGGTCGGTCATGCTAAACGTGCCTTTATTGGCATACAATATTTACAGGTCAGTTGTAATATGTATCTGCTATTTATTTCAGGTACAAGAATCGCCCTGTTATGTCCTGTCCTGGGTTGTATGATCCGACTACAATTATGAATCATGATGAACTAAACAGGGCTATGAAGGAAGGCTGGGTGAAGCTTGCTTTCTTCATTATATCATTCTTCTACTATTTATATGGGTATGTTTCTTACAGTTTCCTCACTTCTGTTAGAATGATCTATGTACTTGTTACTGACTGAGTAAAGGCAAAAATCTTCCTTGTTTCACTGTTAACGGAGATGCGCAGTTCGGAGATTGTCATTTTCATTACCTGTATACTATAAAGCAAATAGAATCTCTTTTCTCTAGTCCATTGTTCTCTTTCTGATCCTATTCTGTAACTGACCCTGAATTTTTAAATCGTAGAATGTCCCTGTTGTGCTCCTTATCAAACGAGGTGCCTGAGCACCCAGTTGTCAGTCCGCGTTCTGGTCATATTTTCGAAAGAAGATTAATTGAAAAATACCTTTCAGAAAATGGGACTGATCCAATTGATCAGCAGCCTTTGGCAGTTGAAGAGTTGATCGATATCAAAGCGTCAGCCTTCGTTCGTCCTAAACCCCCATCTGCGACATCGATTCCAGCTATATTAAAGACTCTCCAGGTATTTGAAAATTTGTGGTTTATTTTCTATTAGGATGAATGGGATGCAGTTATGTTGCAGTCGTTTACTCTCCGACAACAGTTACAGACTGCAAGACAAGAATTGTCACATGCTCTATACCAGCATGATGCCGCTTGTCGTGTTATCGCCAGGTGAGTTAGATGTAGATTTCTGTTGTCCTTTGAAATCCTGTCTGGATAAAACCTTTTTGTAACAAGATGTAAGCTACTAGCATATCCTTCAGATCTTAAGTTATTTAAACTGTACTGTTCATCTACTTATATTTATGTTTAGTCCTTGTGTTCCAAAATTGTTTTCTATCATCATAGTTGACACACCTATTACGTTCAGTCGAGATGTAGTTCAAATACGGTACTTTCTGTTTGTTAGTATGGTATATCTGTAACCGTGTAACGAGTTATTTAAATTTCGACATTTACCATCTATGTTCATGGTTTTTGAACTGAGTACAGTATGTAATATTTAGTCATTTAGCTTAGGGATCACTGCGAAGTCCGTCGATGAAATACAGCCATCACCAAATATCAACTAAAAGCCTAAAACTTTTCAGCATTTCACCTGTCCGTCCAGCCACATTTGACTTTTGCATAGGAGATTAGTGTCAACATCCGTGAGACGACTTTATAATAAACCTAAGGGATGCAAATAAAAGCTAATTGACTTTAGGTTTGGGTAATAGAGTAAATATACCCTCATTGTAGTGGTTTTCAATTATTAGTATCACCCATTTTGGACATTGATATATTTAAAGTCGCTTGACAGTCAAACGGAGTTAAATAAACAACATCTAAATAAGAAGTATCTGCGAAGTCAGTGTTTAAAAACTCAGCTTAACTTGCACTGTGCACTTTTGGTTTCCTAGTATGACGAAAAGAACTGGGCAGGGATGATGACAAACTGCGTCTATTATGCTATATTATTTCTTTAAAATCACGTGCACATGATATATGAGATAGAGTATGTTTGAACGTAATATTGGTTCGTTCTTAGGGGGTAGTAATTAGCAACAAAGTATTTGTGTATATCGAGTCTAAACTTATAATGCATGTTCTGATCCTGATAATGTACACTAAAGCATTGTGACGCATTAAGCTGACAGTATGGTTGTGCTTTATCCGAATCAGTAAATTACGTTTTCCAAACATTAGTCTTCCAAGTTACTGGCAAATTTGGAAATAAATATTCAGTGCACCAGTCATCATAAACAATGGCTACACTGGCCAACGTATCCTGTTTTAACTTTTAAATAAACGATCAAGACAATAAAGGTACTTCCAGCTTTTCTTATCCATCATCACTTCCTGTTTAAACGACAATTTTGCATATAAATGTTCCAAGTGAATTACAGAATAACCGTTATGCCTTAAAACAACTGTGACTGGATACCAAATACAGTACATGATGGGTAGTTGAGTTGCATATAGCTCTCGTAATATGTTTATTAGCTTACTGTCTTAACACTATTCGTTGAAATTAATGTCGTGTAACCACATTGAACAAATGAGTAAAGAAATAAGGTAGGTAGTAGAGCAAATGACGCCTTGTTTCTGAATTGTGACATCATTTCAGTGAACCTCACTGACTCGTACTTTCTATTTCCTGTATGTTGAACAATTCATTCTCATTAACCTCTGCCTATCAGCAAACTTAGCATATCCAAGTCGTTCATGAAGCACAGTAGTGGCCCAAAATCTGTCGTTAAAAGAATGTTTAATTATAGGAAAAAGAAAGGTGTATAATATTCTCATTACTCCCTTCTACAACTGTATCATTTCAGTTGCAATCAGTCATAGCGCTACGTCCATTTGTTTCATTTTCAAAACTCCCTTGTATATTGATTGTATTTTTAGTTCTTTATAAAAACCAAATGGATATAGAACTTGTTACGTATGATTTATTTACTTCAGTACTTCATGTATTAATGTAGTTCACTATCTTATCATAATTACTACGCGTTTTGAGGTCGGTTCCCATTTTGCCAGTAAGGTTATCCTTTGTGTCTTTATAATGGAAGAAAACAGCAACCTTCAATAAATGCTGTAAATGTTAATGGATCTCGGTTATTTCTTCGAATGTATGTTCGGAAATTCATAATGATTACAATGATATTTCTACCTATTTTATTGCGATGTGGCATTCTTGATCACCAATCATGACATGAGATAGTGGATGTGTTAAACATTGGCAATAGCCTAAATAGGTTATTTTTGTATATTTCTTATGATTTATATTCTCACTATCTCGTATACTAGCATTAAGGGTAGCCGAGCTATTCATTCAAATGCACAATTTGTAGTACACTGCAGTTACATAGGATTTTGATTGCCTTTCTCCGAATTTCAACACCAACCAATAAATTGTGCTCTAAACATGCTAATGAAACTCGCCTATTGTCCATTGTGGGTCAGTGTGGGCTTTATGAAGATGATGTACGCTTATCACCTACTTGGCTTCAAATTATGTAATCCACTCACTAGTTTCGTCCAGTCACTTATATCCTGTATTCCATTTAATTTGTAATGTGTGCTTTTAAAACTTTACAATGCACATCAAATCGCTTTACGATAAATGGGTTTCTCTGTTGTCTGTGATTCAGTATTTTTTGGAACACAATTCAGTTGGTGCTAGCGTTTTGATTGCTAGTTTCACATGTAACAAGTAGCTACGTCCATATCTACTTTACTAAATTAGTCTTATATGAATTACTACTTTTTTAAGGTAAAGTCGACTGAGGTGTTGTGCATCACACTTACTTATTTAACCCTTATCATGCGTTATAAATATTTAGGAAATCTAAAACACTTAATCTCTTTGATGAATGAGGCTATATTCATTAGAGCTATGTGATATATTTGCATCGAACATTACGAATATTGATTTTATATTCAAAGTAGAGTGGGATTTACATTGTTTCGTTTGTCATCTTTGTCCTCTTATCTTCTAATTTACTTCTATTTTGACATTTATTTTTCATATTTAAATATCTTAATAAGCTTACATGCGAGTGAATTGTTCGAGATGTATTGTGTAAATATGTCGTATAGCTCTAGCAAACTTCATCCCATCTCATTATTTATTTTTGCTAAACGACGCATATTTTGTGTTATTGTTGAGCGAAGTTTATGATCTTAAAGTTAAGAACGTTGTCGAAGATAGCTTATTTGTTTATTTGCACACAAGATTTGGCGAAAATGGGCACCACGAATGTATACACCACACAATAAGATACATGGTGTTGTGAAAAATGAAGTGGGGGCTCTAGGGGGATAAGACGGTCATAATCTCAAGTTAAACATTTAACAAAACGAGAAAATTGCATATGGGGTGCACTTTAGTTTTGGAAACATTTCCACGGAAGACTCATTACTATTGGGGAATTTCATTTTATTTTTATGAAGAGTTAAGCAGCAAGCTGTAGTAGAATCGCTACTGAGTTATGCCATCTCGAAGACTCCAAGCAGAAAGTTGGAGTGGACCAATAGAAACCACTTATATGAATCTTCCTTTCGCTTCACGGCGCCTTGCCATAAACTGACCACCTCTCCACTTTTTCTACATAGTTCGGCGTCGGCTAATGACGCACTATGTGGACGCCGCTGAGATGAAATTCGTAAGACATGGCCAAGTTACTGAAGCAGGTTTTTCATGATGACGACATTAATTGAGTTGTCATCTCTGCGCGTAGGTGCGCATCGCTAAATCTCGGCATTGCGTGATGTTGACACCGAATGTCGACATTTCTTTAAAGGCAGCCGTGGTGGAGAACGACGGTCGCTGAACATCCTTAGCGTCATGGTTCGAGGTTCCATGAGAACGGATCAAAACTGCTTTCACTGAAGCGTTGATAATTCAGCCGTCTACAGCCAGACTCACCATCATGTGGCCAAAGACAACCTATGTTGGCAAAAGCCATTCAGATTTTCATTATTAAAAGGTTGGTCTCATCTGCCACTTGATCAACAGTGACACGGTTACTCAACTACTTCTAGTAGTTTACTACAAAGAGTGAGAGCAATCATAGGCTCCTACTAGTCATTCAGATTGCTTTCCATATGAAAGGTGCAGCATGAATGCTCTACAGTAATCAGTTACTAGCACAAATTCGACGGCATATATATCGCACGGTTTGACAATATCATTTGCATACTCAAGGTCGAAAAGTCTTCTTCCTGGTAGTAAATCCACACCACACTTTTCCTTCAAAGCTGTTTCTAGAACGACATCAATTGCTAAT